>JANUWF010001050.1:600000-930000 GCA_026120185.1 Voacanga thouarsii | reverse complement strand
GTCGTCGCAAAACCGTCACTAATTTGTGAGGGTTTTGCGACGGTTCTTTTAAAATTTTTTTAAAAATTAAATTTATTATCGGACCGTCGCAAATCCGTCACAATTTGCGATGGTTTTGCGAGGCGTCACAAAACCATCGCTAATTAGTGAGGGTTTTGCAATGATTTTGTTAAATTTTTTTATGAAAAATTATTATTAAACTGTCTCAAAACCGTCGCTGATTTGCGACGGTTCTTTTAAATTTTTTTTAAAAATTAAATTTATTATCAGACCGTAGCAATTAGCGAGGGTTTTCGAGGCGTCGCAAAACCATCGCTAATAAGCGAGGGCTTTGTGACGATTTTATAAAATTTTTTTAATAGAAAAATTATTATCAAGTCATCACAAAGCCATTGCTAATTTGCGAGGGTTCTTTTAAAAAATTTTAAAAAATTAAATTTATTATCGGGCCGTCGCAAATCCGTCGCTAATTTGTGAGGATTTTGCGACGGTTTTTTTTTAGCCGTCACAATTAGTGAGAGTTTTGCGATAGCCATGCAAATATGTCGCAATTAGCGAGGGTTTTACAATAGTCGTCGCAAATCCATCACTATTAGTGACGATTTTCATTGCTGTCACAAAGCCATCACAATTAGTGACGATCATGTAACCGTCGCAAATTTTCTGTCGCAAAATCCAATTCTTCCTATAGTGAATGCTGTTTTTTTTTTTTCTTTTTTAAACAAAAGAATTGATCTAATGTAAATAAATTTTAATTATGGAATATTAAAAATTTTATTATTCACACACAAATAAATCAAAATATTGTTCTTTGAATTTATAAATTTATACTCAGTAATAGATCAAAATATTGATCTTTAAATCTATAAATTTTTTATAAAATTCACACACACACACACACACACACACACACACACACACATATATATATATAACATTTTAAAAAATGTATAATTTTAATTCAAATACACCTAGAGAGATGACTAATAATTTGATTAGAGGTGAAAGGAAATGATATAAAAATATAGTCACATAGAATTATTCATCATACTTTTTTACTATAATACATTTACATCATATATAAATAGAGTTTGTTTCTTGAATCCTGGTTGAAGACAAATACTCATATAACAGAAACTATTATGCTGATTTCCCTTTTAACAAAAAACATGTAAACAAGTCTATAATTAAACTAGGGATATTAGTTCTTGAATGTATTAGTTCCTATGGTTTCTGTTTTGGAGGAGTTTTTGAGAGAAATCTACAGGAATTGCTTTTAGGTAGATTTCAAGAGTTTTATTGCATCCTAAGTGATAGCAAACCTAACACAATTGGGGCAAATATCACTTTGATGATAGTCCTGTGGCCTGATATGCTATTAGGGACATCCAAGGATTATATTTCAACAACTGGAATAGATTGTCGAAGCCTTGAATCTTGATATTGATAAGTAGACTATGAGCAGCAACATCTTTCTTTGGCCAAAATGGCTGGTAAATCATTAACCTCCAAAACATAGTATTACTCTTCTTAGTCCAAATAATGTTATGGAGAAGCCAAAGAAAAGAAGATCAGTAACTTGTGATAGTAGATGTTCATGATTTCCAGTGCATTTCAAGTCCATTTAATCACAAAAACTGGGCAAACTACCAAGCGTGTTTGGGCAACAAATTTGAGTTGTTATATAATGCATTCATCACTTCCTTGTTGTCCAAAGATTTTTCTCACATCAATCTATTGCAAATTCATTAGTCTTACTTGGATGGAAGCCAACTATATTGGAAGAACTTGATGCCTTGTATTGTAATCAAATTTGGCATTAGTTCCTAGAATTTCTAATATGCGTGTCATTAGTGCTAAATGAGTCTTTAAGGCTAAGCTAAAAAGAGATGGAATATTGGATCGTCTTAAGGGTCATTTGGTGGTTAAAGGTTATCATCAAATTGATGAAGTAGACTACTATGATACTTTCTATCCAATTACAAAATCGGTACTATTCACCTTGTGTTTAGTCTTGTCCTAGTTCGATAGAGGGAAATCCGCCAATTAGATGTTAAAAATGCTTTCCTTCATGAAAATATCAATGAGGATATCGATATGATTTAACCTTTTGATATGATTGATCCCACCAAACTTGATCATTTTTGCAAACTCTTCGTGCACTTTAAGGTCTTAAATAGGCTCCTAGAGCATGGTTTGATCGTTTTAATTTCTTCCTCTTACAATTTGGTTTCTTTTGTCGTATGGCAAATCCTTTATTCATTTATCATTCACCACAAAGCTCTATTATTCTTCTACTTTATGTTGATGATATGTTAGTTACTGGTTCTCATCTTTTTTACTAACTCAATTTCTTGCATTTCTTGCCCAAGAATTTGTAATGAAAGGTCTTGGCTTTATCCATCATTTTCTAGGTATAGAAATCACTTTCACCTCAATTTGATTGCATATCTCCGAGACTCATTATTTTCTTTCCTTTTCAGAAAGAGCACAAATGACCAATTAAAAGCCTTTTAGTACCCCCTTGGAAATGAAGCCTAGAGGCTTAATCAAGGATGACCTTCCTCTTACCAATCCTTTTTATTTTCATGCACTTTTGGAGCTCTTCAACATTTTATTCTTACACATCCTGATTTAACCTTTAATGTAAATTTTGTTTCTCAGTTCAAGCATGCACCTTGTCTCTCTCATCTAAAAATGGTTTCATTATAATCTTCATTATGTTAAAAGAACTATCATATTAAGGTTAGATTTTAATTCTCACTTTACACTCAATCTGTTTGCTTTTTTTTATGTAGATTAGGTTGGCTATCCTACTACAAGGAATCCACAACATGGTATTACATTTTCCTTGGCTACAATCTCATTTTTTGGTGTGCTGAGAAATAAAATATTATCTCCTAATTGAGCACATAGACTGAATATCATTCCATGGCTTATATCACCACTGTTGAACTAACTTGGCTCACTTTCCTTTTACAAGATCTTCAAGTTCCACAATGTCCATCACTAGTCATATTCTGTGACAATCTTAATGCCTTATACATGACTATGAATCCTATTTTCCATGCTTCTAGCACACATATTGAGCTTGACTACCATTTAGTTCATGAACGTGTTGCTTTTAGTCAACTAGTCACAAGACATGTTCCCTTTGAGTACCAAATTCATGATATTTTCACTAAACCTCTAGCCAAGGCTACCCTTATTCACCTACGATACAAACCCTGCCATAACTTAAGAGAAGATATTAGAGATAATGAATCTCCACCAATTCAGCAAACAAATTTGCACACCACTGATGGAGAGATAAGGATGGAATAGAGAGATAAAGAGGGCTACCTATAAATTTGTATCAAATCAAATCCAAAAGAGAGATCACTATAGTTATCAGTTAGACTTGAGAAAAGTAGGTTCTGGACAACTTTGGCAAGTCAATGATTCATCCAGGAAGTCTGCAACATATTCTTATCGATTAATGTTGATCACGATCTTTTTTATTTACACTTATTATAATCTTGTTGATTAGCTTTGATTATGATCTTCATAATTCGAATTGTTTATAATAGTATAGGATCGTTTAAATCACTCAAAGATTATAAGTGAATGATTGTAATTATATTAGATCAGGATATTCAATATTAGGATCATATATTCATCACTTATTAATTGTGTTAGATTAGCACTAATAGGCTCACATCAATCACTTATCGATTGTAAGTGATTGATTATGATTAGGATCTTCATCAATCCCTCAAAAATTGTAAATGATTAATATTTCCTTTTTTGTACTCTAACAAACACTATAAATATCTCAAAATATCATTAGATGTCATAGAGGTCGAGATATAGTTTATACAATTCTCTATTTTTAGACAAGTTTCCTTATTTTCTAAATTTCTTCACTGCGAATATTCATACTTTTAACATAGCAACTGCTCCCACTAAGTTGGCACTGGTTCAAAACCTCCTAATGGAAATAGAAAAAGGAAATAGCAGAAAAACAAATCAAGATTTACATTAAATAGTTGAAGGTTCTCAGATTTTAGCAAGGCGCCATAAAATTGGAGGGGAAAGTAATATCTCTACACATAACATAGTTGAATGTTCTATTGAGCTTCAATGATTGTTACAGTTTAATTGTTAACAGAATATGCCCTATGATAGGAAACTTCACTTTCTAAAGAGACCAGAGTTTCTGTAAAAGCTGGTAATTTAGGCTAAGGGAGCTCTAAGATTTCACTATTGAGTATTGATAGAATAGCACAGACAATAGGCCTATCTTTTTCAAGTTCTTGAACAAACAATAGTCCTACAGGTAAGTATCTCAGGATCTTCATTTCAATGCTCAGTTCAAATACTGATGGATATAGTAGCTTTACAACATTACCTTCATTCCACAATTTCCATACCTGAAAACATTGACAAATTAATGAATTTTGGACAATAAAGAAATGAGCTGATCTTGGAGCTTAGCACTTATACTAACTTCCATATCTTGGAAAGCTTAGCTCTCCTTACCATGAGAAAAGCTCAAGTTCCTCCTTCTTGTTACTATCTTTAGTAAGAGCACACCAAAGCTGTAGGCATCAGATTTTTTCGGGAACCTTTATCGCATGGCATATTATGGGGACATATAGCCATTGCATCACATCATTTATGCATTAATAATAAGTGTGATACCAAGTGTCCATCATCCAAGGTACAAAGAGAGGAGAAAAATGAAAAATGAAACTAGCCATGCCTAGATGAAGCTAGGTGAAACAGAAATTAGTGCTTACCATGTTCCTACTGCCCTTCTTGTATTATCTTCATCTTGTTAACATGCCAATATCCTTGCCAAGCCAAAATCTGATAGTTTTGGATTCAACTCTTCATCTGGAAGAATGTTGCTTGCTTTCAGATCCTTATGTATAATTTTCAATCTTGAATCTCTGTGAAGATAAACAAGGCCTCTACCAATCCTCTCAATAATGAGAGCTCATCTATGCCAATTAAGTAAATCTTGTTTTGACAAATCTAAAAAGTGTTGTTATGTAAAGTCAGTACAACAAATACATTCAAGGATTGTATATTGTGATGCCCATTCCCCCAACATGTTGAAATCCACAAAATGATGAATTTATGAAACTAGAATGACTAACCAAAGAGATAGGTATCCAAGCTTCCATTTGGCATGTATTTATATATTAGCATCTTTTCTTCTCTTTCAACATTGCAACTGAGGAGTCTAACAAGATTACTGTGCTAAAGTTTAGAAATGACCATAACTTTATTCATAAACTCCTTTGTCCCTTGACAAGAAGATTTTAAAAGCCTTTTCACTGAAATTTCATGCCCATCTAGCATTTTCCCCTGCATATCTATATGATTAGTAAATTTATAGCAAAAAATAAAGAAGTTTGCAGTTATTCAGCTGGTAGCAATTGATGAGAAACTTGCATTACTTTGTAAACTTGACCAAAAACACATTTCCCTAGATGTTTTGCCTAATGAAAGTTATCAGTTGCATTAGCCAATGATTCATAGGTATACAGGGGTAGCTCTTCCATTTTAGCTTGTATAAAATTGTGTTAGTTATAAGATCGATATGCTTATGTGCCAACCAGATTAAATCCTATGAGTACGTGAAAGCGAATCATACATTTGTAGATATCGTCTTCAACAATACGATTCTTGAAGCCTTTGACCTTCTAGTAGTACTCCAGACCCCCAAACCTTCTTCAATGTAATCTCTCGGGACCCGAAAATCGCTAATCGTATTTTTCTTTCTTTATAAAGGGTTGACTCATACAAAAACTGAGAGAACGTTATTTTTCACGTATCTTGAAAATAGAGTCATAAACCAATATGTATAGTTGACTCTGCCTCAAAATACGAATTCTGATAGAATAAGAAAAGTATAGTTGGGTACAACTATTTTCACTTATCCTATTCCATCTCAAATACGACTTCTTGGTTTCTTGCAATTTTAATTAATAAATTATAAATATTTAGAATTTATTATTGTCTCATAATTAGGAATCACTGAAGAGACCTGACCGAATACAGTTAGACTAAACTCTAATAAATTATTTTGTCAATCAAAAATAATTTATTAATTACGTTCCACTCCACTTAAAGTACGTAATTACACTCTTAGACTAATTGCAATTATTGAAGTAAATAATTATATGGACCAATCTAACTTTGAAAGTTTTCACTTTTCTGTCTACTCCTCTCTTTCTTTTGTAGACCCATTTGCACCCAATAGGTTAGTCCATAAGTTCCGAGACAGAGTTAGTGTATATAGATTTCATTTCAGAATCCATTGCACTCTTCTAATGTCCGCGTCTATATTTTCTAAAGCTTCTTTATACGTAGTGGGATCCTCTTCTTCCTTAAAAGAGATTTCTTGAAAAGCTTTTTCACAGAGTTAGTATCTAGAGGGATATCGAATGACTCTCCCACTACGTCTAAGCTATGGAGGTTCTTAGAGGATTGGACTTTCCTCCTCCTCGTTGACTGGAATCAGATCTTCTGATTCCTCAACGATTGGAATTTGAACAGGGGCAAGAGGTTCTTCCACTCTATGTGCCGAAGTGCCAGTGGGTATAGAAGGCACAACATCTATTTCTCTCCCGCTGAAATCTGGCATGTTAAGTAGCATAAATACAAATCCACCGTATGAATCTTGAGTATAGTTTTCTGTAACCATTTACCTGGGGTTATCTCTCTTGGTTTCTTTCAAAATAACCCTACTCTTGGATCCATGTTCTTCTATGTACTTGTCCTCTAAGAAAATTACATTTGTACTTACAAATATTTTCTTATCTTGAGGACTATAGAAGTTATATCCCTTTGTTCATTTTGGATACCCAACAAACAGATATAAATTTGATCTTGATTCCACTTTATATGTCTTTCCCTTTAACACATATGCAAGACAACCCCAAATACGAATATGTATCAAGTTCGGCTTCTGTCCATTCCATAATTCCAATGGAGTCTTAGGGATAGACTTAGATAGAACCATATTCGATATATATATTGCTGTTTGTATAGTATATCCCCAAAAGGATGTACTGAGTGTAGAGAAGCCTAATATTATTCTGACCATGTCTAATAAGGTCCTATTTCTCCTTTTTGCAACTCTATTTTGTTGAGGAGTGCCAAGTGCACTAAGTTGGGATAAAATCCCATTTTCTGACAAGTAAGATCTAAATGTTAGAATGTATGCCCTCTAAACTAGTTTTCTACTGTAATGATCAATTTTATTAATAAAAGAATTTATTCTCAAAATTTATTTGTGAATTTACATTTTATTTGTGCGCGATTTGCATTTGGATATGACCCATTGTGTTTAAGTGAGTGATCCAAGTGAATAGTGGTCTTTTACAGTAAGGTATGAATCACGGGTTGCTTAACATATAAACGTTTATTCTTAACTGATTGATGAAAATGAGAATCTCATCATATTTAGGTTATTGTATTATGAATTCCAAATGGAGAATGACTTACCTTTAGCCAGTGAGTAGTCCACTCACTTCATAGCATGAGCATATTTCGAATATGTAGAACAAGACCTAACATAATGGTTTCTAAAAGTACTATTTAGAAAAAAAAAACCCAGACTATTACTGCTACAACGTAGACTAATACTCTGCCGCTTGAGTATAAGTTAGTGGTTTGACGAAACTGGAAGCATGTACTTTGATATATTGTAATTGAGGTTCTTTCGTAGAGCCGATATACTTGTATGTTGGGTATATGTGACTAGTTAATTAAGATAAATTTGTACAAGATAGCTTTTGCGCTATATCGCCCATTGTGACTGTTCAAATGATCTAAATATCCAGGGTCTTGGGGAACATAACTTAAATGTTTGCTTTAGGGTAACTCCCTTGCAAAGCTGAAGCATTCTAGGAGTCGTGGATCATTGGAGTAAAGGTCTAAGGATAGTAGATGTCTTTTAGAGAGGTGTTAGTACACTCCTCCTCTCTAAGTGTACGGCGATGCGTAGAGGGGTATTTTAGTCATTACACCTGTAGGTCGGAGACTTTGCTAAACGCAGCATTGTCCTTGGGGTCAATATTTTCTTATGGTGATATTAGAAAATATTTAAAATACAAAATACAGCTATTATATAGTAGGGGTATTTTGTCACTTTAGTAACCAATGCAATGTGTCTTTTGGTCCCCAGAATAGTCCTTAAGTCTTTTGGTTAAAGAATTGGTATTGATAATTATGGATTTTATTTTATTTTATTTAAGTAGTCTAATTTATTATTAGACTAGAATAAAATAAAAGACCCAAGAGAGAGTATATATTTTATCTAGTTTAATTGATTAATTAATTATTCAGGGCCTAAGGCCCAGATTAAATAGTTAGAAAATTAACCTAGATATAAACTAGATAAAAGGCCTGATATTTTATATTGGTCTATTTGGACTTATTAATTATTTATTAGGCTATTTTATGAAACATAGAAAATAAATAATTGGGGCTTATTATTTATGGGTGTTCAAGCCCAAGAGTAAATAATTTTATCTGACCTTGTAAATGAGACCAAGGATAAAATAAAATAAATAATAAAAAAATAACACGGGATAGATCCCGTATTGTTTGGCGTGAAAAGATAATAAAAATTAGATGGTTTTTGTTTTCACACACTTGGGCTCTCTCTGAATTTTTTTTTTTCTGAAAAAAGAAGAAGAAAAAGAAGAACAAAACCAAGACCATTCTGATATTCAGTCCTTGTAGCTTTCACCGGTTTTTGAGAGAAACAGTGGCTATGTTCCGGAAGCTCAAAAGCCTAGCGTAAATGAGAAGGAGTAAATGGCTTGCAGGAGTGCAACCGGAGGTATTGGGGGAGCCAATGGCTTCAAGCATTCAGCAAGAAGTGGTCCAAACACCTTCTTCAGTGCCAACAAGGTCATTCAATCACAGAGGTAAACAGCTTCCATGCGATGCTTGGTATTTTTTTGTTCAGTAAGCATGCTTTCGGTTTCATCATTTTTGCCATTTTAACCTTCAAGTGGTATCAGAGCCATGGTTTGGCAAATATAGGAAGTATGTTAGGCTTAACTAAAACAAGAAAATATTTGTTTTAGATGTTTTCTGTGAACCTTTGTTGTTTATGGTATGGGATAGATGGCTCTATAAGTCTCATCGTTGAGATATAGGCTTATGTAATTTCCTACTTTCTTATATGAAATGTGTAAGTCCACTATTTTTAAGCATATAGGCATTTGTTAAGTGCTTTTATATATTGTTTGGATGAAAGAACCAAAAGAAGAAATGCAAAAACGTAGAAGAAAAATTGTAGAAATTCTGAAGAAGATGACATTGTTCAGAGCCTAGCCGAGCCGCCTGCTTGATTGTAAGAGAAGCCGTGCTAGCCACAACTGAGCCAGCACATGAGGAAAGCTTCCTCGTGGAAGCTTCTAACGAGGAAGCCTTCCTTACGACGCGCGAGGAAACCTTCCTCGCGCTTGGCTCTTCGGCGAGGAAGCAATTTGCAAATTGCGCAATTTGCGGTCTTCAATTTTGACTGAGTTTCGAGCGATTTTGCAGGCCCGCGACCCAGATCGCAGTCCATGGGTTTTTCCCATGAGCCATGATCCAACGTGGCGGGTGCATTGGACTAGCAATAATAAAAAATAAATAAATATTTTGATTTTTAATCACATACCAGGCGAAATTATTTTTATTACAATAGTTAATATTCTTTGAATATTTTGCATGAAAAATAATAGTAAAAGAAATTTAGAATTAAACAAGACCATTAATTAATTAATATATTTAATTCTATTATTTAGACACTTAGGTTAAAAGAATAGAAAAGCATGAAAACGTTTACAGTTTTCTTTTGTACCCTATGTGCTCATTTTCTCAAAGGCCAAAGTCTTTGAGAATTTTTGACAAAGAAAAATATTTTTCTTAAATTAAATGATTAATTTTAATTAGAATAAAAATTAATTCTAGGTTATTTTCTCAAAGGATTTTATCCTTGACATAGAAAATATTTTGGATTTAGATATTTTTGTAAATTAAAATAGAAAACCATTTTGATTTATTAACAAGAGAAATTGTTTTTGTCAAATTAAACTTGAGATCAAAATCTCTCGAAAGTTTTATTGAAAATTTTTAAAATTATTAAGTTTATTAATTTAAATAAAATTAATCCATAAAAATTTCTCAAAGGGTATATACCTTGACATAGAAATTTTTATGGGTTTAGATATTTTCAAAGGACATTTTTCAAGAAAATTCTTATTTTAAAATACTAAGTGGAAGAGGGGTTCCAACGACTCCACGGCTTCCATCACCATCCTCATTAGAAATCGTGGGTCCCCTCGCGTCACCCTAGGAGTGAACCCGTATAGGATGGGGATACCACAAGGATCTAGAACTAATGGATGGATATAATTAATAACTCGGGACATGTGCTATGATCGGCCAGCCCACGTTGGAGGTTATAATGCAAGGAATGTCTATAGGAAATGAGAAGAAACGGTCATCCCACGATGGAGTTATCTTCTAGATCATTACCTAGAAGGGAAATTAATTTATGGCGGTTAATACACTTAGTTTAGAAAACTGTTAATCTTCTCAAGAAGCTATGTCAGTTTTCCTAAGAGCCAAATTAATCATATTAAAGATAACAATGATAGGGTTAACTATTATCGGATTTAATAAGAGGATAAAGTCACAAATTATTTTATTTTTTATTTTTCAGAAATGGTTGGTGGAGGTTCTTTTAGTCATTTGGCCATTATTCTCCATGAAAAAAAGCAAACGTGTCCAAATTATGTTGATTGAAAAATGAAATTGGATATAATACTCACTGTTGAAGAGTATAAGTATGTCATCTACGACACCTACCCTGTTATCGATGAGGGTTTCACCACTGAAGAGCAAGAAGCTGAGAAAGCATAGAAGAAGGCTAACGAGATGGATTGATGCTACATGTTGGCTTCCATATCTAATGTGCTCCAATCTAAACACGAGCACATGGCTACTGCGTACGACATTAGCCAATCACAAGCCATGATATTCGCAAATAAGAGCCGACCCGCAAGGTAGGAGGCTCTTAGGACGATCATCAATACTAAGATAGTTGATGGAGTATCAGTCAGAGAGTATATGCTCAAAATGATTGCTGCTTTCGAGGAAGCAGAAGTCTTAGGGGCTGTTATTAAGCCCGAGAGCCAAGTGGACATAGTTCTCAAATCTCTTCCAAGCTTTTTTACTCAATTCAAGTTAAATTATAACATGAACAAGTTAAACATGAGTTTAACTGAGTTAATAAAAGAGTTCCAGGTGGCAAAGAAGGTCATGAAACCACAATCCAAGGCAATGTTTACTAGGACTTCTTCTTCTAGAGCTGGACCTAAGCCCAAAAAGTTCAAGAAAAAGAAGGGAAACGTACCAGCCCAACTCAAGAACCAGCCTAACAAACCCAAGAGCAAGTGCTTTAAGTGCGAGAAGAAGGGACACCGGAAATAGGAGTGTCTAGAACTTCATGCCAAGAAAAACCCTGCAGGTATTGTTCTCTATCTAGAATCAATTTCAATGGTTGGATCAACTTCTACTTGGATTGTTGATTCTAGAGTCATTGATCAAATCTGTAACTCCTTTTAGGGGTTTAGAAAGATAAGAAGACTTCAGAATGGCGAGTATAGACTACGAGTAGGAAATGGAGTACAAGTATGAGCCATTGCGGTGGGAGAGCTGGATCTCGTTTTTAATTGTAATAAAGTAGTTATTTTGAAGAATATTTATATGTACCTGGTTTTAGACAGAATTTGATTTCAGTTGCAAAGCTAATAAATCATGGATATTCTGTTTCTTTCCATTCTGGTATTACTATTAGTAGAAATGGAGAAGTTTTATGTACAGGGCACATGTATGGAAAATTATTCTTTTTAAACCCTACAAATAATCATATAAATAACGCTCAATCTGAACCTTTAAATAAGAAGAGAAAGATCAATGTCAATGACTCATATCTTTAGCATCTAGGGTTGGGTCATATTAACTCAATCAGGATTCAGAAGTTAATCCATAATGGGTCATTGGGCTCATTAAGATTGGAAAGTTCACCTCAGTATGAATCCTGCCTTGTGGAAAAAGTGACCAAAAGGTCGTTCACCTAAAAGGCTGATAGAGCCAGTGAGATATTAGGCCTTGTTCATATTGATGTGTGTAGTCCTTTATCTACATGAGTTAGAGGGGGTTTTGAGTACTTCATCACTCTCATAGATAATTGTACAAGGTTTGGATATGTCTACCTGATGAGGCACAAGTCTAATTCTTTTAATAAGTTCAAAGAGTTTAAGGTTGAAGTGGAGGTTCGAACAGGTAAACTGATCAAAACCTTACGATCGGGTCGTGGTGGAGAGTACCTCCTCGGTGAGTTCAAGAATTACATAGTACATCATAGGATAGTATCCCAACTCTCTGCGCCAAGTACACCTTAGTAGAATGGAGTAACTGAGAAAAGGATCAGAATATTAATGGAAATGGTCCGAAGAATGATATCTCATGCTACTCTTCCAGTCTTTTTTGGGGGATATGCCTTGGAAACAGCAACATATATTCTGAACTTGGTGCCTTCCAAGTCAGTACCTAGGATGCCCTATGAGATGTGGACTAGGTGTAAGCCAAGTCTAAATCATCTCAAGATATGGGGCTGTCTAACTTATGCACTGATCAAAGGAGACAAGTTAGAAACAAGATCAGAATTATGGTACTTTGTTGGGTATCCAAAAGGGACAAAAAGAGGTTACTTTTATCATCCCAATAAGCAGAAAGTACTAGTAAGTACTAATGCTAGATACTTGGAGGATGATCAAAGTACTTCCACTAAAGGTTCAACAAGGTTGGAACTCGAGGAGAAGTTATCTTCGGAATCAACTTCTTCAGACCCAATTATGGAACAAGAAAAGGCACAATCTCAAGAATCTGTACAAATGGAGTTTCGTCATAGTAGGAGGGTATCTAGAGTTCCAAAAAGATGGACAGGAGAAGCTTTCGAGCTAGTTTCGGACAATCAGGAACAAGATCCCACTAGATACGAGGAGATTATTGCTGATGCCGATGCAAATCTATGGCATGAAACAATGAAAGTCGAGATTGAGTCTATGTACTTCAATCATGTTTAGGATCTTGTAGCTTCACCTGAAGGGATAAAACCCACTGGGTGTAAGTAGCTATACAAGAGGAAGAGGGGAGCAGATGAGAAGATGAAACCTTCAAAGCTAGGCTTATGGCAAAATGGTATACTTAGAAAGAGAGAATCGATTATAAGGAAACATTTTCCCCGGTAGCCATGCTTAAGTCCATTCGTATCCTCCTTACCATTGTATATCATTTTGACTACGAGATACGGTAAATGATTGTCAAGACGGCATTTCTAAATGGCCATCTTAAAGAAGACATCTATATGTCCCAACTGGAAGGTTTTATTGCTAAAGGCCAGCAACATATGGTTTGCAAGTTTAAGAAGTCTATTTATGGACTTAAGCAGGTATTTAGAATATGGAACATTCATTTTGATGAGACTGTAAAGTCTTACAGTTTCATTTAAAACGAGGATGAACAATGTGTGTACAAAAAATTGGAAGGCATAAATATGAATTTTCTTGTCCTATATGTAGATGACATTTTACTTATTGGGAATGATATAGGAACATTGTCATCTACTAAGGTTTGATTGTCTAGTCAATTTAGTATGAAGGACTTGGGAGAAACCAGTTATATTCTTGGGATTAAGCATCTTAGAAATAAGAAGCAGAGAATGTTAGGATTATCCCAAACGGCATATATTGACAAGATGCTAACCAAGTTTAGCATAGACTCATGCAAGGGAGCTTTAATCCCTTGCAAACATGGGTTGTCTTTTTGTTCTAAGAACTGTCCTAAGTCTCAAGAGGAAAAAGACAGGATGAGTAAGATTCCATACACTTCGGCTGTGAGAAGTCTCATGTACACCATGTTGTGCACTAGGCCAGATATTTGCTTTGCCATAGGCTTAGTTAGCAGATATCAGTCAAACCCTGAGAAGGTTTATTAGCAAGCTAAAGCATATTCTCAAGTACCTCAATGGTACGAAAATTATATACTGGTTTACAGGACTGACGACTTAGTTCTTATTGGATACACAGATTCAGACTTTCAAGCTGATAAGGATGAGAGAAAATCTACTAGTGGATATGTCTTCACCTTGTCTGAAGGAGTATCAAGCAATCTTGCATTGCTAACTCAACCATGAAAGTTGAGTATGTGGCAGTTTCGGAGGCATCCAAGGAAGTAGTCTGGCTCCGGAAGTTCCTTTCAGAACTTGGAGTTGTGCCATACATGGATAGACTGATTGTGGTAAATTGTGAAAACCCTGGAGCAGTCTTGCAATCCAAAGAACCCAGGAACCACAAGAAGTGAAAGCACATCGAGAGAAAGTACCACCTGATTCGGGATTTCATCCAGAGACGAAAAATCGTGGTGGAACAGATAGCCTCAGAGAATAACTTAGCTGATCTCTTCACCAAACCTTTGGCTGAGAGAGTCTTCAAGAGACACTTAGACGCCATATAGGTGGGTACCTATGGAATTTCTTAGTCTTAGAGTGCAAGTGGGAGATTGTTGGAATGTATGCCTTCTAGACTAGTTTTCTACTGTAATTATCGATTTTATTAATAAAATAATTTATTCTCAAAATTTGTTTGTAAATTTACATTTTATTTGTGCACAATTTACATTTAGATAGGACCCATTGAGTTTAAGTAAGTGATCCATGTGAATAGTAGTCTTTCAGAATAAGGTATGGATCACGGGTTACTTAACATATAAATGTCTGTTCTTAACCAATTGATAAGAATGGAAATCCCATCATGTTTAAGTTATTGTGTTATAGATTCCAAATGGAAAACGACTTACCTTTAGCCAGTGAGTAATCCACTCACTTCATAGCATGAGCGTATTTCGAATACGTAAAATAGGATCTGTAATAGTGGTTTCTAAAAGTACTATTTAGAAGAAACCTAGACTATTACTGCTACAGCATGGACTAATACTCTACCGCTTGAGTATGAATTGGTGGTCTGACGAAACTGGAAGCACGTATTTTGATATGCTATAATTGAGGTTCTTTTATAGAGCTGATATACTTGTATGTTGGGTATATGTGACTAGTTAGTTAAGACAGACTTGTACGATAGTTTTTGTGCTATATCGCCCATTGTGACTATTCAAATGATCTAAATATCTAGGGTTCTGAGGAACATGATTTGGATTTTTGCTTTAGAGTAGCTCCCTTGCAAAGCGAAAACATTCCAGAAATCATGGATCATTGGATTAGAAGTTTAAGGATGGTAGATGTCTTTTAGAGAGGTGTTAGTACACTCCTCCTCTCTAAATGTACGGCGATACATAGATGAGTATTTTAGTCATTACACCTGTAGGTCGGAGATTTTGCTAAATGTAGTATTGTCCTTGAGGTTAATATTTTCTTATGATGATATTAGAAAATATTTAAAATGTAAAATATAGCTATTTATATAGTATGGATATTTTGGTCATTTTAGTAGTCAAGGCAATGTGTCTTTTGGTCCCCGGAATAGCCCTTAAGTCCTGACAGATTTGGGTTAAGGAATTAGTCTTGATAATTATAGGTTTTATTTTATTTTATTTAAGTAGTCTAATTTATTATTAGACTAGAATAAAATACAAGACCCAAGAAAGAGTATATTTTTTCTAGTTTAATTGGTTAATTAATTATTTAGGACCCAAGGCCCAGATTGAATAATTAGAAAATTAACCTAAATATAAACTAGATAAAAGGCTTGATATTTTATATTGGTCTATTTGGGTTTGTTAATTATTTATTGGACTATTTTATGAAGCACGGAAAATAAATAATTGAGGCTTATTATTTATGGGTGTTCAAGCCCAAGAGTAAATAATTTTATCTGACCTAATGAATGAGACAAAGGATAAAATAAAATAAATAAAAAATAAATAACATGGGATGGATCCTGTATTGTTTAGCGTGAAAAGATAACAAAAATTAGATAGTTTTTGTTTTTACGTACTTGGATTCTCTCTGGTAATTTTTTTTTTTTTTTTTTGTGAAGAAGAAGAAGAAGAAAAGAACCAAGACCATTCTGATATTCAGTCTCTGTAGCTTTCACCAGTTTTGGGAGAAATAGTGGCTATATTCTGAAAGCTCAAAAGTTTCACGTGAATGAGAAGGAGTAGACAGTTTGCAAAAGTGCAACCAGAGGTGTTGGGAGAACTAGTAGCTTCAAGCATTCAGCAAGAAATGGTCCAGATACCTTCTTCAGTGCCGACAAGGTCATTCAATCACAGAGATAAACAACTTCCATACGATGCTCTATATTTTTTTGTTCAGTAAGCATGCTTTCAGTTTCATCATTTTTACCATTTTAACCTTCACTAAAGTCATAAGATAGATATTCTCCACCTCAATCTAATTGATAGATATTCTCTACATCGATTTGATCGAAGTGTCTTAATGTTCTTTCCTAACTACTTTTCAGTCTCAGCCTTAAATTCTTTGAATTTTTCTAAGGCATCTGACTTATGAGTCATTAGGTAAATATATCAATATCTTGAGTAATCATCTCCTTTGGAAGGAAATGATCTTTTGATCATTTTTCCTTTCAAACAATATTCGCAAACTTGAAAAAGTTCCTCCTTTAAATCACTTAAAGGACCTTCTTTTTCAAGTCTTTGAATCTTATTTAGATTAATATGACCAAGTCTAAGATTCCAAAAGAGAGTCTCATTAGTGGGAGATAACTTAATGCATTTGTTAGATTCAGTATGATATAATGAACTGTTGGTAGGTTTCAAAATGTAAAGATCATTATTTAAATATCCACGACATATCAAAGAGTTATACAAAAATATCTCTACTGATAATTTATAAAATTTAACAAAATAGTTTTGTTTGAATAACAAAGAAACCGAAATTAAATTTCGATAAATGTCGGGAATATAATAACAATCTTTCAAAACCAAATGTTTATTATCAAAATAAAGATAAACATCTCCAACAACTCTTGCAGATATTACTAATCCCGTGCTAACTTTTAGAGTATACTCTCCTTCATTGAGATGTCTGGTTACTTGGAACCCCTGCAATGAATTACAAACATAATTAGCGGCTCAAGAATCTACTATCCAAGTATTTGTAGAATCAACCACTAAACAAGTTGCAATGTAAGATAACTCATCAATACCTTACTTGCATTTAGCTAAGTAATCTAGGTACTGTGTCTTCCAATATCCTTTTTGCTTGCAGTGGAAACATTTGTCATTGGGCTTTTCATCCACTTTTACATTTTTAACTTGTTACTAAGGCCCTTTTTTTTTATTAATTTTGCTTCCTCTTATTTCCTCCTTTGCCTTTAGGCTTGGAAGAGGAAGATCCAGTATGAGATAAAATAAGAGCATTGCCACCTCAGTGTTCTCAAGCTCCTTCATCAACTCTGTAAGAGACATATCCATCTTGTTCATGTTATAATTAACTTTGAACTACGAGAACATCTCTGGGAGAGTTTCTAGAGCCATATCAACCGAGTCTCAAGTATAATTTCAGCTCCTAAGACCTCTGCCACACTAAACTGAGCAATCAATTCTAATACATGATCCTTCACGAGCATTCTAGGTTTCATGCGCATATTTATTATACTCCTCATTGCTGCTTGGTGGGCCTAACGTCCTTTGTACTCAAACATTTGCTGGAGACTTCTCATGATTTCTGTAGCGGTTTTCATGTTCTCATGTTTTTACTGCAACACATTTGAGATAGATCCCAAAATGTAGCAGCAAGTCATCTCATCATAACTCAACCACTTATCATAAGCCTCTTTTTGTTCGCGCGTGGACTATTCAGTATGCTTAGCAGGACATGGTTCAGTTAGCACGTATTTGAGCTTTTCAGCAGTGAGTATGATTATGAGGTTCAGTTTCTAATCAATAAAAATTTCTCCAACCAGTTGGTTCTTTGTTAAAGTTAGGGATGAAGTGTTGGAAGTTATTTTCTAAAATAAAAAATATATATGAGCCAATATCATATCATGATGCATGATCAATATGATAATATTTTAATTAGTAATAAAAATTATTATCAAAATACGATAATCTAAAACTCTACAGTAACATGTACCTCTATAGGAGATAACAATATAACTTATAGTTATGCTAAGATCTACAACATAAAACCCTAAAGTAATATGCATCTCTATCGGAGATAATAATATAACTTATAGTTAGACTTGGATCATCCCACTAAAATTAATATATCTTGCATCTAAATGCAATATTAGTTTTAGTATCGTTAATGTTTTGGCCATCATAGACATTATTTGGATATTCTATAGGTAGTCCTTATAATGTCTTTGATTTAAGTGTAACCCTTACATTCAAAATAATAATAATAATAATAAAGTTTCCAATCCAATTACATCACCTATAGGGTAATTATGAATGAAATAAACTTAATAAATAATTTTTTTTATACCCAATCTAATAGCCAATAAAACGTAACATTCCTATAGGAAGACCATTTAAAATGGTACGAAGCAAACGTTAATTTTACTAATGGGCTAATAGGGGAGGCCTAAGATTCATTAAAATTAACCATTTTACACTTAATTTTTTAAAATTTAATAAAAAATATTAATTTATTTATGCATAATTAAATAGTACCTAAAGCGGTATTAATGAAAACTATATAGCATATTAGCATGAGTGATATATAATTCAATCAAATTAAATAGTAAAAACTATAAAATAAAAATAAAAATAATTTTATGGCCAACTTAGAGACAAGAAACAATATTGCAAAATTAAAATTGAAAAATTAATTAGCTAATAAAATAGCCAACCTTTAATCATTTGCAATATTAGTTTGGTAAAGTAAGACATTAAAATAAAGTTTTTTGTGGAATGTTAGATAGAATTGTGGCTTCATATTAGTGGTCTTGAGATCAAATCCTAACTTTGGTAATACCTTCCATGTTGGATAGAATGGGATGCTCCATTTGGCTTGGATCTGTCACTGCCAATTCTTCATTCTTGCCAAATTACAATTTTTTAAATAATAACATAAAAATAAAATTAAAAGAAAACTCAAAAGGGAAACATGGAGACATAATCTACCCCTTTTGTTACAAGACTCAAAATACTTATACATATTTATTAAATAAAAAACTATGTCTATAAAATTATTTTGAATAGAATTAATTAAATCATTCACCATGAACATAAATGTATTATTCCTACACCACTCAACTAAATATATGTATAAAAGATTTAATCTTAACACATAAACACATATCAAAACCTAGCTCTGATACCAATTGTTAGTTATAGGATCAATATACTTATATGCTAACCAGATTAAATCTTATGAGCACGTGAAAATGAATCATATCTTTGTAGATATCGTCTTCAATAATACGATTCTTGAAGCCTTTGGTCTTCTGGTAGTGTTCTAGACCCCCAAGCCTTCTTCAATGTAATCTCTTGAGACCCAAAAATCGATAATCGTATTTTTCTCTCTTTGTAGAGGGTGGACTAACACAAAAACTGAGAGAACGTTATTTTTCATGTATTCTGAAAATAGAGTCATAAACCAATGTGTATAGTTGACTCTAGCTCAAAATACAAATCCTGATAAAATAAGAAAAGTATAGTTGGGTACAACTATTTCCACTTAGCCTATTCCATCTCAAATACGATTTTTTGTTTCTTGCAATTTTCATTTATAAATTATAAATATTTATAATTTATTATTATCTCATAATTAAGATACAATTATGAAGGGGTTTAACCGGATACAATTAGACTAAACTCCAATAAATTATTTTGTCAACCAAAAATAATTTATTAATTGCATTCCATTCCACTAAAAGAATGTCATTACACTCATAGACTAATTGCAATTATTGGAGTCAATAATTATATCATTATGATTGATCGATCCAACAAATTGTTGGTCGGGACATTTTCAATTTCATATCTGTAAGCTGTTTCAAATAATGACTGCTTTGATTCTTGCTTTTTTCCTGTTTTATGGACAACTAAAGGTAAGTCAATGAAGATTAATGACATTGTCTTGTAATAAGTATCGCATAATTTAGGGCTCACCTCTGTGCTTAGCCAACAACTTCCAACAAACATATGCAGAGCCAGCGACAGCCAAAAACCCCACAACTACTGTGCTGGCAATAACTGCAGTCATACCATCGTTATGATCTGCATGGCAGAACAGTAAACAAAATGTCGGAGACATAAACAAGGTATAGAGATGGAAACCTTCATTTCGAGAAACTCAATTATTTCTCTCCGATAGAAGCACTAGAAATAAGTGAACATAGCAATGTGTCAAAAACACCACTAGACTAATTCCTATACTACTTGATGCATTCAAGTGAACAGAGGAATTGCAATACCAATGCTGGAGAAATGTCTTTACCAAGTCCAGAATGAGCCAGACGAATGTATCATCAGGACTTCTCCATGAGCTCAGTCGCAGTTTTTCATTTGCGACTGATGCTGAACTGATTCTCATATTGTTCACGAAAGAGTCTGTAGGATTTTGAAAACTTTCCCATATAGTTCTTCCATTTTCTTGCAAGATTAAGTTGCCAGTATCCAAGAGCTGTGCAGTACAATTTGCTTTAAAATTTGAAACCTTTGATTGCCATAAAATCTCTTTCTGCCCCATTCAAGGCCACAAGGTTTCCGTCTTCTTGGATTGCGAAAGTTCCAGCTGAATCATTCAAAGGCTTGTCTCTGTTAGCTACCCAAATAACAGTCTGTACAGGAAGATTGAACATGATCCCTACATAGCGATTGGTAGTATTTGCAGGACTGAAAAAGCCTAATTTGAAGGTTTGGTTTGAGGAGGGTATTGTTTCAGGATCTCTAAGAGGTTGAGTGATTGTAATATTGTGTCTGGCAATACAAAATCCTAAACAATAGCAAGCCAGCAGCAGAACAAGGAACTGAAGCAGAGTTCTTGGCTTTGCTTTTTTCATTTCCACCTTTGGGAGTTCAGATAAGGCTGCATGTGCTGATTGCACTTTGACTCAGAGACGCTGTGAATCTTCGGACGCTGTGTTCATTTCCTTTCTATAGACCTTGTCTCCAATTTGGTGGGGTATCTTTCTTTCAAATCAGGCAGACTTTGGTAGACTACTTCTCTAAGAACCCTCAACCCCGGTTTACACGGTTGAACCAAATTAGAAGTTTGCAATTAAGATTAAGGTTGGTAAACCGGTTAATCGTCAGTTTTGGACTTTTTTATTTTTAAATTTTTTTTAATCTTTTAAATTTGAAGAACTTTTTAGGATATAAAAAATATAAAAATTATTAAAATAATAATTAAGAAACATAAGATATAAAAAATAAAGAGTTTAACTTAATTTTAAATTTATAAGATTAAATTACCTATTTATCCTCTTAGGGTGTAGATAAATTAAAAATCTTGCAATTCTCTTACATTCTAATCATTTTTTTTTTTAACCACAATTTTGATGGTCATCTCTCTCGATTGTACTTCTAATTCCTTAAGGAGAAGTTTGGCTGCATATTTTTTTATTCACGATTTTTTACTCTAATCCAATCATCTAGACAGGATTGAACTTCAACAGTCATCAGTGCCATTGATGAGTGTTTTGCTCAAAATGCTTCTTCCAATACTAAAAGCTTGCTCTACTACAACGGTTAAAATGAAAATAGTAAGAATTTACTTAACCATTAGTGCTACAATAGAGAATTTTTTTTCTCATTTTTGATCCACTACTTCAAGATATATCAAATGTTTCAACCAAAGAACAAGTTGATATAATTCAAGTTATGCAATAGAACTTGTTGATCCTCTCATTGTTTTAACATTTCTAACATAAGAAATCTTATTTTATTAATTCTTGAAGATCCAGGAACTTTAATATTTTGAGTTATTTGAATAGTTAAATCATATCTTTCTAGAATATTAATGACATAAGTCACAAAGAATATTTCTTATATTAACAGTTATAAAAGAAATACCAAGAGGGAATGTAAGATCTTAAGTACTACTATCACCACCACCACCATCATTATTATTTTTAGAAAATAAAGAATTATAATAATAAGTAAAATAATCTTATAAACCATCAATTCTCATATATAAATAAAAAATACTAGCAACTAAATTAACATAAGATATTTCTAGATAATATTTTAACCATTTAGATTTTATAGCATTAATGGAAGGAGATAAAAGATTATCACTAAAATATTCATTAAAAATACAACTAATATTAACACATTCTTGAACATATTCTTGAACAACTAAATATAAAGTAAGATAATAAATACCAAATAAATTCTAAGTAGTATCATTAAAATATTTAAAATATTTAAATACCTTCACAAATATTCCATTATTGAGGAAATAAATGTATTCCAACATCTCTATTTTTAAAAAAAAAACACACATATAAGTTTTTGAAATAGAAAAGATTCCTTTAAAAATTCATATATATATTGAATTCCATCTATTTAGGACATCTCTTAGAAAATTATTTTGGTTTCACACCATTATATTTACAAAATTAGCTCTACTCTTTTTTAATTGATAGCCTAGACCGTAAATAAGAAAAATGACTTTTACTGGTTTAATATAAAGACCACAACTTTTTAAACCATCTTGTACACATAAGTTTAAAATATGATATATACATCTAATATGAAAAAATTTTCTTTCAAAAGTTAGTGCAATTAAAATTTTAAGACTAGTAATAGAGGTGGTATTTGCACCACCATTATCAAAAGAAATTGAAAAAACTCTTATTCACTAAACATATTCCTCTAAAATAACAATTAATAGTTGACAAATATTTTTAATAGGATGTGAATTATCAAACTACCTATAAGCAAATAATCATTTTTTAATATTTCATTCATTATCTATCCAATGATAAGTAACACTCATATAAGAATGAGTTTGTCAATGATCACTCAAAACATCACTATAGAAAGAAACTTTACTACGCAAAATCTAAAAAATTTTGAATTAATTGTTTTTTACTTTCCTATATAATTTTTTAAGTGTATATATGAGAGTAGTGTGGGGAACCCATTTTATAGCATGATTTAAAGCGTTTTGATAATATTTATTAAGATATAATTTTTGTTCAAAATTAAATAAAAGATTTTCTACAACTATCATTTTAGTTAATTCTGTTCAATGGACTTTTTTAGAATATGTAAATAAATCTATAGAAAGAGAAGTAGAAGTAGCAATAGTGTACTCAATAATTTATTATTGTTTAGAATTTAAATCGAACTCTTGAGAATAGTATCTTTTTAGATATTGAGAAAGCATATACATACAATTTAAGAGTAACAATATAATAATTACACATAGTTTTCACTTTAATAGATGCCATCATTGCAATGGTGAAATATTTAGTAAATATATCAACTTTCCTTCTCGTGCTTTGTTTGTTGTAGTCTGAATTTTGGTCTTGGTTTGTTCTTAATTTGAACATCAAAAACTCTTTTGAGTACCTATTTAAGGTTATTGTTATTGAATTTCAACTTTTTTATTACTAACTTCTATTGGTTGATCAGTTATTAAATTAGAAAATATCTCCGAAAAAAATTTAGATTAAAATCCTCCAATTAAAAATTTATATCATAACTAGTCCTGCTTTTTCCCTTACCCTTACAGATAGTTAGATGAGAGTTCTTTTTAAAGAAATTAAAAAATATATATATAATAATATATTTTAAATTGGAAATTAAGAATTGAGAGAGTTGAGAAAAGTATAAAAAATGAGAAGGAAATTAGATAGATATTTTTAGATGGAAGGGAGAAAAAATAAATAAAATAAATAAACAACAGCCCAAAAAATGGTCGTTGCATGCAAATGGCCATTCTGGCTGTCATATGGAATGGCCCATCATAATGGCCATGCTTTGCCTTTATATATATTTTTAATATTTTATTTTTTAGGTGTTCCCACATGAGATGCTGACACGTGACAAAGAGAAAAAATTGGCAATCTAAACTGTTGATTGGTTCTCGAGAAAAATCCTTAATCCTAACAAAATCATAAACTACCATTTCGATTTGCAGTTGAACCGACAAAATACCATACCGTAGTCAGGTGCTGATAGTTTCTTCATACACATGGATTAGACCAAATTCCTTGTTTTTTTTTTTTTTCCCTCCCTTCTTTTGTTAATGGGAATTGGATTAGTTCAATGATAGTTTCTTCAAACCCACGGATTAGACTAAATTCCTTCTGTTTTTTTTCCCCTCCTTTTTTTAATGGGAATTAGACTCGTTCAACGATAGTTTCTTCAACCCCACGGATTTGACTTTTTCGGAAATTTGCTGGTCTTGAATCTTGACATTGTCCCGGCGATTATGAGCAACAAGAATATTTCCCTTTTTTTTAAAGCTCTAATTAAAGGAAAGCCATCAAACTGCGATGATTCACAGGACTCACATCAAGCTCACCTTGTCAATATCACCCGGCCATCATTTTTGATAAGTTAGAAACAGAAATTCTCACGAAAATGTAAACTAAACTCAATGCCTTATTGTCATGCAAAACGTAACCCGACCATCGTGCCTTATGTACTACTTTTGACTTCAACCTTTTGTATTTATAACCACCAGACTCTCAGATTCCATGAAGTTTCTTTGTACTACTTCGCGTTTACATTTCATGGCGAAAATGGATGGTGAATTATTAGTCTCCGGAATAAATATGGTATTGAAAGATTCCCACTCGTAAACACAGCTTTTCAGAAGAACATGGTATTATGGTATTTATATGTTACAGAAGAAGGGTTAACAGCTTTTCACAAAACCATGGAGAGAGAGGACTTTCAGCGTGAAAAATTTAGAAGGTAAAATATAAATAATTAAGAAACAAAAGTCTACCCTAAAAGAAAATAT
The DNA here is from genome assembly GCA_026120185.1 of Voacanga thouarsii. Classification (NCBI taxonomy): domain Eukaryota; kingdom Viridiplantae; phylum Streptophyta; class Magnoliopsida; order Gentianales; family Apocynaceae; genus Voacanga; species Voacanga thouarsii. The sequence continues at coordinate 905,027 of JANUWF010001050.1, read as the reverse complement.
GATTAACAACAACAGCCATAGGAGAGTTCCTGACGATTCTCCTCCTCCTATATCTTCTTTGCTACATGATCAGTTGGATGAAAACTCTCATAAATTGCGCCTTCCAGTCTAAAACGATGCAATGGGAAAAGAGAAGAACATCAGTAACTCATGATAATTGATGTTCATGATAGTTAGTCAATTGTCGAGGAAAAAAATGTTATGACAAAAAAAATTATATCAAAATTGGAGTTGAGTTAATAACTAATTGCAATACTAAATGTCTCTGGGTAGAAATTTAGATTAAAACAACTAGAAATTAAATATAATAATATATTTTAAATTAAAAATTGAGAATTAAGAGAGTTGAGAGCAATATAAAATGAGAGGAAAATGAGAAAAATATTTATACAAGGAGGAAGAAGGAAAAAATACAAAAACAAAACAACAACCAAAAAAAGGGAAATTCTTAGGTGCATCGATGCACGTGCACCGGATACTTTAGTAGTTGAACTTCGTGCATTGATAGTTATATAACAAATGTTGTATATAACTTTATCAACTCGCAGTATAATCACTCAAAGAATCTGGTGCACGTGCACCCTGGGTGCAGGCAAGAATTTTCCGCAAAAAAAATGTCTGTATCCTAGCTGTTGCATGCAAAAGGCCATTCTGGCCGGTGCATGTGCAATGGCATATCGTAATGGACCATTTTTGGGCCCATTATATTTGGATTTTTATTTAACTTTTAGGTGTTGCCACATGCTCGCGATTGAGCCGATAAAAAATCGAACTATAGTCACAGCTACCAGGGAAGCTCCACTTCTTTAACAACCATATTAAAAAAAAATAGTGTAAGTGAATTGAAATTTTTCTCATTTCATCCTAATTTAAAATTTTATTTTAATTTAAAATAATTATAATTTAAAAATTTTTTATATTTAAAACTGTCATATATTCACAATATATTATTTTTTTTACTTTACTTGAATCATATTTTAACCTTAATTATTTATTTTTTTTAATATTCAAACAATCCCATATCAATCTAATCTTATCCACGCACACCTTAATTGAACTGGAAGAACAGGGATTGCCTTGGACGCATGCCCCACTTGGCAGCCCACGTTTGTCAAACTACAACGGTTGTTAGCCAATTCAGGGCCGGCCACAACAAATGGAAACAATTTTAAAAAAATAGAATTAATGTTATGAATTATTAGAATCTCCATTAATTAGTGGATGCTCCACTAATTATGGATTTATGTAAATTATTAGAGAATATTTTTATGAATGTCCATCATTTAGTAGAGACACCACTAATTGAGATTAGTGGAAGATGATGTATGCAATTATGTATTCCACTAATTAGAGCTCTATAAATAGAGTTATTCTCTAAGCTTGTAATACACCATCATTTTGTGAAAGAAATATTAGTGAAAGAAAGATTAGAGAAAATTGTAAGAGAAGAGAAAGAGAGAAATTCTTGTGCAAAATAGTTAGAGTTTTATTAGTGTGTAGTGTGTAGATTTTATTCTAACACTACCCTAATTTTATAACAACACGTTATCAGCACGAGTCTCTGCCATTATTAAAGCCAGAAGACAGGTATGCATTTATTGATCTCTATGGCTAACCTCGCTAAATTCGAATTTGTAGCCCTTGATATTTCTGAAAAAAAAAATTATATGTCATACAGAAATGCATCTAAATGCTAAAAAAGGGAGATCCATATGTCATGTGGATAAAAAGAAAGATTTGACCACTTGAAGATGGTCGTACTACCCACTGCACAGTATGAATCACTACAGGAAAAATCGCGATTTGCGACGAATTTTTTGCGACGGCTTCAATACCGTCGCTAATAGCGATCAATTTGCGACGATTTTCAAATAAGTCGTGAGTTGACCAAAATCGTCGCAATTTGCGACGGTTTTGCGACTGCCAAAATACCCGTCGCAATTCGTAGCAAAATCGTCGCAATTTGCGAGGGTTTTGCGACAACAAATTATTTTTTAAAAAAATATTTTTAAAATTTTTGAACGTCCATCGCAATTTGCGAGGGTTTTACGACGGTAGTTAGCCCTTGCAATTTGCAAGAGTTTTGCGACGGTAATTTATTTTTTAAAAAATATTTTTTTAAAAAAATTTTTGAACGTCCATCGCAAAACCCTCGCAATTTGCAAGGGTTTTGCGACGGCAAATAACCCTCGCAAATTGAGAGGATTTTGCGACGGCAAATAACCCTCGCAATTTGCGAGGGTTTTGCGACGACCGATTGTTTTTTTAAAAAATATTTTTAAAATTTTTGAACGTTCATCGCTAAGTTCTCGCAATTTGCGAGGGTTTTGCGATGGCCTTTAGCCCTCTCAAATTGCGAGGGTTTTGCGACGGCCATTCATTTTTAAAAAAAAATATTTTTACAAAAATTTTTGAATGTTCATCGCAAAACCCTCGCAATTTGCGAGGGTTTTGCGACGGTTGATTATTTTTAATTAAAAAATATATAAATAAAAAAATTTGAAAAATTCAAAACCCTAATTCGTCGCAAATTCATCGCAAATTCGTCACTAATTGCGAAGAATTTGCGAGGGTTTTGCGACAAAATAGGGTTTTAATCAATATTTTTTAAAATTTTAAAATTTTTCTTTATGTATTTGTGTGGTAGTGTATTTTGACAAATTTACTAAAATATTTTTAATAACATGTCTCAATTAGTGCATTTTATTATAATTTTGTATATGTAATTATGTTATGTTATACACCTAATGTATTACATAAGTAAATATATATAGTTAATTATGTTATGTTATATACTTACTCTAATATATAAGTATATGTATACAATGTATATAAGTATCTATTTAGTTTAATATATATATTATAACATGTAGTTATGTATATACATGTATCTAATTTTTTGATCTATCACTTTGATTAAGTAGTGTATAAAGTAAAATATATAAAGAAAAATAATTCAAATACTGTTATTATTGTTAATATCACTAAAAAAATGGTGAAATTTATAATGTAGAGATCAGTTTGTAATGTTCTTCATCCCCTACATGTTAATATATATTATACTATATAGCTATGTATATACATATGTCTAATTTTTTTATCTATCTATTTAGTTAAGTGGTGTATAAAGTAAAATATATAAAGAAAAATAATTCAAATACTATTATTATTGTTGAGATCAGTAAAAAAATAGTAATAATTATAATGTAGAGATTAGTTTGTAATATATATAGTTAATTCTATTATATTATATACTTACTCTAATATATAAGTATATGTATATGCTTATGTAGTATACAATATATATAAGTATCTCTCTGGTTTAATATATATATATATATATATATATATATTATAACATGTATGTATGTATATATATATGTCTAATTTTTTTATATATCACTTTGATTAAGTGATGTATAAAGTAAAATATCTAAAGAAAAATAATTCAAATACTGTTATTATTGTTTAAGTCACTAAAAAATTGATGAATATATAAGTATATGGATATGCTTATATAGTATACAATATATATAAATATCTCTTTGATTTAATATATATATATATATATATATTATAACATGTATGTATATATAAAGAAAAATAATTTAAATACATATTATTATTGAGATTACTAAAAAAATATATATATAATATAGAGATTGATTAATAAATATTATTCTTATCAATTTATAAGAAATTAACGAAATTTAATTTTTTCGTCACAAATTGTGACGAAATAACTAAAAATTTTTAAAAAAATTTAAAATTTCTTAAAAATTTTCACTCCCTCCTTTTTATTTTTCCCTCCGACTTCCTCACACTCTTCTTCTTCTACTACTACTACCCATTACCCCCGCAGCCCCTTCCTCCACTCCTATAGCTCCCGCCGGTCCCCCCCCCCCGATCTCCCCCCGTCTGACTTCCGCCGCCCCCATCCCCGTCCCCTTCTCCCTCTCCCCTGCAACCCCCCACCCCCGCACCTGCAGCCCCTTCCCCCACCCCGTAGCTCCCGCCGGTCCCCCTCCCACCCCCCGATCTCCCCCCATTTGACTCCCGCCGCCCCCTCCCCTTCTCCCCCGCAACCCCCACCCCCGCAGCCCCCTCGCGACCCCCGCGCGACCACCCCCTTCACCTGTCTCCCTCGCAACCACCCCCTCCCCTTCCCTCCCAGGTCGTCTCCCCGTAACCCCCCACCCCCGCAGCCCCTTCGCCCGCCCCACTATAGCTCCCGCCGGCCCCCAAGACGAAGTTTTGTTGGAAGACTTTTGATTTTGTTCATCTGCTGTTCTTGGTAAGTACAAATATTGAATTTGCAGTATTTTTTTAGGTTTATATTCTAAAAACATTAAAGAGTGATTTTTAATAGAATTTGTAAAGAGTGATTTTTTACTTGCATAATGTGGAGTGGGAAATAACAATTTTGACAGTAATGATGATTATCCATTTTTGGACTGTCATGATTAAAGATCATAACTGGAAGTTAGAAGGGAAAAGAGAAGTAAGGAAGAGGAAAAATTGCTACATAATGATGCTAGTGATAGCTTCACAGTTGCGATTTGTTATTCCATGCCTTCACGTGTTACCCTCAAGTTGGGATACTCCATTATTTTTCATTTTTTTCCTTGTGGGTTTGGTTTGGGAGGTGGTGGGGGTAGGGGTGGGGTTTGGTGTTGGTAGGGTTGTGGTTGCATGGCTTCCTATTACCTAAAAATGGATGAATATCTAAATTGAAGGCTGTAATTCTTAAGTAGCTCAGTTTTAATGTGTACTTAGCATTTGGTATGATTTGCAAGGCTAGTCTACTAATAGAGTTTTGGTTTTCATTGTCTATCCGATTGTCTTCAAAGCCATTAGATATTTCCTCATTTTGTGCAATATAAACACAACATTTTTGCTTGTCTCATGGATACTGGCACCTTCTACGTGGTAGGATGTTTGCAAATTTGTAAGTATACTTAACTTTAAGCATTCTTCTATCTAAAATCTTCTGATGGTATGAACTAAAATCTTTATCATCATACTACAAATCTGAACTGTTGTCATTATTTTTTTCATTTTATCTAAATTTGTTTAATGGTTTTCCTTGAAGGAAGGCTTTGAACTGATGAGAAAAGGGAAAACGCTGGACGCAAAAGGATTCAAAAAGTTAATCCTTTGAGTTGCAATTTTGTTTGGATGCATTATGGAGCCGAGATAATATGATTAGAATATAAACCTAAAAGATGTACTTCTCAATGACCTTCTCAAAGACTTTTGTTTTGGCTAATCACCTATTCACTAATGATAGCTTTGTGGTACATTTCTCATTCTTTTCTTTTCTTTTACTCATTGTATAACATGAATACAAGTGAAACAAATTCTGCATGCTTGAACATGTGGTTGCTGCTTGTTGATGCTGGAGCCACTAAATTTGTTCTGTTTTGTTGTATTTTTTGCATTTCTGTTATCATCTTTTTTTCTCTTTTTTTAACTTATAAGAATGGATCCCCGTGAGTGATGGGTTATCATTCCTCGTGAGTGATGGGTGATCATTCCCCATGGGTAATGGGTGATTACCCTTTTATTGTTGTGACAGTTAATGGTTTTTTTTTCAAATGTTGTTGATTTTGTGGTGGCTTTGTGCCTAAAAACGTCCAATATACAGGGGAAACTATGCCGATTTTTTTTTTTTTTTTTGGCATCTTGATACTCCAAATAAGTTGATTACCCTCTGCCATCACCGTGTCCATCCCTCCAAGTTAACTGTGTTTGCTGTTCTTCTTACCATACTGAGTTTTGGTTCTAGACTGGCTCATATGCAGTTTATGTTGAGTATAGGTTGGTAAGGGTTATTGAATATTGTTCTGGCTCTCTTCTTTTCTTCTAAACTATTACTTGAGATTTTGTTGGAGGCTTGTTGGCATCCATATGAGTTTTGTTTCTCACAAGGTGATATTTTGTATAATTTCTCAAAGGATATTTTTCTCCCTTGTAATTGGATGGATAAAGGAAAAAAGAAGCTATTAGTTTTCTTCTTATTAGCTAACTTATTGTTCAATGCAGTGCAAGACAAAGATCATTTTTATATGTATTTATGGCTTTTTGTTGAGTTGAATTATTTGAAGATGCATAGTTTTGGCAGTTGTTGGTGTAATTGGAATTGTTTGATGCTTCATGGTTAGTTTGTTTTTCCTATAGGCTGGAAACAAGGATTTTAAAGTACAATATATCTTCTATCTAAGTATGCTTAAGGACAAAGATAATGAGCATTTTCTCTCTTTCTTTGCCTCCTCCTTCTTCATCTTTTGTGTTACTATTTTAGGCTAATTTTTGGTGGCTGAAATTTACACATGAGCATGCAAAAATACTGATAAGAATGACTATAACTACAAATATATCTTTTGGTGGAGTTTAAAGGAGAATGCACAAAGTACTAAGAGCAGTTCTACTATTAATTTCATCCAAAACCATGCAAAAGCTTTATCAGTCTTATATTAGGCACTTGAAAGTTTGTTTTCATCTTTTCCGTGCTTACCTTCATTCATTTGCAAAATACTATATCAGAATTTGCAAAATAGAACACTTACCCTTGGGAAGAACCTTAGTTAGGGGTTCTGATACACCAAGGTTAATCAATAAAGACCTAAAAGCAAACTCCAAGTCAGCTTCTTCCACATTTGAACTATATGAATTGTTCAGATTAACCTTAAAGACAAATATCTCAAAGACTATTGAAAATTTATATTGTTCAAATTGACTGCTGCTACTACTCTTTGATTAATTAGACTGCGAAAAATTTATGTCAGTGTAATTTGCATGCATTAGATAACTTCATTTTGTCTATTTCAAAGAAATACGTGAGACCAGTTTAACTTGTATATAACTTGTCCATTCTCCTGTTCTCATATATTGGTTTGATGGTGATTGTATGCCGAGTTCATTCCTCGCAATCCTAACAGAGGCTAGACTTTATCCTTTTTTCTTATGTGTACTTTTGACATGAGTGGCATCACCTAACATATGTAGGTTTTGAACTGGAGGTTTATGTTTTAAAATAAAATGGTTTCCTTAATTAATTAAGTAAATGATTTTAACCCCTGTTTTAGAGTAAAACTAGAATTTTGTGTTGAATGTTGGAAAATGAATTTACTCATAGAAATGGATGTAATTGCTGCAATTTTTCTTATGTGACTCCCTCACAATTTATATAGTTAACGGTGAGAGATTCCTTAAATCTATTACATCATTATTATCTCATGTCAAATTTTAAAATTTTTTTATTACATAATTTCAATCCTTATTATTATTTGTTTTACATTTCAAAATCTTTTAATATTTTTTATTTTAAATTTCATCACCAACAAGATGTACGTGATTTCATGAGGCAACAGCAGTCTACATTTGGTGGTTGGATGGCAGCTATGTCGGACAAGATGGGTATTCCTGCACCATCTATGCCATCCATAGAGGAGATAGAAGCGCGCATTGCGGCTGCTAACGCTGAAGATGAAGATCCAAATGCTGACGATGGATTTGATCCAGCTGATGAGCACCCGGGCTCACGTAGGGGCTCTCGTTCCCCTCCTCCACCCCCTTCTGCAGCTGCTCCTTCATTACTTACATAGACTTGTTATATTTATTTTTATACTCTTTATACACTATTACTAATTTTTGTGAATTATTTTACTTTTTTAGATACTTATTATGTATTTTATATTATATTATATTTTAGTATTTTAATTATATTTATTTGGGCTTATTTTTAATTTTTTATAGTATTTTTTTGGATTACGAACATAGTTTTGGCATTTATTTGTATAGTGTTTCAGGGTTGATTTACAAGGAATTAATAATTTAAAATAAATATAATAATAAAAAAATAAAAAATTATTGTAAAATTCTCGCAAAACCGTCGCAATTTGCGAGGGTTTTACGAGGGCACAAGGTTGGCCCTCGCAAAACCCTCGCAAATTGCGACGGTTTTGCGAGGGTCATGACTTGGAGTTAATTCTCCCCTCGCAAAACCCTCGCAAATTTGCGACGGTTTTGCGAGGGCACAAAGTCGACCCTCGCAAAACCGTCGCAATTTGCGAGGGCTTTGCGAGGGCCACGGCTTGGGCCCTCGCAAAACCCTCGCAAATTGCGATGGTTTTGCGAGGGTCATGACTTGGGGGTTAATTCTCCTCTCGCAAAACCGTCGCAATTTGCGAGGGTTTTGCGAGGGTCCAAACCGTAGCCCTCGCAAAACCCTCGCAAATTTACGAGGGCACAAAGTCGACCCTCGCAAAACCGTTGCAAATTTGCTCATTTTGTGAAGTTTGACCAAAAAATATTCGTCGCAAAATCCTCGCAAAACCGTCGCAAATAGCAACGAATTTTTTTTGCCCTCGCAAAACCGTCGCAATTTGCGACGGTTTCCCATGGCCGTCGCAAACTGCGACGTCATTTTTTGCAAGGGTTTTTGGCCGTCGCAAATAGCGATTTTTCCTGTTGTGAATGGTTGCACCTGAAGTTGCAAGATTGTAAAACCGTGAACTCCGTGATGTATAAAACTACATCTTAGTTAAAAATTTTACGGAGAAAAAGTTACTGATGAAGTTATATTGGAGAAGACATTTTCCACTTTTCATACCTCGAATATTGTCCTGCAGTAACAATATCGAGAAAAAGGGTATCCAAAATTGACAGATTTAACATAAGTTATTATTGAGAAATCATGAAGTCAGATGAACTGGCTCAACAGCACTCCCAGAAGTGAATGCTGATGGCTCCAGCAGAAGCCATCGTTATAGTCGTAGTTGTGGCAGTGGCCGTGGTTATGGTCATGGACACACTCGATATTTCCCTTATCACAGAGAAATACTGGTCACCTGAAGTGGAACAAAAAAGATAATAAGGGAAAAAGATATTTCCATTAATAATAAACATCACATCTTTTATTCATATCACTAGTGTTCATATGAACTTGAGGATACATGCTTATAGTTGCTCTTTTGTAATTGAGCTAACAAATTTAAGATGAAGGTTTGTAATTGTTCTTTTTCAATATTTACCTTAGAGGAAGACACACAATTAGTAATTATGGACTTCAACTTCTCTTTTCGGCATCCTCCTCCTTTTCTTTCCCATTTGAGCTAGCATCGAGACTAGCAGCAGAATTAGCCGTAAAATTACTGCGAAATGAGTCTTGGGATTTTATGATCCCCTTAAGTTTATTATAATTAAATTTCTTATTATATTTGGCCTTGAAGCATGCTTGTCTCAATTTCTGTGTTTGGTCCTCTAACTGCGTATTAGGACTTTCTTCCACCAACTATTTTTCACATTCCAATATCGCAATGGCTTCTTTCAACTTCTTCTCAGCCTTATGTCCTCCTTCTTCTTTATTTTGCATCTCCTATAAATCGAAGTGATATAATCGGTTATTTACTTATAAATCTTTCATAGTTTCATACTTACAAATTATAAGTATGTATGAGAGAGAACATGAACATTCTTGATTATGGTCTCCAAGCTCACCAACTTCCTGTGAGGCCATCGACGAATTCCTAACTCCCTACATCTTTTCTTGAGACGGGTTATGCCAATATTCAGTTCTTTTGCTGCGCTCTTGATTGGTAGGTAAAAGTATTGCGAAATTGTTTCTCTTGATAGTGTCTGGGAGTTATTGCCCTTCTTCTCTCTCTGCCTCTTAATCATCTTCTTCTCCCTAGGAATTTTGTCTGCAATAATATCTTGAACTTCGATATTATGCATTTCATGAGTACTTACTCCGACTTCGTTGCGAAGACCACTCATTATTTCTCCTAGAAAAAGAAAATAATATCAGTAAAGGTAATACCATTCAAAATCCATGTTTAAATGTATAATAACCTAGAATCATATTCTGGCTTTGTTCAAAATCCATTAGATAGTAGAAAGGATCATGCACAAGCATATCCTCATTCAAAGAAATAGCATCAAGAGGAACAGTATCAAAAGCAGTCTCTTGTAGGGGCAGATCAACTTGGTCCAAAGCAGTATGTTCAAAACTTCCACTGATTTACATAAAAAACAAACCAAAAGAGAGTTTAATTTCATTATCAAGCACACTAAAAATAAATGGAAGCCCTCAAAGGTATCTCACCTGAAATTAGGAGGAAACGGTTGGTTTGGAAAGGAAAACATATCAAAATCTTCTGTGTTCGAATTAGGCAGAAGCGGTTGGTTTGGAAAGGAAAATACATCAAAATCTGCTGCAGAAACCGAGTCAAAATTTGACCATGTCTCAAATGAATTACGAGTCTCTATATCTTCTTTGTGATTTTTGTTTTTGATGTTTACTAATGACTGATGACTGAGATATATATATATATATATATATATCTGTATGAGGAAGAAGAAGAGGTAGATGGTAGGTAGAGGGTCGGAGGAGGAGAAAAGACAAGAGAGTAAGAGGAAAAGTCGATACCGGGAAGAGTGAAAAAAAAAGGAGATATTTTTCTTGGCATTTCCTGCTTATCATCATTTTCTTATATTTCTTTTCTTATTCTCTTGTGAAATCATTATTCCCTAAATTAGGGGGAGAACAGAAACAGTACAAGAAAGATCGTGATTGGACAACATCATTAAATTATCTTGATCCGCGCACAAGCGCATATGAACTTGAAGTTCAAAAGATAATTCATTTGCAAAGCATTGCAAATCAAATGCCAAATGCTTTTGTTGACTCTAGAAGAGTAACAAAATCGCATATGCCAGCTATAAATGCTCTAATTCTAATTGAAGTTCCAACAAAACAAAAGATTTTACATATAGCTGCTGAGCCAAAAGCATGCCAGAAGCATGGCCGACCTCTTGGTTCTAAAGATAAAAATCCTCGAAAGAAGAGAGGATTAATGGTCCAGATGATCATATTAAAGCAAAGAATGATAAAGACCAAGAGAAAACTTATGACAAAGAACCAGACATAAATGAAAGTAACACTGAATTTCTATCCATTATACCACTTCCGGTAGAAGTTGGAATCGGATAGAAACAATTATTGATCATATGTTTGCATATAATATCTCTTGATGTTATACAGGATAGTGATGATCCTGAACCAATATCAGTTGATGAATGTCGGCATAGAAAAGATTGGCTGCAATGGAAAGATGCGATTCAATCGGAGTTAAATGCATCGACAAAACGTGAAGTCTTCGGACTGCAGTCCGAACACCGTAAGGTGTAAAACTTGTTGGCTACAAATGGATATTTGTGCGAAAGCGCAATGAAAATAGTGAAATCGTTCGATATAAAGCGCGATTAGTAGCCCAAGGTTTTTCACAAAGACCAGGTATTGATTATGATGAAACTTATTCTCCTGTTGTTGATGCTATTACACTCCGATATCTTATCAGTTTGGCAGTACATGAAAAGATAGATATGCGCCTATTAGATGTTGTCACTGCTTACTTGTATGGAAATTTAGAAAATGATGTTTACATGAAAATCCCCGAAGGATTTCATATGCCTTAAGTATATAAACATTATCCTCGTGAAAATTACTCCATCAAGTTGCAGAAATCATTATATGGCCTGAAGCAATCTGGGCGCATGTGGTTCACACGTCTTAGTGAATATTTATTGAAAGCGGGCTTTAAAAATGACCAGAGCTCCAAGAAACAATTGATTATTTAAAAGGAGAATTCGAAATCAAGGATTTTGGTAAAACTAAATTTTGAAGATCCTATAAAGATCCTTTCCGACCTCAAGAAAATGATGAAGAACTCCTTGGTCCTGAAGTACCATATCTCAGTGCAATTGGTGCATTGATGTATCTTGCTAATAATACACGACCTAATATTGCTTTTGCTGTCAATTTATTAGCAAGATTTAATTCTTCACCAACACGCCGACATTGGAATGGAATTAAACAAGTCCTTCGATATCTCCAAGGTACAATTGATCTCGGATTATTTTATTCAAATAAAACCAGCCCAACATTGATTGGTTATGCAGATGCTGGTTATTTATCTGATCCACATAAAGCACGTTCTCAAACGGGCTATCTATTTACATGTGGAAATACTGCTATATCATGGCGTTCTACGAAACAATCTATAGCAGCTACTTCTTCAAATCATGTTGAAATTATTGCCATTCATGAAGCAAGTCGAGAATGTGTATGGCTAAGATCCATGATTCATTATATCCGAGAAAGTTGTGGATTATCATCGATCAAAGATATTCCAACTCCTCTTTATGAAGACAATGCAGCTTGCATAACTCAATTATGAGGAGGATATATTAAAGGAGATCGGACAAAACATATTTCACCAAAATTCTTCTTTACTCATGAACTCTAGAAGAAAGGTGAAATTGATGTGCTACAAATTCGGTCATGTGATAACCTCACAGATATTTTCCCGAAGACTTTACCGACTGCAACATTTGAGAAGTTGAGATATAAAATTGGTATGCGTCGGTTTAAAGATTTAAAGGAATCATCTCATCAAGGGGAGTAATAAACAGACATATAGAATAGTGTACTCTTTTTCCTTCACTAGATTTTTTTTCCCACTGGGTTTTTATCTAGTAAGGTTTTAACGAGGTATATTCTTTATGTAATAGATGGACATCCAAGGGGGAGTGTTATGAATTATTAGAATCTCCATTAATTAGTGGAGGCTCCACTAATTATGGATTTATGTGAATTATTAGAGAAGATTTTTATGGATGTCCACCATTTAGTGGAGACACCACTAATTGAGATTAGTGGAAGATGATGTATGCCATGATGTATTCCACTAATTAGAGCTCTATAAATAGAGTTATTCTCTAAGCTTGTAATACACCATCATTTTGTGAAAGAAAGATTAGAGAAAATTGTGAGAGAAGAGAAAGAGAGAAATTCTTGTGCAAAATAGTTAGAGTTTTATTAGTGTGTAGTGTATAGATTTTATTCTAACACTACCCTAATTTTATAACAAATAAAACATTGTCCCTCTTTTTTTTTTTTCTAAAAAAAAAACAAGAACCGTCATTTTCTTTTTTCTTTTATTTTTGAAAATTTTGCCTATTCAATCCTTAAAGATTAAAGTTTATAATATTTTCATCTTTCACTTTTTTTCACCATTATGGTTCCTACTAATTTTTTTAGTCATTTTAATCTCTAATTTTTTTATTTTTAAAGACTATAATGACCGATTTTTTAGGAATCAAAATGATATAAAAAATTATTAGGAAATATAACGATAAAAAAAGTAAAGATAAAAATATTATAAACTCTAAATTTTAAGGATCAAATTGACTAATTTCTCTTTTTTTAATAGAAATTTTTTCTTCTTTTCTTGTTTATAAAAAACCAAAAAAAAAAAAATTATTTTCCTGTGTACCCAAAAAAAAAAAAAAACTTCTTTTCCTTTTTTACAAAAAATAAAGGTGTTGGTCATTTTGAGATTGAGAATTGTGCTGTTTTTGGATTGGATCTTCGGGTCATCTAGGTGTGGCAGATTGTGTCTTAAATCTATATATATATAAGCCAAATGTGAGAGCTATAGTGTTGATATGTGTTATGTGTGAGAGCTTGACACGTGGTAGAATAATGGTTGAGCTGATTTTGCTTTCTTTCACCACTTTTCCACTCGGCGTCTTCTTGCTTTTCTTATCGTCTTCTTCTTGCTTTTCTTAGATACAATGCCTTTGACTCCACCAGCTACCTCTGGCTTCTCAATTCTTTACTCGCATACTTTCTCTGTGAGTGGAGTGCTTTTGCAAACGCAGTAATTAATCTTCTCAAATTCTGCGTCGCCCCTTCATTTCCTGTATCTTATCATTGTTTGTCTTTCATCATTTAAAGAATTTGCAATGACACAAAACTCAGTAGTTGAAAATCCTAGATCTGTGCCGACTCATGACTTCCACGATTTGGTGTGTTCTTACCTTCTGCCATTCAATCGATCGTATGCTGATCTGCTTTTAATGCTCTTCGATCCTTGATCATTAACTGAGTTCATTTTGACTTTGTGACCACATTCAAAGTTCATCATTGGGTAAGTGTTCATTTTAGCTTTGTGACCAGATTCAGAGTTCATCATTGGGTACGTGTTCATATCTTTATTACTGTTGGCGCAATCGATAGCCTATATCAGTTCCCTATATTGATTCGTTTGTTATATAATACATCATTAGGTATTCATAAGCCAAAAACACAACAAAAGAGGGGAATTTTACTGTCTTTGGCAGATTTGATTATACTTTTCTGCATCCTCGATTGTGAAAAATGTCAAAAGACAGATTCCAATTCGTCTACTTCAATGAGTTACCAAAAGGAAAACAAGAAAAATGTGTTTTATTTAGAATCATTCAATTGTGGGATACTTATAATGCTCAAAGAGCAGGAGAGATTATGAGTGTTGATTTTGTGGCCTTGGACGCAAAGGTATAAGTAGGTTTAAGTTTGGCTGATAGATGATATGATGATAGATAATTCATTATTGTACTTTTGATATAATGCTTTAAAAAAAATGAATGATGTTATATTTGTCTACATGCAACTGTCAACCCTTAATGTTATTTTTGATGTATATGTTGTTTGATGGTTCCTTGTATTTGTTATGTAGGACAATATAAAGCACTGTACGATTAGAAGCAAATTTGTTCCAAATTTCCAGAATATTATTCAAGAAGGAAATTTTTACATCATGAAAAACTTCACCCTCCAACCACCTATGCCAAACTACAAAGTATTGGATGAGAATTTACAGATTCTCATTGATAGAAGCACATACATAGAGGAATTAAAGGATGAAATACTGCAAATACCAAGGTACAAATTCCATTTTGTGCAGTATGAATATATTGAAGCTCATGCTGGAGATATCACACTCTTAGTTGGTAATTGATGAATGTCATAATCTTCTGTGAGGCTTTCTTTATTAGTAATTGGTAATTGGTAATTATGTTCTCTGCCTACATTGTTACTAGGTACTTTCATTCCAGAATTCAAGTTTTTCCTGTACCTTTCTTAAGATATTGTGGACTGTGTTTGAAGTTAACCAAGCGTAGTACCTTTAATCATTGTTTGAGTTCTTGAATTTGAATCCTTTAAAGTTTTGACGCAGCAATTGTTTGTACTGCATAGAATTTGAATTTATGCAGTACGCATATATTGAAGCTCATGATGGAGGTATCATACTCTTAGTTGATAATTGATGAATGGCATATTCTTCTGTCAGGCTCTCTTTATCTTCAACTGTCTTCTTTCAGCACGTTTACCTGCCTTTAAATTTTATTCTCTGCCTGTATTGTATTTAGGTACTCTCATTCCAGAATTCATTTTTTTCCTATAGCTTTCTTAAGATATCTGTGCACCGTGATTGAAGTTAAAGGAGTATAGTACTTTTAATGATTGTTTGAGTTCTTGAATTTGAATTCTTTAAAGTTTTGAGCCAGCAATTGTTTGTACTGCATTGTTTCTATAACACTTATACCTGTTGGAAATATGATGCGCGGGGGGCTGCATGCAACTTTGAATTGTCCTAGCCTTTTCTGTAGCTTGATAGCTAATGAAAGTGAATGTGTATGATTATGGATAGTTGTCCACAAGTAAAATTGTAGTGATTTGTCAAACATATAAATAAATAAGAGTAAAATTGTAGGCAATTTTCTTCCTTCCTTTTTCTCAGTATTTACTTGGATGATAGACCTGCACTTATTTCATGGGCCACTGCATTACCCCAGCTTGACTTGCTCATGTTCTATTTCTTCTCCTGGTTTTTTGGTAAACTTGGAAGCCTCTGACCCCATATCTTTGGTTGTAGTTTGAGATGTACCTTCAGCCTCTAAGTTGCAAGCCTTTGTTTCTACCTTACCTTAAAGGCTGTTGGACTGCCAAGGTAACCTTACCCAGTCGGAATGCTTTAGATAAGAAGAAACAAAAGGCCGAGCTATACTATAGTAGATACATTTGTTCACTTGGTATAGATTTGTTTTCTTTACATTTGGAAGCCAAGAGAACCTGTGTGAATTGATATACATGTTTGTTGTGTGAACTCTATGGCAGATGCTATTAGAATGATAATAGGTGTGTCACCTATCCAACAAAGGTCCCGAATGAGAAACCAAGTAGATTTACAGTTTGTCACAATCAAGAATGAGAAGTAAGAATCTGCCATGATATTGTAAATACACATACACACACAAATATATAAGTCTGATTGAAGCCATTTCAAAATACAGGGGACAGGAGATGCGTGTGACATTTTGGGGAAGCAACGCAAATGTGATCCAGCACACAAATGTGCTTTCCTGCCAAACAGTACAGGTTGTTGTTTTGAGCTCAATGATAATGAAAAATGACCAAGGCCAACCATCAATATCCAATAGCAGTGCAACAAAAATCAATGTTGATCTGGACATTGTAGAAGTTGAAAGCATTAGACAGAGGTGATCAGAAAATTTGCAAAACTGTGCAAAACCGAAAAATGCATAAACGAATTTAAATTATCTGGATACTAATCTGTATTCTCAAAAAAATATGAAATAGCTGTGAGAAGGAGCATAAAGGTGAAATCGCAACAGAGTTGTCAATAGGAAACCCTGTGTTAACTGCAAAAGTACTTGAAGAAAACAAGAGAACTTTGGCTGAGTTGCATGCACTGATCAGTGACGGAGATAAAATGGTATTGTTTCAATTTGTTTAAGAATTTGTTCCATTTGTTTCTGCTACTATATTGTACAACAAAAAACACTGAAGCACACATATAAAAAAAATAACACTGCTGCCTTTGACTTGGTGAGTCAGGAGAAATCATATTACTACAGCATTATCGTGTTGGTGAGGGAACCGAAAAACAGAGAGCATGTGCAGTCATGGGAAAAAAATTTAGAGAAAAATAAAACCAAGCTTAGAGGCCACACGAAAGCGTGAAGATCATACATTTGCGCTCCTTAACCCTTCTAGGTTGAGTAAGAGCGGATTGAACGACTGGAATCGCCTCACTTTGTCCACTTGAAGAAGTTTTCGGTTGAACACCCGCTAGCCTTCTACTTCGCCTTGTTTGCATTAACGCCGAGCTCTCCAACTCTCGAAATATTCCTCAGCCTAACCTCTAGTCGGTGAACACTATGGTGAAGAGGAACAGTTTCAATTCTCCTTGGTTCACTTGCTATTGGTTAGCAAAGTCCAAGGAGAAAACACAGAATGGAAGAAGACGTCTCTGAGAGAGAGAGCGGCGTGAGCCTTTTTTTTTGCTTAGGAGGATTAGGGTTTTCTTTTCCCAGATACTTGTTTATTAGTTAGCCAAAAAACTGAGTCTCTCATTATCTGATAAACATATCCCCGGGATTTCAAAACACCCGGATGTTATCCTGAGAATAAGTTTTGCCTAACCCTAAACTCTTCTTAACCGTATCTGAAAAAACCCTAAGGTCCAAGCTATTGGGCCAAGACCCAAAAGGCCCAAAATAATAAACATTAATTATTTATTTCCAGGACTTATATAAACAACCCAATAAATAATTAATAAGCCCAAATGAACCAAAATAATTAATCTTTAATTATTTATTTCTTTGGCCTATATAAATAACCTTATAAATAATTAAACATTAATTATTTTTCCTAGTTTAAGCCCAAGTTAATTTCTTAATTATTCATACTGGACCTAAGCCCTGAATAATTAATTAACCAAATAATCTAGATAATTAATTCCTCTCAACTCCTATTTTAATTAATTTATTTATTTTATTCTAGTCCAATAATAAATTAGACTTCCTGAATAAAATAAAATAAAATAAAATCCTCTTCAACTGAGACCAATTCCTCAACCCAAAAGTAGTTAGGACTTACGGGCTATTCTGAGGACCAAAAAGACACATCGCCTTGGCTGCTAAAATGACCAAAATACCCCTGCTATATAAATAGCTGTATTTTGCATTTTAAATATTTTCTAATATCACCATAAGGAAATATTGACCCCAAGGACAATGCTGCATTCGCAAAGTCTCCGACTTACAGGTGAAATGACTAAAATACCCCTCTACACATCGCCGTACATTTAAAGAGGAAGAAGTGTACTAACACCCCTCTAAATGACATCTACCATCTTTAGGCTTCTAATCCAATGATCCACGATTTCCTAGAGTGTTTCCGTTTTCCAAGGGAGCTACCTTAAAGCAAACATCCATGTTATGTTTCCCAGGGCCCTAGACATTTTAGACCATTCGGACAACCACAAGGGGCGATATAGTGCAGAAACTATCTTGTATAAGTCTGTCTTAACTAACTAGTCACACATACCCAACATGCAAGTACATTGGCCCTACGATAGAACCTCAACTATAGCAAATCAAAGTATATGCTCCCAGCTCCGCCAGACCACCAACTCATACTCAAGTCGTAGAGTACTAGTCCACGTTGTAGCGGTAGTAGTCTAGGTTTCTACCATATAGTACTTTGAGAAACCACTACTACAGGTCCTGTTCTATGTATTCGAAATACGCTTATGTCATGAAGTGAGTGGACTACCCACTGGCTAAAGGTAAGCAATTCCCTATTTGAAATTCATAACATAATAACCTAAACATGATGAGATTCCCAGTCTCATCAATAGGTTAAGAACAAAAGTTTATGTGTTAAATAACCCGTGATTCATACCTTACTGTGAAAGACCACCATTCACATGGATCACTTATTTAAACATAATGGGTCTGTTCCAAACGAAAATCGTACACAAACAAAAAGTAAATTCACAAATAAATTCTTTTATTAAAATATTCGATTTTACATCAGAAATCTAGTCTAAAAGGGCATACAATCCAACAGTTGGACATTGACACATACAACGGATGGAGGTACAATTCTTGCACAAGATGCAGAAAGAAGCTGAAAGCTTATGGAAACAAACTGGCATGTGAATCATGCATTAGGATAGAAGATTACCCAGACACGAGGTCATTATAAATAGCTACTGAAATCTAAATTCATGACAAGATAACAAAAATAGAAAAAAATAAATGCCTAATATCATTTTACTGCAGGTATCGAGTGGAGGCCATTGTTGGTGACCACACAACCTAAGGGCAATTTATTTTCTTTGATAGAGATGTTGAGAAGATTGTAGGGATGCAAGCAAGTGAACTAGCCCTCACCATAGCGCAAGTATATCCATTTCATATTCAAAAGAAAACCTATAGTTAAAATGTCCCTCAGAACTGTATATTGTCATATTGGAGAGACTGCACGATGCCATACCTGGACCAATGAAGAATATGATAGGCAATACATATATTTGCCAAGTGAGATTCAATGAGCAAACGAGAAGATTGCCAAGAGAAAGTTTTACTGTGAACCGAGTTCATCATGTGTCGAATATTGTTGTGAAAAAAGAACAAACAAAGGTTAGTAACATGAAAGTTATCCCCAAGACTGCTTACCAAAGAAACGGAATTAGATATGCAGAGGGACATTTTACATGCAAAAACCGTGCAGGCTGCTGAGGAACATGGAACAGACGCAGAAGTAAGAGAAGCTGATAATGTGGAACAAATGAAAATACCCAGCAAAAAAGACAAAACGAGAACTCATGGCACGGTATGAAAAACAAATGCCACCAGTGATTCTCCATTAGATATTTAAATTCTGACTACAACATTTTCTTTTATAGGAGACAGCCACCAGCAATCAACAAAGAGATGGCAGACACCGAAACAAACAAGAGATTGAAATCTGACTAAATAAACAATAGAAGAGAAACAAACTGTAGCATTGTGGACAAAATATTTTGTTATTATGATTGAATATTCACAACTTTATCTACAATTTTAATTTCCCCTATTATTTAATTTACAACAGTCATTTGCTTAGAAGAATCCTTAGAATTATTTTAACCTGCTTAAATGATGTTATTAAATGACTAAGGTACATGATGTTTGTTAAGTTCACTTTTAAATTGATGAAGCCTTTTGATGTTGTGATACTGTGGTAGCTTATAAATTGTACTGGTTTCACTTCTTCATGCACAATCTTTTCAGGCAGCTGAAGAACATGGAACAGAGACAAAAATAAACAAACAGATGGTGAACTCTCAAACAAAGAAGAGATTGAAATCTTACCTAAGAAACAATATCAGAGGATCAAAGAGCAACAGTGTGGAACATGCTGCAGAATAATCTGGAAAAAAATATTTTGTTATTATGATTGGATATTATAGTTACAATAGTCTTTTGATGTTCTCATTTCTCTACAAAACAACAACTGCAGAATATAAGATGCTGCATGGTTCTAACTACAATATTTTCTTTTATAGGGCACAGAAGACAGCAATAAACAAACAGCTGGCGGACTCTCAAACAAAGAAGAGATTGAAATCTTACCAAAGAAACAATATCAGAGGATCAAAGAGCAGCAGTGTGGAAGATGCTACAAAATAGCCTGGAAACAAATATTTTGTTATTATGATTAGACATTTACAACTTTAACCATGACGAATGAAGGTGTCTTCATTGTTATTTGGAATATAGATAGGGTTTCTATTTTGAATCATAATAGTGCATATGAAAGATAGTTAGAGAAACCAAGGGAAGTGTGTGGTAGCTAAGACGAGTCTCCACTGTTAGAAACTTATTTTTTTCCCTGATTCTACTTATTGGAAGATCGAATGCAATGACCATTTATGGGGTGGCATTGAAAATGTAAATAACCAATTTTCTGTTGTGTATATGTGCATTGCAATGAAGAGTGTTTTTTTATAAGGCTAATCTATAAAGCCCTTTAAGTTTAAACGTGATTGGTGAGACTTTGGAAAATGCAATTATGTCATATAAGTGAACCTATGAGTTCAGTTTTTAATTGTTTATATTGTGTTTGGTTTCTAATAAAACTATGACTTTGGTTGATATTATTACACTTTTGTCACATACTTCTGCAATTTTTATCTCAATTTTTGTTATGGAATGAAAAGCAATTGATGTTTTATATCACTCCTATGTTATTTGGGGCCCTATCTGGTGATTTTATGCCTGAATTTTAGGTTAGTACAAGAAATTGCAGATCCAACCTTCTATTCTTGAAGGATTCGGCAAGAATTTTGCCAACTTGGTGTCTGCATGGTTCTTGCAACCAAAGATGAAATTATACATCTTTCTAATAGATGTCTTTTTTTCCTTTTTTGAGCTTTAGGACATCGTTGATTGCTAGAATTGCATATGCAAATCTCTCTGCCTTTTTATCAGAAGAATATGATTTGCCATGCATGTGGAAAGATGCTTGCTAATGTGATCCGCACATAATCTTCTTTCGTTTCATGGTTATAGCACTTGGTTTAACTCATATGAGAAAATTTTTTTCCTACTCTATAAAAATTGCAGAAAGAATACAAACATGAAAGGTGTTGGTTCCAAGTTTACATTATCAGCCAATATATATATATATATGAGAGAGAGAGAGAACTATTGGTACTCGACCTTTGAAATTTGGAGGTAAATGATCAACGAAATCTTATTTGAGAGAAAAATATAAAGTTACCT
The DNA here is from genome assembly GCA_026120185.1 of Voacanga thouarsii. Taxonomy (NCBI): domain Eukaryota; kingdom Viridiplantae; phylum Streptophyta; class Magnoliopsida; order Gentianales; family Apocynaceae; genus Voacanga; species Voacanga thouarsii. The sequence goes on along the minus strand of JANUWF010001050.1, from coordinate 883,556 downwards.
TTTTGGGGGGGGGGGGTATAAACAAAACAAATAACTTCAAAGAACAGTTCTGCTTTGATTTTTGTTTTGTTTATCATCTATGGATAACAAAATGTGTTTAGTTGAGCATCAATTGGCAATTGCTGGGTAGTTTCAAGTTAATTATCTTTAAATTTCACCATTTATATTACTGATTACCATATAAATAGGTGTCATCCATCCTCTTTTAGATGGAAATCAAGTTTACATTTTTAACTAATTAGAGTTCCGCGGTTTCTCTTCCTTTCCTTTCTGATGAACTTAGCACCTTGCATATCACTTTTGCACCTAAATAAGGTTGTGATAAAGCTAAGTTGTTCTCTCCCTTTTTGTCTTTAGCAAGATAATGCTAAGCAAAATATAGAGGTTTCTCAAAGCTATAAAGGCTACTGGGAAATTTCAGCTCCAACTTTTTAGTTATTTTTAAAGTTAAAAATAAGTCATTGTTCGGCATTTGAATAGGCATGTCCTGGGTAATTCAAATAAATCAGTATGTCAGAAGCAATTTGAGTCTACACATAATTAAAGAAAGCACACTTCTCATTAATAGACAAATTATCTTATAAAATAACAAAGATGATGGCATATCATCATCACTACAATATATAAAACAACAATTAAAAAGAAAGTAAACATTCCCTAGATTACTGTCTTCTTTTTCAACATTTTAGGAAATTAAAACATCTTAAGTTTTTCTAATTATATCAATAACTTCAGTAGCTTCTGTAGAAGAACATTCCACATCTACTATTTGGACGTTGTAGCACAACCAAATAGTATTCTTTGCTTCTGTTGGCAACTGAAACTTCCGTTTGCCAGTGTAGTGCTTGAACAATTCCTTATGAGTGTGGTACTCATTTCCAAATTCAACAATAGCAACAACAAAAGGTTGATAGAACTTCACATATGAATCTATTTTCCGCTCAGTCTCTCCAGCCTCCAAATATTCTTCATTCAGAAACATGATTGATAACGGATGTTGTAATCCATGCACATGAAATACCCAGGGATGAGAATCAATCCACCAATTGCAGCTAGTCGCACCCTCACTCATGACGGTTGTAGACATTGGAATAAAAATTTCAACATACTCATCAAACTCATATGTAGCAGCATGCAAAACTATGCGAAGTCTATTTGCTCACCTATCAGGTAAGGCAAAATATTGTTTATGAGAGTGCAGTTGCTCAGTTGATAAAACCATTGTTTCTGCTATAAATGGATGAACACATGGCCTGCCCACCAATGTATGTTCAATAGGCATGCCATTGTATAACTCCATATTAAAATGAAACCAAAACCACGACAAACAATGAACAACACTCTGTAAATATCTATATATTTATAGGAAAATAGATTACTCACATAATTAATGCGTCTCTTCAAATTTTTGAAAATATAGTCTTTAAAAAAAATTATTTTTTGCATTATTTTCCCACAACAAAAAAAAAACCTTCCAAATGCCAATTATTCATCCAACGAATACCACAACATTTATCCTTCCATACCAATCAGATTTAAAGGACGAAGTCCTTTCACATGAAAACAATGGATTTAATAAATATTATAGGATGCAATTCCGATAACTGAATCAACATTCAGATGCATTCTATATTAGTTATCTACACGTAATCCAAGAAATGACCCTTCATGTTATTTATTTGATGAATGTTACTAGATTCATTGTACACAACACACATGTTATATATCTTATAGCTATTGTACCTCTGCGGAATCCGCACTTCAATAAATGGTATAATACAAATTTGGATTTCACAAAGGACATGGAAAATCTAAATAAATTACTGAAGCAACATGGGATAAATAACCAAAACAAATACATAAATATTGCCCACTCAATTGCATATACAAAATAAGCACACTTAACAACTTCTTTAAAAACCATCAAATCTAAGCAAACAATATTAAATCGTACTCCACTTGCAACAAATTACAAAGTGCGGGCACTTGAAAATAACAATACAAACCATACAGGTTAACACTAAACAACGTACAAATATTGATGTCCACCTTCAATGACCCAAGTGCCGAAGCTAACTTCCATATGCGTAAGCAAGTTATTTGGACATGAAGCTATTTTCCTAAGATAAAAAAAAATAGCTGAAGGAAATATTTTTTACTACTATCAATACACTTTGATTAATATGATGTATGAATTTATGCAGATTCATTACAACAAGACAAGGCAAAAGAAAATAGATTACGAAGAAAGGAAGCTTTGGACAGCAAAAGGAAACAGCCTTATTCTAGTAAAGTTAATAAAAGAAAAAGAGATTCAATATCAAAAAGCATCTCTTCTACTGATTTCCAAATGCAAGACATACACAATACAGGTAACGTTTTTTATTAATAGAATACTTTTCAACAAAATTTCGTTATAGTTATACAGTTGATACTGAGCAACAAATACATAAAAGAAATCAAAGATGCATAGAAAATAGAGGATTGATATACATAGAGGAAAACAAAAGGTCCATTCCCAGTACATTGAAAAAAAATGATGCAACATCTACCACAACGTCAATGAATATTCGAACAGGTAACATTCATACCACAAATTTTTTTATCATATGTTATACATTTTGGGTAATATTAATCTATACCATTTTGATTTATCATATCAGGTCTGAAAACAAACTATGTACCATATACTGCAAATAATAGCTAACAAATTAGTTATTTCATATTAAATCAGATTCTTCAACAACCCATGTGCTACATTATGGATCTCCTATGCTTCAATGCACGCATTGTGATGCAATATTCTAGGAGGAAGAGAAAATCAAGGACCAACCAAAGAGATTGTATCCAAAATTCAAATTATGTTGTAAATAAGGAAGAGTTCGACTACCAAAAAGGAAAGATCCACCTGAGCCTCTAAAGAGTCTGCTGACATGAGTAAATGAAGAGAAATCAAGGACATTCCTGGAAAATATCAGAGCATACAACTCAATGTTCTCAATGACTTCTATGGGTGCAAAAGTTGATGATAAAGTGAATGAAAGAGCTGGACCGTATATTTATAGAATCAACAATGAAAATTATCATAGACTTGGGTCATTAATACCGACAGATGGAGCAGATGCACATTTTATCCAGCTCCATTTTCATGATACAAAAAATGAGGCCCAATACAGAATTTAAGCAGTGAACAAAAGACAGCATAACATGAAAATAAGAGCTGACATCACACAACAACTCATATCAATGCTTGATACTACGAATGAGTCGGTGAAAGTTTTTCGAATGGCTAGAGATAAATACTCCTCAGGAGAAATAACCAATTTCAAAATCAGATTGCATCACAGCAGAGATTTCACAGCAAGACAGTATGATGCACCTAGAGCATCAGAAATTGCGGCTCTAATTGTTGGGAATCTAAATAAAACAACGAAAGATCGTGACATCATTATTGAGATGAAATCTGGAAGTCTACAACGTATAAGCTATTTGCATCCTTCTTTCATGGCTATGCAATATCCATTAGTTTTTCCATATGGGGAAGATGGATATCATTCAAAAATCAATTATATGTACAAGACAGACAAAGGAAAAAAATAAAGAGATCTTATGTAACAATGAGGGAATACTATGCACATGTACTTCAATACAGACGCAGTGAAGGAGCCACTTTGGTTCACTCAGGAAGGCTATATCAACAATTCATTGTAGATGCTTATACAAGCATTGAACAAGTAAGGCTAAAATGGATTTCAGAAAATCAAGGCAATTTGCGAACAGAATTATATAGAAATATACAAGATGCAATTGACCACAATGATACAGATTCAAGAAAAATTGGCAAAAGAACAATACTACCATCAACATTCACTGGTGGACCTCGGTATTTAGCTCAGATCTATCAAGATGCTATGGCACTATGCAGATTCTTTGGTAACCCAGATTTATTCGTCGCATTTACTGCTAATCCTAATTGGCCAGAAATAACAGACCTCTTAAATGAGATACCTGGCCAACGACCAGAAAATCGGCCCGAAATTAAGGTTCGAGTATTCAAGATGAAACTTGATGATATGATCAATGACATATTAAAGAACAAAATTTTTGGCCAAGTAGATTTAGGTATGTTACTTCAAACAAAGATATTTGCAAAATTTTTGCTTTAGAAATTCTATGTGTATTTGTTTTAACTTACCTTTTACTTTTGTAAAACAGTTGTATACACAATCGAATTTCAAAAATGAGGACTACCACATGCACACATTATCATTTGGTTACATCAAAGTTCAAAGAAAAAGACACCTGAAGAAATAGACAACATAATATCAACCGAAATTCCTGATCCACTTATTTATTTCATTGCCTACAAAAGTGTCACAGAATTCATGATGCATGGACCATGTGGAATTGGATACGAGAACTCACCATGCATAGTACAAGGTAAAATTTTCTTCAATGAACCAATATCTGAAAAATAGTACAAATTGTTGGTTAAAATCTAATACATTCATTTTTACACAGGACACTGCTCAAAGCATTTTCCAAAGTCTTTTCATAACAAAACATCAATTAATGAATTAGGATATTCAATCTACAGAAGACGAGATACATCTATAACCATTGAGAAGAATGGTTTCTTCCTTGACAATAGATTTATAGTCCTATACAATCTTCATTTATTACTTAAATACCAAAGCCATATTAATGTTGAAATATGTAGTCAATCAAAAGCCATTAAATATTTATTTAAATATCTCAACAAAGGTCCAGATAGAACAACAGCTGTCATAGAGAAAAATCAGGCTGAAAACAACATGCACGTTGAATCAGAAGCGCGGAATTTGAATGAAGTCAAAACATTTTTGGATTGTAGATATATATCAGCATATGAAGCATCCTGGAGAATATATGAGTTTGATATCCAATTTCGAACACCAGCAGTCCAGAGATTGGGGTTCCATCTTCATGAAGAGCAGAATATCATATTTAATGATAACAGATTGTGTTCCTAATATAGCAATGACTGAAGATGCAAAGAAGACAATGTTTATAGAATGGTTCGAAATAAACAAGGCAGACTCAAATGCAAGAAAGTTGAAGTACGCAGAATTCCCCCAACATTTTTTCTGGTACAGAACAGAAAAAGTACGGAAAAAGAGGAAAAGCAAAAAGTGCATTGGACGAATCACCTTCACACATCCAGCCTCAGGGGAAAGATACTATATGCGAATGTTACTTAACCATATCCCTGGACCTAGAAGCTATGAAGAAATTAGAACATATGACGGGAAAATATATTCAACTTTCAAAGAGACATGCTATGCAAGAGGTCTACTGCAAGATGATAGAGAATGGCACGGAACAATTGATGAAGCAGCTCAATGGGCAACAGGATGCCAACTACGCGATTTATTTGTCACAATTCTTACTTTTTGTAATGTTGCAGATATCAAGAATCTCTGGGAAGTAAATTGGGCAAAAATTAGTGATGATATTGAATATAGACAAAGAAAAGTCCTCCGATTTCCGTCTTTACATCTCTCAGAAGATCAGGTTAAAAGCTATACGTTGAGAGAATTACAAATTCTACTTCAAAAGCAAGGTTGAAGTCTAGAAGAAATAGAAGAAATACCTTTGCCAAATCAAGAGTTGCTGAAGGATCTACAAAACACATGCATTAGAGAAGAAATCATGTATGATACAAATATACTGAGAGCAGAACATGAAGTTATGTATGCACAATTAAATGCAGAACAAAAAGATATATATGAAAAGGTCATAAATGCAATTGATTATAATAAAGGGAATCTGTACTTTTTATCTGGTTTTGGAGGCACAGGCAAAACATTTCTCTACAAAATAATTATCAACAAGCTCAGATCAAAATCACAGATAATCCTTGTAGTAGCATCATCAGGTACTACTTTTCTTATACATCCCCCAAAATTATTTAATTGTCATTCACATTCTAACATCTTCTTTCCTAATGCATCATTTTTATGACAAATAGTTATTTACAACGTTGAACAGGGATTGCATCGTTACTACTACCAGGTGGAAGGACGGCACACAGCAAATTCAAAATTCCTCTTATAACCTCAGAAGACTGTACATGCTCAATAAAAATAAATACTCAGCTTGCAAAATTAATAAGAAGAGTAGTACTCATAATTTGGGATGAAGTTTCTATAAATTCAAAATATGTTTTTGAGACTGTTGAAAAAACACTCAAAGATATACAAAGAATGACAAAAAATTTCAATGAGAACAAGCCTTTTGGAGGCAAAACAGTGCTATTAGGGGGAGATTTCCATCAAATTCTTCCTGTTGTACCGAGAGGTCAAAGAGCTAATATAGTGAATTTGACACTCAATCAATTAGAGTTATGGAACCACTGTGAAGTCCATACACTATCCGAGAACATGAGGCTTAAACAAGGAAATGAATTACAACAATCAAAGGCTGAAGAATTAACATCTTTTGCCAACTGGATACTGAGAATAGGAGATGGTACAGAACCTGCAAAGTGTAGAGGAAATGATAATGAACCTACATGGATCAAAATCCTAAGCAATTTGATGCTAGAAGCCAATGGTGATCCAGTGGAAACAATATTCAACTCTACTTATCCAAATTTTCAAGAAAGGTACACAAATCCTAGCTACTTTATGGACAGAGCAATCCTAACACCAAGGAATGAAACAGTTGCAGAGTTAAATAATTTTGCTTTGGAAAAAATACCAGGATCTGTTACTGAATATATAAGTGCAGATAGAATAGACAATGTCATAAGCCCAATGAAAGATGCAAAAAATATATATCCAACAGAATACCTAAACAGCATCAGTTTCCCAGGTATGCCTGCTCATCTTTTACAGATTAAAAATAACGTGCCTATTATGCTATTGAGAAATGTCAACCCTGAAAAAGGATTATGCAATGGCACAAGGCTAATTGTGACACAAACAGGTAAAAGAGTCATTAAAGCACGTATCATTTCAGGTTCAAAAATAGGAGAAAAATATGTATACCAAGAATAGATATGTCTTCGACAGATTCAAAGATTCTTTTCACAATGATAAGAAGGCAATTTACAGTGAACATATGCTACACAATGACAATCAACAAAAGTCAAGGACAAACTTTGTCGAATGTTGGACTGTACTTACCAAAACCTGTGTTTTCTCATGGACAATTGTATGTTGCACTTTCAAGAGTCAAATCGCCAAGAGGAATCAAAATCATGACACACGAAGATGACCGAGAATTCAAGTCATATACACAGAACATAGTGTATCAAGAAGTATACGATCGACTACCAAAGGTAACTTTAAATTCAATTTTATGAGTTTCTAACACTTCCAATTCTATTTTCACATATTAATTCTAACAAACAAAATAACTCTTTTTAAATTCGGGTTGCAAAATACACATGATGTGATCCAGTGAACAACAGCTCTAGAACAGTGAAGAATATAGTTGAAGCAATGCAGTCAGAGAAAAAAAAGTACAAAATCCATAGCATTGCCATAATGTCAATTTTATAAAATAGCTTTTGTTACCTCTGTGATTATTAATAAACCATCCTTGCAAGACGGTAAATGATTGACAAACATGCTTATATTCATGCCAAATATACCTAGCATACGATGAATTTCAAAAACTTCATAGCATGTCGAGAAAAAAACTAGGCACACTCGCTACGAAAAAATCTATATTAGCTCCCGCTGAGTCAATAATTGCAGGTTCTGATTCAATTGCTACAAGTCGTATGAAGACAAGAAAACGATTCACCTCTAGAGAAATCTTCTCTTCTTATCCTTAAAAATATTTTATCTTTAAGCTAAGTACGCCCTCTAGGGAAGAGAGAAAAGCTTGGTTTTAAATTAAAGAAAACAAATGCTACAAGCTTGGTCTTTTAGTTCCACCATCTATTTAAAACAAATGGTTTCCAATATATTTACCACAAAATTAAAACTCTTAACCTCATACAAAAACTCAATAACCAATTACATGACTCATAATTTATTTATACTAATTAGAAAAAAACAAACTTTCATAAAGCACTTTTTGTGTAATTAAAACCACAGTTAAGTTCTTGTGCATCATACGTAGGATTTTGATAGTACACCATCGTCGCAAAACACCGAAAGGTTCCCCAATCATGCTTATATTGACGCCTAATATACTTAGCACATATAGAAATAATTAATACATTCTTTAACAATTGTTTCACTAAAATTACTAACAACTATCACTTTTTTGTGTTAAAAAAAATACAAAATACCTTTTAGAAATCAAGCTGAAAACTACAGACACCCTAAATCAGAAGAGCGCAACTTTCATGAAGCACTTTTTGTATAATTAAAAAATAATTAAGTTATTGTGCATCATACGTGGGCTTCTGATGGTAAACCATCATCGCAAAGCACCGAAAGGTTACCCAATCATGCTTCTATTAACGCGCAATATACTTAGCACATCTTCTAATAATTATTACATCCTATTTCAATTATTTCACTAAAATTACTAACAACTGATCTCTAACGGCCTCACCTTCATTAAAAAGTAAATATATAAACCATGGCAAAGTGATATAACATGCATGAAAAAGAAATATATCACACAATACAAAACTCCTATAACTTGCCTCTACTGGAAAAATTGCCAATGCATACATTCTATTTCAGCTACAAAACAGATGAATTGAACACAAGGTTTAGTATTCCCGTCATATACTTAGCACACAAACAACAAAAAATCAGATTTTCTTCAACTCACATACTTAAAACATAATGAAATTGCCAAAGATTAACCCAACTTCCAAAAGCAATAAGCTAAATTCCCTACTACCTTTCAAAAAATTCCACCATCAATTTAAAACAAATAGTTTCCAATATACTTACCTCAAAATTAAAATTCTTAACCTCATACGATAACTCAATAACCAATTATATGATTCAGAATTCATTTATACTAATTAGAAAAAAACAAACTTTCATAAAGCACTTTTTGTGTAATAAAAATCACTGTTATGTTATTCTACATCATATGTTGGCTTTTGATGCTAAACTATCGTCAGAAAACACCGAGAGGTTCTCCGATCAAACTTATATTGACGCCCAATATACTTAGCATATATGCATATAATTATTACATTCCTTTACAATTGTTTCACTAAAATTACTAACTAGCACTTTTTGTTAAAAAAATAATAAACAAAAAACCACTTTTTTTTCCAAATAAAAACACTACTAGAATTATAAAAAACAAACTTTCATGAAGCACTTTTTCTGTAATTATTACCACAGTTAAGTTATTGTGCATCATACGTGGGCTTCTGATGGTAAACTATCGTCGCAAAACACTGAAAGGTTCCCCAATCATGCTTATGTTGACACCCAATATACTTATCACATATAGTAATAATTAATACATTCTTTTACAACTCTATCACTAAAATTACTAACAACTAGCACTTTTTGTGTTTAAAAAAAAAAATACAAAATACCTTTTAGAAATCAAGCTAAAAACAACAAGCACGCTGAATCAGAAGCGCAGAACTTTCATGAAGCACTTTTTGTATAATTAAAAAATAATTAAGTTATTGTGCATCACACGTCGGCTTTTGATGGTAAACCATCGTCGCAAAGCACCAAAAGCTTCTCCAATCATGCTAATATTGACGCACAATATAATTAGCACATCTTCTAATAATTTTACTTAGCAACTACCACTTTTTTCTTCCAAAAAAAAAAAAACCACAAAAAAAACCCTCCTTTTTTAAATAAAAAGATATTATTGGTGAAACATATTACAAATAAATCCCATTTCACAAATAAGTCTCATTGTTCAACAACATACAACTTCTAAATTTATTAAATTCACAAACCTTATACCGCATCTAACTTAGGTCAATTACCTGATCCATTCTTCTTACTATACAAAAAACAGGACAATAACTTAAAAAAAAACCTTATTATAGAAATCCCACATCCAAAATATTCTAACAAACACACTATTATCCAAAACAGTATCCAATGAAGGCCAGTAACATCCTCCACTCAAAAACTATTCCAGAAACTATAATATCAAAAACAGTACAATTACATTAAATTGTGCATCATACATGCACTTCTGATGGTAAACCATCGTCGCAAAATAACAAATGCATCCCCAATAATGCTTATATTGACACCCAATATACTTAGCACACGTACTACAAAACAGTAGATTTAAAAAACAGTTAAGATATTGTGCATCATACGTGGGCTTCTGATGGTAAACTATCGTCGCAAAGCACCGAAACGTTCCCCAATCATGCTTATATTGACGCCGAATATACTTAGCACATACTATTGCTGAAACACATTACAATACAATCAGATTTCACACAGAAATCTCATTGTTCAAGCACAAAGAACTTCTAAACTAATGAAATTCACAAACCTTATACCACATCTAAGTTAGGTCAATTCCCTCATCCCTTCTTCAAAGTATACAATAAATAGGACAATAAATTAGAAAAACTCCATTATAGAAATCAAACATTCAAAAGACTATAAAAAGCACACTGTCATCAAATACATTATACCATGCAACCCAGCAACATCCTCCAATCAACAACTACTCCAAAAAAAAAAAAAACCATCACAGTATAATTACAGCAAATTGTGCATCATACGTGGGCTTTTGATGGTAAACCATAGTCGCAAAACACCAATTGGAACCCCACCCCGATCATGCTTATATTGATGCCTAATATACTTAGCACGCAATCATTCCTTTCTTTATGACTTTGATCATGACTTCTAAACAACTAACCCTAACTACTAAACTCATGTCATAACCTCTCAATAACAACAATGTAAAAACAAAAGAACCAATACTCAATAACACCCAACGTAATTCAGCAAATTATAAAACAACAAATTGCCATTCAAGCCTCCATTTTCAACAAGCTACAACCAAAACATACACTTCACTCCATTTTCAAAGGCAATTGAATTTTGCTACACGTTACATACCTATTTGACATATTTAATCCTAAGTATGCAGCACTGAAACCATTTACAAATTTATGGCCGAGGAAAAAAAGGCAGTACTGAAAACCTTCTAAAAAAAATATTATTCCCTCTCCCCTCTGACAACAACAAACCACTAACACACTTTTCTGGAATTTTACTTCTCATAGATTTCAAACACTGCTAAATGTTATTCAGTTAAAATGTCACTTCAAAAAGAATATTTCATAAGAAAAGCCACAAATCTCAACCAAACTACAGCTCAAAATTCTGTACTTAATTATGTGTTTACTAGACAACCTAATATGCATGTCCATGACTTGTGCATCATACGTGGGCTTCTGATGGTAAACCATCGTCGCAAAACACCGAATGGTTGCCCAATCATGCTTATATTAACGCCCAATATACTTAGCACACAAACATGCTTTTGTTCAAGACTTCTAACCAACTAACTCTAACTATTAAATAAGAAAAGCCACAAATCTCAACCAAACTACAGTCTAAAATTCTGCACTTAATTATGTGTTTACTAGACAACCCAATATGCATGTCCATGAATTGTGCATCATACGTGGGCTTCTAATGGTAAACCATCGTCGTAAAATATAGAATGGTTGCCCAATCATGTTTATATTGACGTCCAATATACTTAGCACACAAACATGCTTTTGCTTATAACTTTGTTCATGACTTCTAACCAACTAACTCTAACTATTAAATTCCATTTCCTACAACAAGCTCCAGCAAAAACAAACAACAAGCTGCAGCAAAAACATACACTTAATTCTATCCTTAGTATACTCTATGTTACAATTTCACTTAAAATGAGCGAAATAAATTGACATTTGCAACTCAAACAAGGACATTGTGTTACAGAAGCCATAACAAAACTTCCCCAACTCAAAGGTCTATTTCTAAAGACCTATTCACAGTGCAAAGCCTATTCTACACCACAATTCAGGTACTGCAAAGATATTTTCCAAAAAACACAAGCAATTCCTCAAAATTCCTTAAGAAGATGATGAAAATTTCCCTTCTTTACTGCCAATTTCTGGATGCTCCTCTGCTGTGCCCTCAACAATTACAATACAATTATTAAAAATCACCAAAGGAAATTCTATACGTCAATCTGGCTTTAACATGACAGGCAACATCTTCCATTCAATATCATTGTCCAACATGTAAACATTAGCATATACCACCTGTAAAGGACAAAACTCAATTTAAAAATGTATACTAGATATTTCATACAAAATAGGCCACAAGTGAACAATTATACCTATTCTACACCCACAACGAAACACAATAACATATTAAATTTCTCAGGTAATTTGTTCTCCCTAGATCAAGATAATCTTAGATCATAAAGAATTCAAAACAAATAAGGATAAGTAAAGCAACAAATTTAAGCTATTACTTATCATCAAATAATCCTCTATTCATAAAACCAAAATGTGATTTAATAAATGAACTCTTCAACTTCAAAGTTGACATAAGATGATTCAGAAATGGAAAGAAGACAAACTTACACAAAATAGTTATTACAACATGCCATGCACAGGCAAATTCATAAAACAGTATCTTGAGTCTGCTTAAACTCTGTGTTTTGAGTCTACTCAAACATGCTTTTGTTCACAAACAAGCTTATGAAGTTTCTAGGGATTCTATTTAGCAAGGGATTCCAGTTAAGAAATTTCTCTAGCTATCAACATGAGCAGTAGCCTGTTGTAACTCATTATCAGTATAACATGAATGTTTCAATTCTCGGGTTTTTAACTTATTTCAGAAGTCAATGTCAAGTGCTTTTCTCTTTTTAGCTGTCCTCTCTTTTGGCTACATGTTGCATACCTATTTGCCATATTTAATCCTAAGTATGCAACACTGAAACCATTTACAAATTTATGGCCAAGAAAAAGAAGGCAGTAGTTGAAGTTGTTTTTAAAATCAAATTGTGCATCATACGTGGGCTTCTGATGGTAAACCATTGTCACAAAACACCGAATGGTTTCCAAAACATGTTTATATTAACGCCCAATATACTTAGCACATAATCAAATTCACAAACCTTATAACACATCTAACTTAGCAAAATTCCCTTATCCTTTCGTACTCTACGTTTAAAAACACATTTACATATTCAGTGCTATTAATATTTTCATGAAATTGTGCATCATACGTGGGTTTCTGATGGTAAACCATCGTCACAAAACACTGAATGGTTCCCCAGTCATGCTTATATTGATGCCCAATATACTTAGCACACAATCATTCCTTTCTTTATGACTTTGACCATGACTTCTAAACAACTAACCCTAACTACTAAACTCATGCCATAACCTCTCAATAACAACAATACAAAAACAAAATAACCAATACTCAATTACACCCAACATAAGGCAACAAATTATAAAACAACACATTGCCATTCAAGCCTCCATTTTCAACAAGCTACAGCCAAAGCATACACTTCACTCCATTTTCAAAGGCAATTGAATTTTTGCTACACGTTACTTACCTATTTGACATTTTTTATCCTAAGTATGCATCACTAAAACCATTTACAAATTTATGGCCGAAGAAAAAAAAAGGCAGTACTGAAAACCTTCTAAAAAAAATATTATTCCCTTTCCCTTCTGACAACAACAAACCACTAACACACTTTTCTAGAATTTTACTTCTCATAGATTTCAAACACTGCTCAATGTTATTCACTTAAAATGTCACTTGAAATGAGAAAGTCAAAAAGAAGATTTCATAAGAAAAGCCATAAATCTCAACCAAACTACAGTCCAAAATTCTGTACTTAATTATGTGTTTTCTAGACAACCCAATATACATGTCCATGAATTGTGCATCATATGTGGGCTTCTGATGGTAAACCATCGTCGCAAAACACCGAATGGTTGCCCAATCATGCTTATATTGATGCTCAATATACTTAGCACGCAATCATTCCTTTCTTTATGACTTTGATCATGACTTCTAAACAACTAACCCTAACTACTAAACTCATGTCATAACCTCTCAATAACAACAATGTAAAAACAAAAGAACCAATACTCAATAACACCCAACGTAATTCAGCAAATTATAAAACAACAAATTGCCATTCAAGCCTCCATTTTCAACAAGCTACAACCAAAACATACACTTCACTCCATTTTCAAAGGCAATTGAATTTTTGCTACACGTTACATACCTATTTGACATATTTAATCCTAAGTATGCAGCACTGAAACCATTTACAAATTTATGGCCGAGGAAAAAAAGGCAGCACTGAAAACCTTCTAAAAAAAATATTATTCCCTCTCCCCTCCGACAACAACAAACCACTAACACACTTTTCTGGAATTTTACTTCTCATAGATTTCAAACACTGCTAAATGTTATTCAGTTAAAATGTCACTTAAAATGAGCAAGTCAAAAAGAATATTTCATAAGAAAAGCCACAAATCTCAACCAAACTACAGCTCAAAATTCTGTACTTAATTATGTGTTTACTAGACAACCTAATATGCATGTCCATGACTTGTGCATCATACGTGGGCTTCTGATGGTAAACCATCGTCGCAAAACACCGAATGGTTGCCCAATCATGCTTATATTAACGCCCAATATACTTAGCACACAAACATGCTTTTGTTCAAGACTTTGTTCATCACTTCTAACCAACTAACTCTAACTATTAAATAAGAAAAGCCACAAATCTCAACCAAACTACATTCCAAAATTCTGCACTTAATTAGATCATGAATTATGTGTTTCCTAGATAATCCAATATGCATGTCCATGAATTGTACATTATACGTGGGCTTCTGATGGTAAACCATCGTCACAAAACACTAATTGGATCCCCAATTATGCTTATATTGATCCCCAATATACTTAGCACACATACTAGAAAACAGCAAATACAATACAATTACAGCAAATAGTGCATCATACGTGGGCTTTTGATGGTAAACCATCGTTGCAATACACCGATTGGAAACCCAATCATGCTTATATTGACGCCCAATATACTTAGCACACATACAACAAAATAGCAAAATTTATTAAACTAACATACTTAAAGAATAATGAAATTAACAAATAGCCAATAAACTAAATTCCCCAATCCCCTCCCCAAAACTTCAATAATCAATTTAAAAAAATAACTCAAATATGGAACTCATGCAAAATGTCAACCATCAACAACCTATAGTTGCTCTCTGAATATCCAAACTCAATAATGACACAAACAACTATTTGTGTATGCGCACAACCATCTCCAATTGTATACCTCTAACAGCCTCACCTTGGTTAAAAAATGAAGATATATGCCATGCCAAACCGATATAAAATTTTTGAAAAGAGAGTATATCACCCCATGACAATACATACATTATGTTTCACCTGCAAAAAGCAATAAATTGAATAACAGTTTCAGTATTGTCCTCATAAAACATAAAAAAAACAAAACAAAATTTGGACTGGACTAACAAAAGGTATTGTATTATTGCAATAAGACAAAATTTTGCTTTAGGTACAATTTTGATTTGCATAATGTGTTACCCCCAACAGCTTTCAGTACAAGGAGTGATCAGATTGGGAAAAAGAGCAAAAACAATTACACTAGGAAACAGAATTCCAACTGTGAATACAAAAAATTACCTTTCCACAGCTTTCATGTGAGCATACAAAATCTATCTCTCCCGTATTAAATAAGAAAGTGTGTCTTCAGCTTTGAACTATCCAAAAATTTCTGCAAAATAAGTTAATAATTCAATAACAAAGCAATTACAAGCCAAAGAAACAAAAAAGGACACTGAAGGATTGGAAAAAATTGCAAAAGCAAAGCTCATAATGCATGCTTCATGAAACAGAATAAATTTGAACAACTGGTGCCAGATATTGAAATAAATTCCCGAGCTCAACAGGAAACATGACTTTCCTCAAAACTAAGCAGTCCATGATAACACTTCAAAATAAAAGTCAAAATTTAAAATGTTATCTTGAAATACAAGTTGCCAAAAAGAGACAATTGAACATGAGGTCAAGGAACAAATAGTGCTCTAATTTGAGAGAATCTCACCATAACATAAATTCTCTAATACAGTCCCTCAGTTTGAAACTAGGGATCTGTACAACATCCAGTTTGGGCACTGCAATTTTGGCCCAATGTTATTTCAACCAGACAAATAAAGTCCAATATATTAATAATAGAAACATCATTTAAGGCATTGGGGAATCTTTTATAAAACTTCAACCAATTACAATATACAGTTACTTCATCGTGCTACCTAAAACCTACAATAACCAATTTCTATTCCAATTTCCACCACTGTAATGGAAAAGAAAATTATAGATGAACCAGTAGATTAGATGCCTTGGCATCTCTATTACTCTACTTCACAAATTCCACATGTCCTGTATAATTGTATTCCAGAAAATAAACCGCAACATAAAGAAAAATAAACAAAGGCAAAACTACCAAAAACATCTTAACACATTAACTGAAACTGTTTAAAGATTGCAGCAGAACCCAGGGTTCTCCTACACCATAAGCATGCAACAAGTCAGACCCTTGGGAGAACACTTATTTTAGCAGGACACACCACATGGAATAAATAGATTGGTCATGTTGCAATAATGAGGGATAAAAAATTAAATCATACAAAAAAATAAGACAAGAGAAAACCACATCTTCACCTAAACCAAACGATGGTATCATTGATGTCTATGAACTCGATTAAAAAACATAACAATAAAAAACACCCAAGAAAACCATCTGACTATAATCAACACCTCATTCATAGAATCAAGCGAAAAACAAATTAAAAAAAAACTGCTTCTGCTAAAATTTATTACAAGAAAATCACATTTATCCACAAAATCTTACCATTGAAACAGAGATAACTTCAAAGCTGATCCTACAAAATCCATCAACAAAATCTGCCTCTGCTTTTGAGAAATGAATACTTCACACAGAGAATAACAAACCCCATTGCTAAGAAACATCCACATTGCATATAAACTATCAGACTCGCATCGAAAATCAGAACAACCCAAAAGAAAAACCCTAGATCAAAGCTCATAGAATCGAACAGAAAAAAAAATGAAATCACAAATACAAAATGCAAACGAAGAAGATAAACAGCTGTCGGTTATAATAAGATCTCGGATCTAAGCAAACAAATAAAAAACCCAGATGACACCTGAGAGTATTCAAGCAGAAAGAAACAACATGACGAAGAAAAAATGACAACAATGAAGAGAACACCCTAACCGTTCTTACAAGATCCGGATGTCAAAAAAAATTCAATCTAACTAAATCCGGAATCCAAAAATCAATTAAATCCACCGAATTTGACCCTCCGACATAAAATGCATTAAACACTTTAGGATACCGACAAAATATCCAACTTTAGAAATTCCAAGTAATAGACTTCATTGGACATCCGGATCAAATAATGGAGTACCTAATATCCATTGGACATTGTGTAAAAAAAGCCCAAAACCAAATGACCTTAAAAAGCCCAACAACTAATTCACAAATAAAATAACATCATGGTTTTTTTTTAAAAAAAAACTCAAAAAAATGAATTTGAATTTCAATACATAAATTAGTAACTATATATTAGATATATATATATATATATATATTTAATATTAATACATGAAATTTGAATACAAAAAAATAATTTTTCAAGGAGATTCCAAATTCCAAATTCCACAAATTCTAAGCATATTCCAATTCTTAATTAAAAAAAAAGTTTGAAAAAATGTTAATCAATTGGAAATTGAAACCAAAAAAAAGTTAAACATTAGATATCGTGATAAAATAAAACCTTCATTTAAAAACCAAAAAATTAACCATATATATATATATATATATATATATATATATATATATATTCATCATATTTAAAAGTATAAAATCCGAAAATATCTATATAAAAATATATTACATCACAAAACTCAACAATAACATTTTCTAACAAATTATATATGTTCATAATGCTCATAATAATTTAGGTGCAACTAAAAAATAATAGAATCTATAGAAACATAAAACAATTAAATTAACATAATACTTTTATATACAAATTAAAACTTCTCATATTATTGCAAATCATTAAAATCTATTAGAATTTTTTAAAAAAAATTACTTATCCCAAGCAACGCTCAGACCTACGACCTAGTTGAGTAGAAAGACTGTTGACAAGCCCCGTCTAAAGTAATAGGTACAATGAATAGCAAAAATATGAAATAGAAATAACTATCTTTCAATACAATTCACTTTTTTTTTTTTTTTTTTTGCTAAATAAAAACTTAGCCCTATATTTCTGATGAAGTAGTAGAAGAGGAAATTTCCTCCTCACACATTACAGGACTGTTTCGGAGATCCGAAGAGGTTCCCCCACGATCATAATTCACATAATCATTACTATATTTTAACTTATCCCACTAGGTCCAAGAAGGATCTAACCCTGCCTTAGGGTCTTCTGGGACCCAACTTTGCCTTATGGTCTAAAAAATTGAGATTCAATCTTAAAAAATAAACCAAATAGACTACATCTAATCTTATAAGTTCACAAAAGTTTCTCACCCACTTTAGTAGCTATTCATTCATCCAAGACAATTAGTCATATAATACAAATACATTATAAATATGCTTAATTTACCAAGCACATACATAAAGTACATTAAATGTGTTTTCATCTTTGAAGGAACATAATACAAAGGTTACATCATAATTCATTTGGGTGTTTTAATAGAAAAAATATTTCTATTGTATTTTTTAATAGTGAAAAATGAAAGGAGTTTATTATCTACTTAGGTGTATCATAATGTTTTTTCCTCAAACCCTAATTGGACTCTCTCTTAATGGCCATATGATGGAAACAATGATTTTCCCCAAACTTTTGTTGTTATATATTACCAGAGTTAGGATTTTCTTTGATAATTTCATTCAAATCCCTATCCATTAAAGGTATTAATCAAACAGGAGTCTGCTTCTTACGCTATTAGGATTCTTCCCACCACCTAATAACTTACAATATACCTAATAAATATAAAATCCCCTAAAAAATGCCGGATGATAACCCTAAGATAAACTTGTAACAACCACTTACCTTTTAGGTAAGTAACTAATGGTTGGATATTTGACACTTAGCTTACAAAACCAAGAATCAAGCTATAGCAATATCAAGCAATAAAAAAAATGAAGAAGATGAAAAAGTGGACGCAACCACTAGAATGAGTCTTGTAACATAGTGCACATAGGCAAGAACTGTGTCTGTAAATAGCCTACTAGGTAATAAAATGATAGGCAAGACATCCACCCTTCCCCTCCATTCCATACTAGAATATTCTATTGAGCTTCAAGAATTGTGAGACTCATATCGAGTTAACGGAATGTACACTGCGCTGAGAGGCTTCAGTTTTTAAAAGAAACAACACTTCTAGTAAAAGCTAGTACTTTAATTAGATGATGAATCTTTTATATTTCACTTTTAAAATAATAGACAGTATGGCAGATGTTGGGGATGGTCCCAAGAATAAACAAGAACCACATACGACCATAACAAAGAAATAAAATAGTAATAGTATAAAAAAAGGAAATAAAAAAAGAAATAAGAATTTACGTGGTTTGATTTAATGACCTATTAGAATGTATGCCTTTCAAACTATGTATATGATATAAATTCAAAGTAATAAATAAAGTTTTATTCTCGATAATGTGTGCATCCTTTATTTTTAATTTGTTTTGTACGATTTATGTTAGAAAAGACTCATTGTGCTTAAATAAGTAATTCATGTGAATGGAGGTCTTTCACAATAAGGTATATATCATGGGATACTCAACACATATACTGGTAGTTCTTAACCGGTTGATGAGAATAGGAATCTCATTATGACAAAGTTATTATACTATGAATTACTGGTAGGGAATGTCTTACCTTTGGTCGGTAAGTAGTCCTCTCACTTTTTGACATAAGAATATTTAAAATATGTAGAATTGAACATTTAGTAATGGTTTCTAAAAGTATTAAAATAAGAAAAATCAACACTACTACTACTACAGTATGGACTAGAATCCCACAACTTGAGTGTGGGTTGGTGGTCAGGCAAAGTTGGAAGTATATACTTTGATATACTATAGGTGAGATGTAAATCCTTTTTTTTTTTCCCCTCTCTTCAACTAATGACTACTTTATATTGAGAGAGAATTTGTATGTAAAGTCAAAACAAGAAGTGATCAATTTAAAGAGATGAAGGATTTGGTATAATAAAATTGGATTTTTGACCGTGAATTATGAAAAACTGAGCAAGAATTTGAAAATTATAAGATACAGTACTGTTGCGTTCAATTTAACATGTAGATCACATTGGTCAAATAAAAATTTTTCCCTACTGGGATGAATAGTGACTTGATTATATGTATTCTTGAAAAAAATATAAAGTTTTTCTAAAGAATTAAAGTGATTTTGGTCAAAAGGAAACAAGTGTCACATTTTAACTAGTTGAGAAAGGTAGGTGTCATGTGCGCTTAAATGATAAAGCGAGTGTTAAGATGTGATGGGTTGTGTAATTGCCTAGTTGTTAGCTCTAAGGGCATTCTCTTGAGTTTTGACTCATGATAAACATTAATAAGGACTAACTTGTGTGATTTACATGTGATATGACATGTTTGACCTCAATTCTTTTAAGGCATGTAAATAAGATTGCTAAGCAACTCTTGAGCAATAGAATCCAAGAATGGGTGATCAAGTAGAACACCAAGTTTAAGAGATTGCATACCAAGAAATCCTTGTGGAAGAATCTTAGATTAGGAATCTTTGTTAAGGTATATTATCTATGTAAATTCCTACGTCTTCCTTACCTTATGATTCAAGTCATTTCTACTTTGAAGCACACAAATAAAAAGATTTCAAAGTTTTAAATCTTCAGAATTTTGAATTGAGTAGTTTGGATGACTCTGCATCCAAAAGTTTCGTCCAAAACTCTGTGAATAGTGTCAAATCGATTCTGCCAAAAGGACGCACTATCGTCCGATCCTTGAGTCTAAAACTTTGACAAATCTGACAGCATGAAACTAGCCATTTCTAGCCATTGGAACTCTACTTTTTGCTTTTATAAAAGGTTTCAAAACTATATTTTAAAGTAAATTTTTGTGCTATCTTTGTAAAAAACATCCTTACACTTTAGAATACAAAAATCTTCCTTTTCATTGTGCTTCAAAGTGAAATCAAATTACTTCAAAGGTAAAAAAGTGTTTGTGCTCATCTGTTCATATCTGCTCAAACTTGTGAGCTATTTTTGTAAGTTTTCCTTCATTCTATCTTGTATCAAGATTGTGGTATAAAACCTGTTGGAATAAGCCTTGTTTGGTAAATGTATCAAGGTTGTGGTGTAAAACCCAGTTGGGATAAGCCTTGATTGTGTGTTTGCAGATATTGGGTGTAAAACCAAGTGTGGTGATTCTTTTGTGTAAGATTGGTGTTGTCTATCACCATTGATTTGGAAAAAAAGGTTTTAGTGGTTGCGTTGAAATCCTTAAATGTCTGCTTAAGGTAGTGGATGTAGATCATTTGAGGATCGAACGACTATACATCATTGAGACTTTTCTTCTGCATTTTATCTGCACTTTGTCACTGCATTTTCTCTGGTTATCAATCAAAGAATTCTATCCTTATCTCTGCAATTGTTGATCAGCTTTAAAGACTTCATTGTTCTATAGTAAGTTTGTATTTGTTATCTCAATTACCCATTTTTAAAATAGACCATCTTCTCGTCATTTAGTAGTGATTTAAAACATTCTTGTCTGCACTCCATTAGCTGTGAAGCAATCTATCTTTGTAAACACAAGCATTACATTCCTCCTTACATTTATTGTTTTAACCAAAGACTTTATGTAACTTGGTGAATCTGTGATAGTTGCTGAAGTTATCCACATTAAATATAGATCTTCTTTCCATCTTTTGGAGGAGATTTGAAAGTTCTTTGACAGCACATTCAAAGCTGCACAGATAATATTTATTTGGCTCACTCACCTTGTTAGTTCTTACTTTAAGATTTTTTGAAGATCTTTAAAGTTTCAAATTATTTGCCATAAACCTTATTCACCCCTCTCCCCCTCTAATATTTATCACTAATCATTTCTATGCCACCTAAGAGAACATCTAAACGGACACCTAAGCACTATGTGGACCAATGAGAGTTAACCAAGTCATCGGGCATTTAATGAACAATTAATGGATCTTGTGACTAGGATCAAAAAATCCTCTGCATATAGAAGAAAGGATGGCGGTGGAGGTTGGTTTGGCAACTGGAATTTCACAGTAAAAGAGGAGAAAGGAAGGAGGAAAAAAAAAGAAAATAGAAGGAAAAAAAAGGAAGAGAGATAGAAAGAAATTTCAAGAGAAAGAGAGAAGGAAGTGGAAAGAAAGCTTGGATTTTCTTACTCCAAAAATCAGCAAAATACAAGGTAAAAAACTACCTTACTTGAATTAAAGTTGTTAAGTGAGTTATGAGGAGTATTTTTGTATAAATATTTCATGGTATATTATGCATGAACTATGAAGAATGCTTAGTGAAAATTCTTGTATAAAGCTGGTTTTGGATATATGTTATTTGGCGGATGGGTTTGCAGGTTGTTGGCTGTGTTTGTGTGATGATTGAAGAGTGTTTTGAAGGTGTTTTAGTGGATTACATATGACTTCATATTATTATTTAGTTGAAAGAAAGAAATGAAATTGGAAATAGCATAATTGTTGAGAAATTGTAAAGTTATGTGTTTTGTGTAGAGCTGCCAATTTTATTGGTATTCGAGAGTGAAATTATTGGTTGCATTATGGCTGAAAATCAGTTGATTTGATGATGTTAAAAAGGGGATTGGATTGAATTAAATGATATTCATATGGCAAGATGAATAAGAATCAAAAGAAAATATATTTGTTGAAGAATACACAAAAATTCTGAAACTTTAGCAGACTTCTAGGGGTCATAACTTTGTAACGGTTTTAGTGTTTGGACAAATACTTATATGGTTTTGAAGCCACAAGTGTAAGGAGTATTTTGGTACAAATTTGAGAACATTTGGATTTTATAGATCAAAAGATATAATCAAAAGACCGTGATATTTTATGAAGGAATAATTGTAGAGATTTTGGCTGAAGAGAAATTGGGACTTTTTGCTTTCAATAAGTCATAACATTTCTAGATTTGGGAAAAATCAATTACATGAGATTAAAGTTAAGTATTCTAGGAACATTTTGGTGCCAATTTGAAGAGATCTGAATGAGTAGATTGAAAGTAATGCTCAAAACAAGGAAATATGTCAAGAA
Source organism: Voacanga thouarsii (assembly GCA_026120185.1). Taxonomy (NCBI): domain Eukaryota; kingdom Viridiplantae; phylum Streptophyta; class Magnoliopsida; order Gentianales; family Apocynaceae; genus Voacanga; species Voacanga thouarsii. The sequence goes on along the minus strand of JANUWF010001050.1, from coordinate 860,197 downwards.
AATAAAATGCAGAATTTTATTTCATGAAAATTTATCCATATGTTGTTTTATATAATTTGATGAATGGATGAAGAATTGGAATAGCATATGAGGGCTTTGTTTGTATGTGAAGAGGAAGAAATATGAGATGGAATTATTTCAAGTTATGCATTTCATTTCTGGTGTGAAATGGAATAGAAATGAATGAGGGAATTTAATAAATTCCTTAGCAATATAGTTAGCTATATTATTTTAGTTGAGAATCCTAGATGCTAAATGAAGCATCGATTGATTACGAATGTAGGTTGTTTGCCTTAACGATTTCGCGAAGAAAGCAAGGACCATTTATATAGTTGAGGGATAGAATACACAAGGTGAGCCCCCTTAAAATGTTTTCTCATAAATGCTAGTGAGTTTCTTTATTTCGTTAAGGAAATGTATTGAAGATCCTTTTGGTTTCTTTGAACAAATTATGGTTTTTTCTCTGAGAAAGTGAAGTTATTTCATACTAGAATTAATAAGAAATATGGATTTTCTTACTTAGGAATATTTAACCTTAATAGTTAATTTTCCAAATAAAGAAGAAAAGATTTGGAATATTTGGAATATTCTGACTTAGGAATATTTAACCAACTTTGGTTTTTCTGATCATACTTATAGTTTTCCTAAACAAGCAAAACTCAATGTCATGCTACAATTTAAACGGGAAAATGGAATTTTATAGTTTTAAATACTATTCAATAATGATTATTTTCCCTACAACATGAATGATAAACCTCTTGGTTTTTCTAACCAAAGTTTGGATTTTTCTGAGTTATAAAGTGACTGAATTTCAAAAAATGGAGTATTTTCACAAAGGATATTAGATTCTTTGTACGAAAAATATTTTATGATCAAGTAAATATAGAAATGACTGGTTTTATAAGTCATGTAGAGTATATGAATATTTTATTCACACAAGTATGTTTTATTCCATGTTTTATGATAAAGAATGCGGAATTAGGATTTCTTGCTTTATTGAACCATGAATTATTCTTTTAGTACTCAGGCACAATAAATTATGAAATCCATGAATTAATTCCCTTTTGGAATTGAGAATTCTGGATTGGATAAAAATAATTCCTTTTGGACTCGAGTATACTTAAATTTGCATAATTTACATAAATACCCTTGAGGAATAATTTTATGACATGAGAAGGGCTTCTTATCCTTCTACGCTACGGTTTTGGAGAAAAATTCCTTGATACGGAATTAAACTTTGGAAAATGATATTTTGGCCCTGAAAAGTTGTTTTCTTAATATTTCCTTGCGAAATTAGGTATTTAGTTGGTCTTGTGAACCAGTGGTATTACATTGGTCTTATGAACCAGTGAAGACGTTGAGTACTCAGTAAGAGTTTTGATCATTGTACTAGCAAATGTTAGAGGTAGATGACCCCAAGTAATCTTGCAAGTTTTGCGAATTATCTTAATCTAAATAGAGCTACAAATTTTAGAAGTTATGTTTTCGAGGTAACAAAATTTTCTTCCCTTTCCTAACTCATTAAATTACATAAAAATGATCCTATTGCGTGGATTTCATTTTAATTTCAATTGCACATTAACTGTTATTACATGACCAAAATCCAACAACTTTGTTAACTTATAGTTCTTGAGCTTTGCTAAAGTTTCTCCTAATATGTCTAAGATAAAATCTATGCACTATCATGGGCTCCTACCAAAGTGGTTGCCGGTATACCGTATTCGCTATCCTTTTGAGCCGATCCTATATCAAACAAACCTTTTGATCCCCCAACACATATGCCCTCCGTAACTACAAAAACCATCCCCAACTTTCGTTAGTTTTTTCGTCCATAACTACAAATGCAATGGATAATATATGATTGTTTGCATCTTGACCAACTACCATTATGAGCTTCCCTTCATATATGCTCTTGAAAAATGTCCCATCAACACTAATTGTCAGCTTCATGTGTACGAAAGCATCAATATATGGTTTGGATGACCAAAAAACCAATCTAAAGTCCTTGGCGCCACTGCTATTTATTAGTAAATGTTGCCAGTTGACAATCGTCCCGGGATTCAAATCCTACAAAGCAAGCATGAACCTTGGCAACTGCTCAAATAAAGAAGGCCAATATCCATAAATCATCTCAATAGCCAACCTTCTGGCATTCTTCCCTTTTCTATAAGATGGGGTGAAATCTAACACATTATGAATATGACTATCTATCTTTCGAACTGTAATCTTAGGCCTATCGTGAATTATATTCAAAATGTGTTTTACCATAAACTTGGTGCTTATATCGTGATGGTTTTCATCTATTGTCTAAACTAGACAAATGTGCTCCCTATTCCAGTAAGTAATTTTCCATAAACCACACATTACTTTTTTCACGCAGATCCGCCAAGGACATGAATGTTGTTCAGTAGAATTTTGACACTTAGTAATCCACAATGTAGCCTTACTTTCTTGGACCGTAAATTCTCAACCTATTCACACAGACCATGACCAAACAACCCACAGTAACTCATCCTTATCCTTGAACCACATTCTGAGCCCTAAATCACTACTAGATTCTGACTACAAATTCATTCCACTACCACTTGTTGCCATTCTATTCGCATCATTTTCCCTTTCTGGAGAATTATCCAACCTATCAAAATATATTGAATATGATGGATTATACAAGCGCTCCGATGAATCAACCCTATAAGCAGACTATTGCAATGCAAAAGAATTGGGGATTTAAGCTCCAACATCATCATCTCCATCATTCTCGTTGGAATTGTCCTCAGCAGCAAGCCCATCTACATCCGATATAGGTCCCAAATCATACACAGTCGCCTCCGAAGCATCCACCTAATCGGGCTTTCAAGTAACCCAATCATCAAATGGAGTGATGTGTTGTGGAACACTCGTATCAGTACTTGAAAACCATGGCAAAGCCACCTGGGTATGGGATGGTTGAATGTGCTCATGAAGCGAAATCGAATTTACCTCAAAATGGCTGCCAACAATTGGGGAGTTATAATTGGTAAGTTCGACAACTAGAAAATCAAGAATTGGTGCACTGTAATGCGACGAAAAGACATCATGTTGAAGATGTGGAAGATTTTTGGCGACCAGTAGTGTATGTAGATATGTCTCAAAATTAGAAACATTCACAGAAACAATGAAGTTTAGCAATGCAGTGAATGAGCCAACAATAAGAGTTAGATTGTTTTGAACTTCTACATCTAAAGCTGTAGTAGGAATATGCAAGATCTCATGATAAATATGCAAATCAATTGGTTGTCCTGTATGAAGGCAATGTATGGCAAAAATAAACACAGAAGCATGCATAATATCAAAACAGAGGCAGTGGAAGCTTTAAAAATTATAATACCTCTACGTTTAAATAACCTTGCTAACACCAAAGAAGATGTCTGGACCACTTCTTGTTGAATGCTTGAAGCCACTAGTTTTCCCAAAGACATCTCCGGTTGCACTCCTACCAGCCGTCTGCTTCTTCTCATTCACGCAAAGCTTTTGAGCTTCCGAAATATCGCCACTGCCTTGACCACCACCGGTGAAAGCTATCCTCAGGGATCTAATATGGCCTTTCTTCTTTCTATTATAGTTTCTGGAAAACCAGATTCCACTCACAGAGAGAGGCACCGAGAAAAGTAAAAAAAAAAAAACTTTTCATTTTTGTTATTCTTTCACGCCAAACAAAACGGGATCCATCCCTTGTTATTTATTTTATTTTATTTTATTTTACCCTTGGTCTCATTCATTGGGTCAGATAAAATTATTTACTCTTGGGCTTGAACACCCATAAATAATAAGCTTCAATTATTTATTTTCTGGGCTTTATAAAATAACCTAATAAATAATTAACAAGTCCAAATAGACCAATATAAAATATCAGGCATTTTATCTAGTTTATACCTAGGTTAATTTTCTAATTATTCAATCTGGGCATTGGGCCCTGAATAATTAATTAATCAATTAAACTAGATAAAATATATATACTCTCTCCTGTGCCTTTTATTTTATTCTAGTCTAATAATAAATTAGACTACTTAAATAAACTAAAATAAAATCCATAATTATACCAATTCCTTAACCCAAATATGTCAGGACTTAAGGGCTATTCTGGGGACCAAAAGACACATCGTATTGGCTACCAAAATGACCAAAATACCCCTGTTATATAAATAACTATATTTTACATTTTAAATATTTCTTAATGTCACCACACCATAAGAAAATATTGACCTCAAGGATAATGTTGTGTAAGCAAAGTCTCCGACATATAAGTGTAATGACTAAAATACCCCTCTACGCGTCACTGTACATTCAGAGAGGAAGAATATACTAATACCTCTCTAAAAGACATCTATCATCCTTAAACCTCTAGTCCAATGATCCACGACTCCTGAAATATTTTCGCTTTCCAAATGAGCTACCCTAAAGCAAATATCCAAATCATGTTTCCCAAGGCCCTATATATTTAGATAATTCGAACAGTCACAAGAGGCGATATATCGTAGAAGCTATTTTCTACAAGTCTGTCTTAACTAACTAGTCACATATACCCAAAATACAATTATATCAGCTCTACGAAAGAAATTCAACTATAACATATCAAAGTATATGCTTCCAACTTTGTTAGACTACCAACTCATACTCAAGCGGTAGAGTATTAATCTACACTGTAGTAGTAATAGTCTGGGCTTCTTCTAAATAGTATTTTTAAAAACTACTATTACATGTCATATTCTACATATTCGAAATATGCTCATGCTATATAGTGAGTGGACTACCCACTGGCTATAGGTAAGTCGTTCCCCATTTAGAATTCATAACACAATAACCTAAACATGATGAGATTTCTATTCTCGCCAATTGGTTAAGAACAAACGTTTATGTGTTAAGTAACTCATGGTGCATACCATACTACGAAAGACCACCATTCACATAGACCACTTACTTAAACATAATGGGTCTTTTCCAAATGAAATCGTGCAAAAAAGTAATGTAAAATTTACAAATAATTTTAAGAAATAAATTCTTTTATTAATAAATTCGATAATTACATCAGAAACCTAGTGTAAAGGGTATATATTCCAATAATCTCTCACTTGCACTCTAAGACTAAGAAAGTCCGTAAGTGCCCACCCATATGGCATCTAAGTGTCTTTTGAAAACTCTCAACCAAAGACTTGGTGAAAGGATCTACTAGGTTGTTCTCCGAGGCTATCTGTTCCACCACGATTTCTCGTCTCTAGATGAAATCCCGAATCAGGTGGTACTTCTTCTCAATGTGTTCCCATTTTTGTAGTTTCTGGGATCTTTAGATTGCGAGACTGCTCCAGTGTTGTCGCAATACACTACAATCAGTTTATCCATATGTGGCACAACTCCAAATTCTGAAAGAAACTTCCAAAGCCAAACTACTTACTTAAATACCTCTAAAGCTACCATATATTCACCTTCTATGGTTAAGTCAGCAATGCAAAATTACTAGATACTCTTCTATGAAACAGCTCCTCCAGACAAGGTGAAGACATATCCACTAGTGAATTTTCTCTTATCCGTATCTGCTTGGAAGTCTGAATCTGTGTATCCAGTAGGAACCAAGTCATCAGCCCTGTAAACTAGCATATAATCTTTCGTACATTTAAGGTACTTGAAAATATGCTTTACAGCTTGCCAATGAACCTCCCTAAAATTTGACTGATATCTGCTAACTAAGCTTATGGCAAATCAGATATATGGCCTAATGCACAGCATGGCATACATGAGACTTCCCACAGCCGAAGCATAAGGAATCCTACTCATCCTGTCTTTTTTCTGTTGAAACTTAGGACAATCCTTAGAACAAAAAGACAACCCAGGCCTGCAAGAGATTAGACTCCCTTGCATGAGTCCATGCTAAACTTGGCCATCATCTTGTCAATGTATGTTATTTGGGATAATCCTAACATTCTCTGCTTCTTATTTCTAAGAAGCTTAATCCCGAGAATGTAACTAGTTTCTCCCAAGTCTTTCATACTGAATTAAATAGACAGCCAAACCTTAGTAAATGATAATGTTCCTACATCATTTCTAATGAGTAGAATGTCATCCACATATAAGACAAGAAAAATCACATTTATACCTTCTAATTTCCTGTACACTCATGGTTCATCCTCGTTTTAAATGAAACCATAAGACTTTATAGTCTTGTCAAAATGAATGTTCCATATTTTAGATACCTGCTTAAGTCCATAAATGAATTTCTTACGTTTGCAAACCATATATTCCTGGCCTTTAGTAATAAAACCTTCCGGTTGGGACATATAAATGTCTTCGTTAAGATGGTCATTCAGAAATGCAGTCTTGACATCCATTTGCCATATCTCGTAGTCGAAATGATATGCAATGGTAAGGAGGATACGGATGGACTTAAGCATGGCTATCAGGGAAAAGGTTTTCTTATAATTGATTCCCTCTTTCTGAGTATACCCTTTCACCACTAGCCTAGTTTTGAAGGTTTTAACCTTCCTATCCACTCACATCTTCCTCTTGTATAGCCACTTACACCCAATGGGTTTTTTCCCTTCAGGTAAAGTTACAAGATCTCAAACCTAATTGAAAGTATATAGACTCAATCTCAGCTTTCATTACTTCATGCTATAGATTTGCATCGGCATCAGCAATAGACTCCTCGTATCTAGTAGAATTTTATTCCTAATAGTCAGAGACCAGCTCAAAAGCCTCTTCAATCCATCTTTCTAGAACTCTAGATACCCACCCACTACGACAAGGCTCCGTTTGTACAAGTTCTTGAGGCTATGCCTCTTCTTGTTCTATAATCGGGTCTGAAGAAATTGATTCCGAAGATAACTTCTCCTCAAGTTCCAACCTTGTTAAACCTTTAGTGGAAGTACTTTGATCATCCTCCAAATATATAGCATTAGTACTTACTAATACTTTTTGCTCTTTGGGATGATAAAAATAATCTCTTTTTTTCCCTTTTGGATACCCAACAAAGTAGCACAATTTTGATCTTGGTTCTAACTTGTCTCCCTTAATCAGTACATAAGTTGGACAGTCCCATATCCTAAGATAATTTAGACTTGGCTTACGTCCAGTCCACATCTCATAGGGCGTCCTAGGTACTGATTTGGAAGATACCAAGTTCAGAATATATGCCGCTGTTTCCAAGGCATATTCCTAAAAGAGACCAGAAGAGTAGCATGAGACATCATGATTCTGACCATTTCCATCAATATCCTGTTCCTTCTTTCAGCTACTCTATTCTGTTGGGGTGTGCCTGGCGCAAAAAGTTTGGATATTATCCCATTATGTACCATATAATCCTTGAATTCACTGAAGAGATACTCTCCACCACGATCCGATCGTAAGGTTTTGATCAGTTTACCTGTCCAACACTCTACTTCAGCCTTAAACTCTTTAAACTTGTTAAAAGAGTTAGACTTGCGCCTCATCGGGTAGACATAACCAAACCTTGTATTCTGTAGGAACCAAGTCATCAGCCTTGTAAACCAGCATATAATTTCTCGTTCCCTTGAGATACTTGAGTATGTGCTTTACAGCTTGCTAATGAAGCTCCCCATGATTTGACTGATATCTACTAACCAAGCCTACAGCAAAGCAAATATCTGGCCTAGTACACAGCATGGCGTACATGAGACTTCCTACAACTGAAGCATAGGGGATCCTACTCATCCTATGTTTTTCTTCTTGAGACGTAGGACAGTCCCTTGAAGAAAATGACAACCCATGTCTGCAAGGGATTAGAGCTTCCTTGCATAAGTCCATGCTATACCTGGCCAGTATCTTATTAATGTATGCTACTTGGGATAATCCTAACATTCTTTGCTTCCTATTTCTAAGAAGTCTAATCCCGAGAATGTAGCTAACTTATCTCAAGTCTTTCATACTGAATTGACTAGATAGCCAAACATTTGTAGATGACAATGACCCTACATCATTTCTAATAAGTAGAATGTCATCCACATACAAGATAAGAAAAATCACATTAATACCTTCAAGTTTCCTATACACGCATGGTTCATCCTCGTTTTGAATAAAACAATAAGACATTACAGTTTCATCAAAACGAATGTTCCATACTCTCGATGCCTGCTTAAGTCCATAAATGGACTTCTTAAGCTTGCAAACCATATGTTCTTGGCCCTCAGCAATAAAGCCTTCCGATTGGGACATATAGATGTCTTCACTAAGATGGCCATTTAAAAATGCTATCTTGACATTCATTTGCCATATCTCGTAGTCATAGTGACATGCAATGGCAAGAAAGATACAGATGGATTTAAGCATGGCTACCAGGGAAAAAGGTTTCCTCATAATCGATTCCCTCTTTCTGAGTATACCCTTTAGCCACAAGCCTAGCTTTGAAGGTTTCCACCTTCCCATCTATTCCCCTCTTTCTCTTGTATACCCACTTACACCCTATGGGTTTTATCCCTTCAGGTAAAGCTATAAGATCCCAAACCTGATTGAGATACATAGACTCAATCTCGGCTTTCATTACTTTATGCCATAGATTTGCATTGACATCAGCAATAACTTCCTCGTATCTAGTGGGGTCTTATTCCTGATGGTCAAAGACTAGCTGGAAAGTTTCTCCAGTCCATCTCTCTGGAACCCTAGACACTCTCCCACTACGACGAGGCTCCATATGTACAGGCTTTTGAGGGTGTGTCTCTTCTTGTTCCACAATTGAGTCAGAAGAAGTTACTTCTGAAGATAACTTCTCTTCTAATTCCAACCTAGTTGAACCTTTCGTGGAAGTACTTTGATCATCCTCTAAGTATCTAGCATTGGTACTTATCAGTACCTTCTATTCCTTAGGATGATAAAAGTAACCACCATTTGTCCCTTTTAGATACCCAACAAAATAGCATAATTCTAATCTTGGCTCCAACTTGTCTCCTTTGATCAGTACATAAGTTGGACAACCCCATATCCTGAAATGATTTAGACTTGGCTTACGCCCAATCCACATCTTACAGGAAGTCTTAAGTACTGACTTGGAAGGCACCAAGTTCAAAATGTATGCCGCTGTTTCTAGGGCATATTCCCAAAAAGACACTGGAAGAGTAGTATGAGACATCATGCTTCGGACCATTTCCATCAATGTCTTGCTCTTTCTCTCAGCTACTCCATTCTGCTGGGGTGTCCCCGGGGCAGAGAGTTGGGATACTATCCCATGATGTACCATATAGTTCTTAAATTCACTAAGGAGGTACTCTCCACCACGATCTGATCGTAAGGTCTTGAACAATTTACCTTTCCGACGCTCCACTTCAACCTTAAACTCTTTGAACTTGTCAAAAGAGTCAGATTTGCGTCTCATTAGGTAAATGTAACCAAACCTTGTACAATCATCCGTGAAAGTAATGAAGTACTCAAAACCTCCTCTAGCTGGTGTAAACAAGGGACCACACACATCAGTGTGAACAAGACTCAATACCTCCTTGGCTCTATCCGCCTTAGGGACAAATGACCTCTTAGTCATCTTTCCCATTAGGCAAGACTTACACTAAGGCCAATTTTTCAATCTCAATGAGCCCAAGGGCCCATCATAGATCAACCTCTGAATTTTGGTTGAGTTGATATGACCCAACCTTAGACATCAAAGAAAAGAGTCATTGACATTGGTCTTTCTCTTCCTTATTAAAAGTTCAGATTGAGCGTTATTTAATTGATTGTTAATAGAGTTTAAGAAAAATAGATTCCATACATATGCCCAGTACATAAAATTTCTCCATCTCTACTGATAGAAATACCAGAATAGAAAGATACAGAATATCCTTGATTTATTAGTTTTGCAACTGAAATCAAATTCTGTCTAAATTCAGGTACATATAAAATATCTTTCAAAACCACTATTCTATTACAATAAAAAACAAGATCCAACTCTCCCACTGCAAGGGCCCAAACTTGTGCTCCATTTCCTACACGTAGTCCATGTTCGCCCTTCTAGATTCTTCTAATCTTTCTAAACCCCTGCAAGGAGTTATAGATATGATCAGTGACTCCTGAATCAACAATCCAAGTGGAAGTTGATCCAACCATTTATATAGACTCTAGATAGAGAACATTACCTGTGGAATTTTTCTTAGCTTGAAGATCCAAACACTTCTTTTTTCAGTGTCCCTTCAGTCCACATTAGAAGCACTTGCTCTTAGGTTTATCTTTGGGCTAGGTCTTGGGCTGGCCCGCTGCGTTCCCCTTCTTTTTCTTGAACTTTCTGGGCTTGGGCCCAGTTCTAGAAGATGAAGCCTTAGCAATCATAGCCTTAGATTGTGGCTTCATGACCTTCTCTGCCATCTGGAGCTCCTTCATCAATTCAGTCAAACCCATAGAACCCGATAGAGATTCGAGAACCATGTCCACTTGGCTCTCGAGGTCAAAGATAGCCCCTAAGATTTTTACCTCCTCGATAGTAGCAATCATCTTGAGCATATGCTCTCTGACTGATGCTCCCTCAGCCATCTCTGTGTTAATGATGGTTCGAAGAGCCTCCTGCCTTGCAGGCCGGCTCTTATCCGTGAACATCGTGGCTAATGATTGGGTAATGTCATACGTAGTGGTCATGTGCTCTTGTTTGGATTGGAGCACATTAGACATGGAGGCCAACATGTAGCAACGAGCCATCTCGTTGACCTTCTTCCATGCCTTCTCAGCCTCACGCTCCTCGGCGGTGGAACCCTCCCCGATAACAGGGCAGGTTTCGTAAAGGACATACTTATACTCTTCTACTGTGAATATTATGTCCATATTCCTTTTTCAGTCCACATAGTTTGGTCCCGTTAGCTTATTCTCCCGGAGAATAACGGCCAATGGACTAAAAGAACCTCCCACCATTTCTAAAAAAATCAAAAAATAAAAGAAAAAGATTCAATTTGTGAAAACAAAACAAATATGTGCACTTTATCCTTATTATCAAAACTGATAATAATCAATTTGGCTCTTAGAAAACTGACATAACTTCTTGGGAAGATTAACAGTTTCCTAAGCTAAGTGTATTAACCACCACAAATTAATTTTCCTTCTAGGTAATGATGTAGAAGATAAGTCCATCGAGGAGATGGCCGTTTCCTCTCATTTCTTATGGACATACCTCGCACTATGACCTCCAACGAGGGGCTGGCCGATCATAGTACGTGTCCCAAATTATTAATTATATCCCTCCATTAGATCTAGATCCTTGTGGTATCCCCATCCTATACGGGTTCACTCCCAGGGTGACGCGAGGGGACCCACGATCTCTAATGAGAATCGTGATGGAAGCCGTGGGGCCGTTGGAACCTTTCTCCCACTTAGTCTTTTAAAACAAGGGTTTTCTAAAAAATATCCTTTTGAAAGTTTCCATTAAGTTTTCCCTTAACTAAAAAATAAAATGTCTAAGTCCATAAAAATCTCCATGTCAAGGCTTATATCCTTTGAGAGTTTTTTCCATGGACTAATTTTATTTAAGTTAAAAACTTAATAATTTCAAAAATTTTCCAATTAAAACTTTCTAGAGACTTTGATCTCAAGTTTATTTGACAAAATAATTTTTCTTGTACCAAAATAAAACAAAATGGCTTTCTATTTTAACCTTACAAAAATATCTAAATCCAATATATTTTCTATGTCAATGATTAAATCCTTTGAGAAAATATCTAAGGATTAATTTTTGTTCAAGTTAAAATAACCATTTAATTTGTAGAAAAAATATTTTCCTTGTAAAAAATATTCCCAAAGACTTTGGTCTTTGAGAAAACGTGCACATAGGAACCAAAAATAAATAGCATGCTAAAAAACAGTAGACGTTTTCATGCTCTTCTATTTTTTAAACCTAAGTGCCCAGATAATAGAATTAAACACATTAATTAATTAATTAATAGTCTTGTTTAATCCTAAAATCCCTTACTAATATTTTTCATGCAAAAATATTCCATGAATATTAACTATTGCAAAAATATTAACTTCGCCTGGTATGGACCCCAAAACCACAAGAAAACGCAAGAAAAATTACAAGGAAAAATAAAAATAATTTTCTTGGTCCACTGCACCCGCCGTACTAGATCATACACCCCATCTGCACTGTGGTCCACTGTACCCGCCGCACAAAACTAGGACCCACGAGAAAACCAGTGCGCAGACCGGCCTTCCAGACCCAAGTCGGCGCCTGTTGCAGTCTGGAACCTGTTCCTGCAGTTTTTTTTTTCCTTGATTTTCCTCTCCGAATTTTCTCTGTTTTTCTGCACAACTCCTGGCTTCGATGGCTCTCCGATTTCAAACCGAATACAATGAAATCAACTAAAACCAACAATCGCCTATACTTATAAATATTGGACTTACACGATTTACTAAGAAAAATAGTAAATTATAGATTCCTATACCTCCACCCACGAGGTTTAACAGAGAATCTATCCATACCAAAAACAGCGAAGGATCACAATTTTAAACACACATATGTGTCCAGTTTTGTTGATCTAGATGCATATTCCCTAAATTTTCACAAAACCTTCATGCTCTAATACCAATTGAAGGCATAGAAAACGAAAACACAGGGCACGCAGCGGAAGCAAAGATAAAAAATTGGAAAAAAAACAAGAACAGAGGATTCCCGAACAGGGCCGGCTCCAGCAGCCCTAGCCGGTGCCGGTTAGGCTCTGTTCGGATTCCGAGGTTAAAAATTTTTTACCTCTTTTCCTCGTTTTAAGAGTTTGCTGAACCGGAACGTGTACTACCGGGGTAGGTACGCTGGTGAAGCCTCTGGTGCGATTCCTGCAAGTCTCCTACTCCGTCTTTGCATGTAAGTGAACGTCAATCTCTCGATCTTCCAGTATATGGCCTGCCTAAATCCGTTTGGTGAACAACTACAGACTAAGGAACCTTTTTTCTGGAGAGAGAAAGAGAGAGACGTCTGGCTTATTCACAAAGAAGAAGCCGTCTCTCAGAGTGTGTGTATTCTACAACAACGTTGTTTCCAATCCTCCTATTTAACCTAAATAAAACCCTAGGTTAAACTGGATTGGGCCATTGGACTCTTAGTTTAACCTTTTGGGCTTAATTAATTATTCTAATTAGAACCAACCTAATGGCCCAATTAATAATTAATTTTTCAGCCCAAATAAACTAGTCCAATTAAATGAGCCTAAATCAGTTTAGTCCCAGGTTAATCTCTAATTATTCAAATTGGGCTAAAGCCCTGAATAATTAATTAACCCACCAAACTAATTTAATTAATTCTCTCTCCATAGACCTTTATTTTATTCTAGCCCAACAATTAAATCAGGCTACTTAAATAAAATAAATTTCATTTAATTTAAGATCAATTCCTTAGCCCATATTTAATTAGGACTCACGGTCTATACTGGGGACCAAAAGACACACCGCCTTAACTACTAAAATGACCAAAATACCCTTGCCATATAAATAGTTATATTTTGCATTTTAAATATTTCCTAATATCACCATAAGGAAATATTGACCCCAAGGACAGTGTTGCGTTAGCAAAGTCTCCGACCTACAGGTGTAATGACTAAAATACCCCTCTATACATCGCCGTACATTCGGAGGGGAAGAAGTGTACTAACACCTCTCTAAATGACATCTACCATCCTTAGGCCTCTAATCCAATGATCCACGACTTCCTGAAATGTTTCCGCTTTCCAAGGGAGCTACCCTAAAACAAACATCCAAGTCATGTTTCCCAGGGCCTTGGATATTTAGAACATTCAGACAAGCACAAGGGGCGATATAGTATAGAAACTATCTTGTACAAGTCTGTCTTAACTAACTAGTTACACATACCCAACATGCAAGTATATTGGTCCTACAATAGAACCTCAACTATAGCATATCAAAGTATATGCTTCCAACTTCGTCAGACCATCAACTCATACTCAAGTCGTAGAGTACTAGTCCACGCTGTATCGGTAGTAGTCTAGGTTTTTACCATATAGTACTTTTAAGAAACCACTACTATAGGTCATGTTCTACGTATTCGAAATACACTTATGTCATGAAGTGAGTGGACTACTCACTGGTTAAAGGTAAGCCATTCTCCATTTAGAATTCACAACATAATAATCTAGACATGATGAGATTCGCATTCTCATCAATCGGTTAAGAACGAATGTTTATGTGTTAAGTAACATGTGATCCATATCTTATTGTGAAAGACCTCCATTCACATGGACCACTTACTTAAACACAATAGGTCTTTTCCAAACATAATTGTACATAAATAAAATTGTAAATTCACAAATAATTTCTGAAAATAAATTCTTTTATTAAAACATTCGATTTTTACATCAGAAACTTAGTCTAAGAGGGCACATTTTCCAACATCAATGAGTATAGAATTCAAAAATAGAGTGATATACTAAGTCCCAAAATCTCAAGGAATAAAAATCAAGAATCAAAGTTCCCAACTATAGCCAAAAGCATTCTCATGGAACATTTATCAAACACTTTAGCTGCAATCCTGTCACTTAAAAACAACCTATATTTTCACCCATATTCTAACCAATTTTCACCTCAAACACAAGAAAAATTTGTTCCCAAAGATTATATTAACATCAAGAAGCAATTTTCCCAAAGAAAAATCAAAGTATAACAAAGATTTCATGACCTTTTTGGAGCATGTTTTTGAGTTACGGGATTTCTCTATTTTCTTTTTCTTCAACTTTGTAGGGCTCCTTTTCTTACTTTCAAGCTTTAATTGGAATCAAAGCTTTTCTTGCTTTGATACCAAACTCTTTGATATGATCTTAAGTAGACTTTTTCTTGGTGTTGTGGGTGGTTTAGTTGGTTATGAGTTTCACTCAACCCAAGGGGCCAAAACAGAGAATTTCTTGAAATAAAAAATGAGAAAAAATGAAACTAACAACCTACCCTCTGTCAAACGCTTAAAGAACTAAGCTTCAAAGACCTTCAAGAATAGTAGATAGTTCTACTATAATCTCACCCCAATATCCTTGAAGCAACAAAGGCAAATATGAACAAATAGAATAGAGAAAATAGGCACCCACGTAATGGAATTCAAACAAACTTTAGAAGAGTAAAATAACTAAGACCCATTCAAGAAACCACATTGGATTATCCAAAAGATTTTATAGACTTATTCATAAAGAGGACTAACCCTTAAGTATGGTCTTGAACAAGATGAACAAGATGAACAAGGAAGCTAGGACCTCTCAAGACTCTCTCTTCAAATTTGAATAAAAGTGTGTATTATTTTATCAAATCACTAAAGGTTGTATTTATACTATCCTAACCCTAGCTAAGTAATCCCTAAGATTCTAATACAATTTAGGGTCTTAATAAGTCTTTACAAACATTTGAAATGGAGTAAAATCAGAGAAAACATAAAAAATGCGGAGTAGCAGTCAGCTGCCCAGGATGGAGCCGGCGCCAGCTATGGATTCTATAGCCGACGTCGATTGAGCGCTGCTTCCCAAGCTGTCGCGTGCAAATTGAAGCCGGCGCTGGTTAGGCTGCTTGGGCTGGCGCCAGTTGTCCGCTGGAAGGCCTCCCTTTGGTCAAATTTCGTCCGACTCTATTGCCGACTTGAGTTCTTGTTGGGGTCCTTCTTGGATAGTTATCAAAATGAGCTCTTGGCTAGCTTCCTCAACCTTCCAACCCTCTTCCATCCTCAAGCAAGATTTTATGAGTAATTGAAGATCATCTTAAACCTTCTTGGTCCTTGATCTTATCATCAGTCCTTATCCTTGCATGGTTACACCTCCCCCTCCTTGATCTTGACCTCCATGATGAAGTGGAGTCTCATCATCGCACCGGTAAGTGGGGCGAATAACTTCTTGAAGGCAAAGTAGTATTGAACTGGTGATTCGGTCTACGCTTTGAGAGATAAGTCTTCGATTTATGTTTTGAAATCCGCTTATTGATTTCGTTATCTGTCTTTATTCTGGTTGGCTGTCTCTTACTTGGATTATTTGGCCTTGCCGGCTTCTTTAATAATTGATAATTGTATTTGTCAGAGCTCTAGTCGGATATAGGCGTTACTTGTTCAATTCCATTGAGTTACCTATCTATACTCTTCATCACTGTTTATTTTCTAACAATCTTCAAGAATTCATTCTGTAATTAACTGTTAATTGTTTGCGATGGCTAGTTTGCCAAGTACTGCTTCTATTGCCTATAAGTCTTTAGTTGACTTGAATAGTTTGCCGGACAAATTTGGTTTAGGACAGAATTTCAGGCTTTGGCAACAACGCATGAAAATTTAGTTGACTATGAGGGGTTTAATATCAACAGTGCAGGTTGACAGGCCAGTACCAACTGAAAGAAATCTTAGAGTAGCTGAGATTGCTATGTAGTATGAATGGAACAACGCGGGTATCAAAAGAATGCGAGGTTAATTCTAACTCTAAAAATACAAAAAAAGACAAAAGATAAGGCCAAACAGAAACTAAAGGCAAACAAAGCTTGCTGAAATTGTAGCTAGGTTGGGCATTGAGCTAAGGATTGTCCGTCCAAGAAGATCAAAGTCAATCAAGGATCAAATTTTGAAGCACAAGTCAACGTGGTGGTGGAAGATACTAGTTGAATGGAAGCTAATTTGAGTACACACCTTACTGAGGTTTATACTATTGAGATTGAGACTGGCATCACTACTACTAATGTTAAAAAAAGGCATGTTTCTATTAACCTAAAAGTTCTTACTATTTATGAGTCACTTGAATGGCTAGTTGATACTGGAACAAATGTGCACGTTTGTGCTGATAAATTACTTGTTGTGTCTTACCAGTCAATTGAAGGAAAAATCATGAGAATGGGGAACTCAACTATAGCTAATATATTGAGAATTGGACGCGTTGACTTGAAGTTTCCTTCAGAGCGTATTCTTTCTCTTCATATAGTGCATCATGTTCCAACAGTTCATAGGAATATTCTTAGTGATTCATGTTTAGTTAGGGAGAATGATGAGTTTACTTTCAAATATAATAAAATAGTGATTATACACTATAATACTTTTGTTTGCAAAGATTATTGTCAAATGGTTTATTTAAATTAAAAGTTGAATCATTTACTTCTGATTTGAATAAAGTTTCTTATATTAAGAATTTTGTTAATCATATGGTGCATACTATTGAATTTATTGATATTTGGTATAGTAGACTTGAACATTTAAATTTCGATTCTATTAAAAAGATGATGAATTTATATTTGGTTCCTAAACATGCTATTGATAAGAAAAATAAATGTCAAGTATGTGTGGAAGCTAAAACAACCAGGAAACCATATCATTCAATGGAAAAGGATTTAGAAATACTTGATTTAGTTCACGCAACATTTGTGAATTCAATGGTTTGTTGATTAGGGATCCTAAGAAATACTTCATTACTTTTATTGATGAATTGCAGTAGATATTGTCATATTTATTTACTTAAATATAAAGATAAAGCATTTGAAAATTTTCTTATATTTAAAAATAAAGCTGAAACTCAAACTGGCGAGAAAATTAAAAGGTTAAGATCTGATAAAGGTGGAGAGTATGGGTCTAATATATTTGTTGAATATTACAAAAATAATGGTATAATTCATGAGAAGACACCCCCTTATTCTTCCCAGTCAAATAGGATGCTGAACCAAAAAATAAAACCTTTAAAAATATGATTAATAGTCTACTTTTGAATTCTGAATTGATTAAGTATATGTAGGGTGATGTTTTGAATATAGCTTACCATATTCTGAATAGAGTCCCTCACAAACATAAAGAAGTAATTCCATTTGAAGTCTGAAAAGATAGGAAATCTAACTTAAAATACTTACATATATAGGGTTGTCTTGCAAAAGTTCTAATCCCTAAACACAAGAAGAAAATGTTAGAACCAAAGATTGTTAATGCCATCTTTATTATTTATGTAGAAACAAGCTATGCTATGAGGTTTTTGGTAGTTAAATCTAAAATACCTAGCATAGATGTTAACACAATTGTGCAATACCATGATGCTACAATTTTTGAGGATGTGTTTCCCATGAACATATAAACAGGGTGTTTCCCACTGGTCTGCCTCAAGATATTTCTACTTTAGATTTAACCTTAGCATCTGACTCCATTCCTGATCACATGGACAAGTAAGAGAAGTAAAGGTAGGTCCAAGTAGTTTCAACACTCAAATTGAGGAATTAGAAGAACCTAGAAGGAGTAAGAAGCTGAGGTAGTCAAGGACTTTGGAAGTAACTTTGTCACTTACAATGTTGATGATGAACCTTTAACCTTTCAAGAAGATATGGCTTCCTCAGAAGCAGGGTATTGGAAAGGAGCTGTCAAAAGTGATATGGATTCCATTGTCTTTAATGGGATATAAGAATTGTTTGATCTCCCTCCTGGGTGTACTACAACTGAGTGCAAATAGATTTTTTAAGAAAAAACTCAAACCAAATAGAACTATTGATAAGTATAAGACCAAATTATTTGCCAAGGGATTCAGACAAAAATAGAGAATAGACTATTTTGATACATACTTTTCTATAGCTTATTTGACTACAATCCGAGTATTCATTGTATTGGCTTCCATATATAGTTTCACTATCCATCAAATGAATGTGAAGATAGCTTTTCTTCATGGTAATCTTGAAGAATAGATATATATGGATCAATATAAAGGATTTGTAGCCTAAGGAAATGAGCGAAAAGTCTACAAACTGGTTAAATCCTTGTATGGCCTAAAATAAGTACCCAAACAATTGTATGAAAAGTTTGATAAGACTTTTTTTTTTTTAATCTTTTTGCTTCATCATAAATGAGAATGATAAGTGTGTCTACTGGAATATTAAGGGTAATCATGTATGTGGATGATATCTTGCTATTTGGGTCCAATATTGAGATAATTAATTAGACTAAATCATTCTTGAAAAGTAAGTTTGAAATGAAGGATATGAGGGTTGCAAATGTAATTCTTGGTCTTAAGTTGATTCACTTAACTGAAGAGATAACTATTTCTCAATCTCACTATATTGAAAGTGTTCTTGAGAAATATGGTTATCAAAATTGTAGAATTGCTAAAACTCCAAGTGACCCTTCTATAGCTTTGTTCAAGAATGAAAGTGGTATTCCTGTGTCTCAATTGAGATATTCTCAAATTATCAGCAGCTTGCAACTAGTTTAAGACCAGATATTTCATTTTCTATGTCTTAAGCTGCCTAAATATATAAGTTATCCTAATCAAACTCATTGGGAGGCCCTGGAATAATTTTTCTTGGACTGCATTATGAGAAATTCCCCGCTGTACTCAGAGTATAGTGATGCAAGTTAGATTGCCAAGAACTCTGGTAGCAATGGTTGGACTGGATATATATTTTTACACTATGTGGTGGAGCAGTCGTCTAGAAGTCTTGTAAACAGACTTTAATAACTCAGTAAACCTTCGAGGTTGAGTTATGTGCCTTAGATACTACTAGAACATAAGTTGAGTGGTTGTATAGACTATTGTCCTCTTTGCCAATAGTCAGCAAGCCCGTAACTACTATATCTGTGTATTGTGATAGTCAAACCACAATTACAAAGATAAAGAATACCAAGTAAAATCAAAAGACGAAGAGATATATTTAAGTTAGACTTAAGTCTATAAGAGAATTAGTGTCTAAAAGGGTGGTATCTATTGATTTTGTTAGATCCAAAGATAACATTACGGACCTCCTAACTAATGGACTGGAAACAACCTTGTTCCTTAAATCTTGGTTGGGAATGAGACTGATAACCCATCAATGATTCACCTATAGTGGCAACCCAACTGACCAAGTGAAGATCCCACAAGGCAATTCAATGTGGTATAAATAAGTTACCTGAGTGAATCGGGCACCTATTTTGATTCATTTCCCTGAAAGCCTAAAGGTACGTTTACTGCAAGTTCAGTAAGAGTTTTGACTCTAAATAGGATTAAGTCTTTCAGACATAATGCTAGCAGTACATCCTTAGAGATTGCCAACTATGTGAGTAATGTTGTGTGGCCGCAACTAAAGAAAATTAAGTTTTCTCTAAATACACTTAGGAGACAAGATAAAGACACATGGTCATAACGTGTCAACTCTAGAAATTGTCTCCATAGCCAATAATTTGTTGTTACCAATGGATAAAATCACACTCAAAGTTCATATTCAAGACTTAAGTTCATCTGTTCCTGTAGGGGCATAAGTTGGATAGCTTAGGTAGTGGTTCAAATCGGAAGGTTCCATTATCGAAAACAGATTATGTCAATCCTGAATAGTTTTTAACTATGAATTTGTGGGAGATTATTAGAAATGACAACTGTAAGAGTTTATATTTTGAACTCATGATTAGTTAGCCTAAAACAACTTTTGAAAGTTGTTCTTGACATGTTAGAGATTATCTTTAACTATAGTAGAAACCACTTTAATGGTAGCAATCCACAATTAAAGAACATTAAAATTGAGTGTTATACATGAGTTCCATATGAAAAAAGTTGAGGATTATTAGAGCTTTTATATGTTAAAAAGTTTTCCATCGATGTAAAATAAAGCCCAAGACCACCACACACGCGCACTGCCCGCTCGACCCTGCTTGGGCTTGGGCTTGTCCATGTTTCACACCCTTCTTCTTTTATTTTATCCCAATTAATTCTAACTTCTATAGGATTTTTGAGAGAAAAGTGGAAACAATTAACTGATTGGATTAGGTATCCTAGTCCAAATTAGTTTCGGGTTTCCTAAGGCTATATATATATATATATATTCTTTTTCTTGCAAATAAAGACATATAGAAAAAAACTATCTCTCTATTTTTCGCATCTCTTTCTCCCTTTTCTACTCCATATATTTTTTGACTTGGGAGGTCGGTGAGCTGAGGAAGCTTTCGAGGTGGTCGTTGTTGGTGCACATCAACGACAATTTGAGACCGTCTTATCCTGCATGAAGAGTCATTGTACCCATCGCTCCAGTAACTAGGCAAATGAATTCTTGAAGGAGTCATTGTACCCATCGCACCGATAAGTGGGGCAAATAACTTATTGAAGGCAAACCAGTATTGAACTGGTGATTCGGTCTAAACTTTGAAAAATAAGTCTTCAGTTTAGGTTTTGAAATCCATTTACTAATTTCGTTATCTGTCTTTATTCTGGTTGGTTTTTCCAACTTGGACTATTTGGCCTTGCATGCCATCTTCTTTAATAACTGATAACTGTGTTTGTTCGAATCTTAGTCGAGTATAAGCGATGCTTGTTCAATTCTATTGAGTTGCCTATCTATTCTCTTCGTCACTGTTTATTTTCTAATGAAAAGGGGCCTCGCCCATGCCTTTTCTCTCTTGTGACTGCTTCGACATGATGTTCCTCTGAAAAGAGGAAGATTTCCTTTCCCGTGAGCAATAGAGATTCCCCTGAAAAGAGGAATTCACCTGTGAATAAAAGGCAGACCTCGCATCTAGTAGATGCAAGATATGCTCTACCTCGCGAAATCCAATGGGACCTGGTGTCGCTAGGGGCGAGGTCACGTTTTGACCTCATAATGTATTCTGCCAGTGTGAACAACATCTCGCATTTGGGCACCTCATACTTGCCAGATGCGAGGACCCATTCATGCGGTCATGCAGGTATGTCCAATTTCACACCCATTTGCACCCATTTGCAATGGGGATTCCAAAAGGTATCTATTTCGGTCAAAAGCCCCCCTTATGTTGCCTATAAATGTAAGGCTTTGTTGAGCTCTTAGTGACACATTAAATACAAAATTTTGTAGTCTTTTTGGGCACTTGTTCTGCTCAACAAAATCTGGCACCTTATATCCGTCTTGACCAGCAATGTTGTTTCTCCTACCCTGCAACGGTTTCCTTCTTGTGCAGCCACCAGTCCAGTTTCCCTTATCCTATTCCTCATCCCTTGGCTCCAACCCTTTCAAACATGTACAAATTGAGGAATCCGGAGACTTACAACTTCCAAAAGGTCTACATTTCCCATATACGTCGTATTGTGTTCACACAGTGGACAATGTCACCTCCCAATCTCTTATTTCCTTCATTCCAAGACTTCAGCAGTATGGTTCCTTTAAAAGTTATATGATAGTAATGCAAGAGCAATGGATACGTAAAGCTACATTGTGCAAATTCTGTTCTGTCACCTACCAATTCACATCCGTTATTACAAACGGAGTCCATGACTGGTACTCAATAAACATATGACCATCCCATGGACCACTGTGCCAGCAAAGCTTATTTCTCTTCCACATCAACAATTGAGAAGTCTGTAAGAACTGAACACCAATAGAGAAACTCCAACAGATGGATCAGAAGGACTTCTCCCTGAGCTCACTCCAAGTTTCTCATTGGTGACTGATGCTGTAGTAGTTCTCATACCACAAAAGAGTCTATAGGATTTTGAAAACTTTCAAATATGATTCTTCCATTTTCTCACAAGACTAAGTTACCGGAATCCAAGAGCCTTGCAGGATAATTAGTTGAAAATTTTAAAACATTGGATGACCACAAAATCTAATTGTGCCCATTCAAGACCACAAGATTTCCATCTTCTGAAATTGCAAACATTCCAGCCTAATCATTAAAAGGCTTGTCTCTGTTAGCCACCCAAAATAATAGTCAATACACAAAGATTGAACACGATTCCCACGTAGCGATTAGTCATATTTGCAGGACTGAAAAAGCCTAATTTGAAGGTTTAGTTTGAGGATACTATTGCATCAGGATCTCTGAGAGGTGAGTGATTGTAATACTGTGGCAATACAAACTCCAAAACAACATAGAGTCAGCAGAACAACAAGGAACTAAAAAAGAGCTCTTGCTTCTTGCTAGGTTTAGTTTGCCAATCTCTTATGATTTTGTTAAATTTTTTTATTGCAGTGCTATTAGTTTGACCAACTATAAAATAAAAAGTTCAACAAATATAATAAATTAGTAACGCAATTCAACTAACAACAAGCTTGCATCTGCGAGTTCTAGACACAAAAAAAATGCAATGAAACTTTAATCAAAGTTACAAGGATAACACTTATCTTAATCACCAAGTGATTCGTAGTGAACTCTAATAAAACACAATATAGTGCTCTTTCTACCAAACTTTCAAAAAACCCTCTGTTAGACCCAACTCTATGGTTGAACACCTTTCAATCTTCATTTTTACACCAGTCCAATACTTCGTTTGACTCTAGAAAGCTTCCTACCAAAAAGGCATTTGATATGAAGAAGAAATAGATTGATTCAAATCCTTCAAGAAGATTGTATATTATTATTGTTGATAACTTGAATTGGTAGCATACTTTTGTTAATAACTTTAATTGGAAGCATACTTTAACAGAAAGATTCAACACTCTTCATTCATTAATAGCGTATGCTTCTCAACCACTCAAAACATTTTCATGAATTTCCTCCCCTATTTTTCATGACTAAATTATGAGAATCTCTCTTCAAATTTCATGTTCCTTTGCTCTTGTATTTGGTCGTTTTATATAATACAACAGTATTCAATGCCTTGTCGAAATAGGAATCTTCTTAAACACTGCAGCTTCCTAAATCTCTGCAATTAAAATCTTGCTTAGATTCTATGTCTTTATGAATGCAATCTTCTGCGAACATTCACTAAGATTTATCTTAGATTCACTTGAATGCTTTTCAAATCCAATCTCCAATTAATTGACGTATCAAACCTTACTAATATTGTAATTTCTAAAAATAATCTCAGTCTATCAAGGGTTCCTGTCAATGTATCTTATCAAATTCGTGAACCGGTCTTGTCAATGTTCAACCACGACAATTCTTCTCAGCATATATGCATGAATTTCTCTCTATTGCTCTACCCTTTTTACTAAATAAATCTTTCAGTCTCTTCTTCTCTTTTTTCATCAAATTTCCTTAGACTTTTATAAGTGTTGCAATAGAATACTCTGTCTCCTTGTTGAATTAAGAGATTGCCTAAGAGATTAACAACCGTCTTTCCAAATCTTTATGACTCAATCTTAGAGATATTTCATAACCTTGTAGGACTATTCCATAAAGATTCTGAATAAATAATATCATATTTTCTCCAAGATTTTCTGCAATTAATTCTCTAATTCAACTTCAATTCTTTTGCGCAATCCCATGTTCTTCAATATTTTTTTGAATTTACTTTCCTAATTTAATTTCAATTTGTTTTGCACAAACATGGCCAAATAAGATGCAATTTCCGTAACACTTGTGTCTTCTCGGTTTCCACGAGTTCAGACTAATACTGCATGATTTTCTTGATACTCAATGGGAATGGGAATTAGGAAGGATTTAGGTTCTCATTTTCTTAGTACTTTCGGGAGGGAATTTTTGGTTTTCTACTACCCTTTTTCCAATATGGCGGGCTATGATTCTTCAAAACTACATAGGAGACTTGAGTCGGTTATTTGCCAACGACGACTACTGTGGTAAAATTTTGTTGACCAGTGAGATATTTTTTAAGGTAGAGGAGATTGAAAAGAAGGATACGTATCTCCTTACGTGTATATTCAAATGGTTCAAAGAATTAAGGCCTGGGTGAAGAAACTCCTCGCGAGTACAAAATTTACTTCCCTAATAATATTCGAAGAGTATGCACAGGTGCACTTGGATTGGTATTCTTTTTTTAAAAAATACTTTTTTCTCTAGATTTGACAGAAGAATTGGTCTAATGTAAATGAATTTTAATTAAGAAATATTATTAATTTTATTATTCACTCACAAATAGATCAAAATATTGATCTTTGAATCTATAATTTTTTTTATAAAATTAAAAAATATATTTACATTTAAAAATATATAATTTTAATTCAAGGACACATAGATAGGTGACTAATAATTTGGTAAGAGATGAAAGGAAATGATATAAATATATAAGAGTATAGAATTGTTTATTATTATTTAGGTAAATTGGTAGATTTAGTATTTAAACCTTTTTTTATTGGCAAGTTTGGTTCATAATTTTTATTTTTAAATTTTTTTTGTCCTTTTTCTTTTTTCGAGTAAAATATTTGATCCTTCCATTCACCATGTGACGGTTAACACAAAGCCAACACCTATTTTTATAGACTAAACTTGTCAATCGAAAAAAATTTAGGGACTAAATCTATCAATTTGTATATATATAGAGTCTATAAATTGAATATAAAATCTATTACTTAATAAATATTATTTTTAAATAACTAAATATTATTGTTGTATGAACTTATATATTTTATTATTGATAGATTTCTAGAAGTTAATGATAAAAAAAATTAAAGGGAAATCTATTCATTTTTAAAAGTAAATATTCATTTTAACACAATTAAATTAATAAAAAAAGATATGATTATTTAATTTTGGATTGAGAGTATACTCTCTTAATTTTTTTTATCTATCATTATTTATAATTAATTTTTTAATTTATATAGCTATCTTAAATAAATCTTAATAAGGATATATAATAATTATATCTTTTAAAAGTTTAACAAATTTAATATATAAATTAATTATCATAAATATTCTTATTTATCTAAATTAACGTATGCATAGGAAACTCTTTTTTGTCATAAATATTTATCATTATAATAAATAATAAGTATAATAATTAAATTAATATTTGTCACAATTATTGTAGTAAACATAACATTATTTGGTTATTAATTTTTCAAATTAATTTTATTATTTCCAATACAAAATTACTTAATATTAACACTTAACTAATGTATTTTACTTTTATTTTAAAAATAAGAAGAAATATTATTAAATAAAAACGAAATCCGTTTTAAACTTACATCATCATCATCATCATCATCATCATCATCATCATCATCATAATAATAATAATAATAATAATAATAATAATAATAATAATAATAATAATAATAATAATAATAATAATAATAATAATAATAATAATAATAATAATAATAATAATTCATACATATTCCAAAGTGAAAAGGGAAAGATAGAGATAGTATTAGTTAAAAAATTTAACTTAAGTAAATTAAGAAAATTTTAAATTAATTCTAAAAAATAAATTTAATAACTTTCTTAATCTTAAAACTTTGTTCTAACAAATAAAATAAAAGAACAGTAGAAGTACTACCTATTTTCTTTTCACCTCCCAATCAACTCTACAACATTTATCTTAAGCTGTATCTATCACTTGCATACATTATACTCACAAAAGATCACTTGCATACATTATACTCACAAAAGAAATCGTCATTCTTGTGCCTTTTAATGCTTAGTAAATTGACGGATTTAATCTCTAAATTTTTTTCAATTGACAAGTTTGGTTCCTAAAAATAAATATTGACGTTATGTTGACCGTCACATGATAGACGGAAGGATCAAATATTTATTCGTCACATGATGGACGGAAGAATCAAATATTTATTCAAGAAAAAGAAAAAGGACCAAAAAAATTGAAAATAAAGATTAAAAACAAACTTACTAATCAAAAAAAGTTTATGGACTAAAACTGTCAATTTGCCTTATACTTTATTACAATAATACATTGACATCATATATAACTAGAGTTTGTTTCTTGCATCTTGGTCGAAGACAACTGACTCACATCAAAGAAACTATTATGCTGATTGCCCTTTTAACAAAAAACATGTAAACAAGTCTATAATTAAGTTAGGGATATTAGTTCTTGTATGTATTAGTTCTTATGGTTTTAGTTTTGGAGAGTACTTTGGAAGAAATATTCAGGAATTGCTTTAGGTAGATTTCATGAGTTTTGTTGCATCCTAGAAGTGACAGCAAATACAATAGGGGCAAATATCACTTTGCTGATTAGTGTAATACATGTCTCAAAATTTGTTCAATCCTTAGCTTATTTTCCAACTACTCCTAAGTCCTGTAGCCTGAGTGTGCTATTGGGGAAATCCAAGGATTGGATTTCAATGGCCGGAATAGATTGTTTAAGTCTTGAATCTTGATATTGATAAGTAGATCATGAGCAGCAACATCTTTTTCTGGGCAAAATGGCTGTTAATCATTAACCTCTAGAACATAGTATTGAAAGATTTGCACTCCTTAGCAACAAAAACACCCAGAAGAGTCTGGAGATTCTCCTCCTATGTCTTCTCTTCTGCGTGATCAGTTGGATGAAATCTTTCTCGAATTGCTCTTCTCAATCTAAAAAATGCTATGGAGAAGACAAAGAAAAGAAGATCAGTAACTCATGATAATAGATTTTCAGTGCGTTTCAAGTCCATTTAATCACAGAAAAGAACTGGGCAAACTATCAAATGTGTTTTGGGCAACAAATTTGAGTCGTTATATAACACATTCATCACTTCGCTGCTGTACATAGATTTTTCTCACATCAAAAGAGCGACTGCTTGACACTGACAAAGAGTCCTCCTGAGAATATTGGTTCTTTTAACATAGCAACTGCTCCTACCCAGTTGGCAACAGTTTAGAACCTCCTAATGGAAATAGAAAAAGGAAATAGAATGGAGAAAAAATCAAGATTTACGTTACATTGTTGAAGATTCTCAGATTTTAGCAAGTCGCCAAAAAAATTGGGTTGGGGGGGTGTAGAGGAAGTAATGTCTCTATACACACCACAGTTGAATGTTCTATCGAGCTCCAATGATTGTTATAGTGCAATTGTTAACAGAATGTGCCCTTTGTTGGGAAACTTCACTTTCTAAAGAGACCAGAGTTCCTGTAAAAGCTGGTAATTTGGGATGAGGGAGCTCTGTTATTTCACTACTGAGCATTGACAGAATAGCAGAGACATTAGGCCTATCTTTTTCAAGGTCTTGGACACACAATAGTCCTACATGCAAGTATCTCAGGATCTGCATTTCAATGCTCGGTTCAGAAAATGATGGATCTATCAGCTTTACAACATCACCTTCATTCCACAATTTCCATACCTGAAAACATTGACAAATTAATGAATTTTGGAATCTAGGGAGTTTGGCAGTAAAGAAAATGAGCGGTGCATCTTGAAGCTTAGCGCTTTTACTAACTTACATATCTTGGAAGGCTTAGCTCATCCTCACCATGAGAAAAACTCCAGTTTCTCCTTCCTGTTACGATCTCTAGTAAGAGCACACCAAAGCTGTAGATATCAGATTTTTCAGAGAACCTTCCAAGCATGGCATATTCTGGGGACATATAGCCACTGCATCACATCATTTTGCATTAATAATAAGTGCGCATCCAAGGTACAAAGAGAGGAGAAAAATGAAATATGAAACCAGCCATGACTGGATGAAGCTAGTGAAAGAGAAGTTGGTGCTTACTATGTTCCTACTACCCTTCTTGTATTATCTTCATCTTGTTTACACCCCAATATCCTTGCCAAGCCAAAATCTGATATTTTTGGATTCAGCTCTTCATCTAAAAGAATGTTGCTTGCTTTCAGATCCCTATGTATAATTTTCAATCTTGAATCTCTGTGAAGATAAAGAAGCCCTCTACCAATCCCCTCAATAATGAGAGCTCGTCTACTCCAATTAAGTAAATCTTGTTTTGATGAATCTGAAATAAGTCATGCAAAGTCAGTACAACAATGCATTCAAGGATTGCATGATGTGGTGCGCATTCCCCCAATATGTTGATTTCCACAAAATGATGAATTTGTGAAACTGGAATGACTAACCAAAGAGATAGGTATCCAAGCTTCCGTTTGGCATGTATTCATAGATTAGCATCTTTTCTTCTCTTTCAACACTGCAGCCAAGAAGTCTAACAAGATTACGGTGCTGGAGCCTAGAAATGACCACAACTTCATTCATAAACTCCTTTGTCCCTTGACAAGAAGATTTTGAAAGCCTTTTCACCGCAATTTCCTGTCCATCTAACAGTTTTCCCTGCATATCTATATGATTAGTGAATTTATAGCACAAAACAAAGAAGTTTGCACTTCTTCAGCTGGTAGCAATCGATAAGAAACTTGCATTACTTTGTAGACTTGACCAAAACCACCTTTCCCTAGCTTTCTTGCCGAATGAAAGTTATCAGTTGCATTAGCCAATGATTCATAGGTATACAGAGGTAGCTCTTCCAGTTTAGCTTGTATAAAATTGTTGGGGGGGACATTTTCAATTCCATATATGTCTGCTGCTGGAAATAATGACTGCTCCGATTCTTGCTTTTTTGCTGTTTTATGGACAACTAAAGGTAAGTCAATGAAGATTAATGACATTGTTTTCTAAAAAGTATTGCATAAGTTAGGGCTCACCTCTGTGCTTAGCCTTCCAGCAAACATATGCAGAGCCAGCAACAACTAAAAACCCAACAACTACTGCGCTGGCAATGAATGCAATCATACCCTTTTTATGATCTGCATGGCAGAACAGTTAATAAAATGTCGGAGACAAAAACAGGGAATAGAGATAGAAACCTTCATTTTAAACGACTCCGTTATTTCTTTCCGATAGAAGCACTAGAAATAAGTGAACAAAGCAACATGTATCAAAAACATCACTAGACTAATTCCTATACTACTTGATGCATTCAAGTGAACAGAGAAATTGCAACACCAATGCTGGAGAAATGTCTTTACCAAGTTCAGAATGAGCCAGACGAATGTACAGATCTGCTCCACCAGATGGGAACTGCTGTAGATCAATTAAGTTGCCACTCCAGTGCATACATCCAAGGCCTTTATAATATGCATAAGCAACACAGGAGCAATCTTCTGAGCACAAAGTGTCACAGTTGTCCTGAAAGTTAGATTTCCGCTTGGCAAAATCTGGCACCTTCATTCTCTCGAGCTTCACATATCCGTCTGGACCAGCAGTGCTGTTGCTCCCACACTGCAACGGCTTCTTTCTGGTGCAGCCACCAGTCCAGTTTCCCTTATCCCATTCCTCCTTATCCCTTGGCTCAAACCCTTTCAAACATACACACATTGAAGAATCCTGAGAATTACAACTTCCAAAAGGTCCACATTTCCCATATACATCGCATTGTGTTCCCACAACGGACGATGTCACCTCCCAATCTCTTTTTCGTTCATTCCATACCTTCTCCTGCGTAGTTCCTTCAGAAGTTAGCTGGAAATACAACAAGGGCATGTCGTTTGAATACCGAAGGGAAAAATATGCAGATTCTGGGTTGTCACCTTCTAAGTCAAATCCGTTATTATATACAGAATTCATAATTGGTACTCCAATAAACGCATTACCATTCCATGGACCACTGCGCCAGTGACGCTTACTTCTATTCCAAATCAACAGTTGAGAAGTCTGTAAGAACTCAAGACCGCTAGAGAAATCTCCACTTGATGGATCAGACGGACTTCGCCATGAGCTCAGTCGCAGTTTTTCATTTGCAACTGATGCTGCACTGATTCTCATATTGTTCACAAAAGAGTCTGCAGGATTTTGAAAACTTTCCCATATAGTTCTTCCATTTTCTTGCAAGATTAAGTTGCCAGTATCCAAGAGCTGTGCAGTACAATTTGCTTTAAAATTTGAAACATTTGATGACCATAAGATCTGTTTCTGCCCATTCAAGACCACAAGATTTCCATCTTCTTGGATTGCGAAAGTTCCAGCTGAATCATTCAAAGGCTTGTCTCTGTTAGCCACCCAAATAACAGTCAGAACAGGAAGATTGAACATGATCCCCACATACCGATTAGTCGTATTTGCAGGACTGAAAAAGCCTAATTTGAAGGTTTGGTTTGAGGAGACTATTGTCTCAGGATCTCTAAGAGGCTGAGTAATTGTAATATTGTCTATGGCAATACAAAATCCTAAACGACAGCAAGTCACCAGAAGAACCAGGAACTTAAGCAGAGCTCTTGGGTTTGCCTTTTCCATTCCAGCTTTGAGGGTTCAAATAAGACTGCATCCGCGTAGTTGCACTTTGATTCAGAGACGCCGTGAATCTTAGGATGCTGTGTTCATTTCGTTTTCAGCTGTGGGCTTTCTCTCCAATTCGGTGGGCTCATCGTTCTTGCAAAACAGGCAGATTTCCAAGTTTGAAGACATCAGTACACTATTTGCCTGTGACAGGTGCTGATAGTTCCCGCAAACCCACGGCTTAGACTAATCTCCTTGTTTTTCTTTCGCTCTTTTTTGTGAATGGGAAGTAGACCAATTCAACGCCTAGAACTTGCTGGAATCCTCGGGCTTGACATTGTCCCGTGAATTATGAGTGACGTGCTTTATGTGCTACTTTTGACATCAACCTCTTGAATTTACAAGCCCCGGCCTCCCAGATTCCATTAAGTTTCTGTGTACCACTTCCCGTGTAAATTGTTAATATCAAGAATAAACATGGTATTGAAATATCTCCACTCCTCTCTCCTCAACAATGACTTTCGGCCGGTACATTCGATAATTTGATGAAAATTATGTTACAGAAGAGAAGGTTAACAGCTTTTCACAACACCATGAACAGAGAGGACTTACAGCTAGAAAAATTTAGAAGGTAAAATATAAATGATTTAAGAAACACGAGTCTACCCTAAAAGAAAATATGATTTAACAACAGCCACAAGAGAGTTCCTAAAGATTCTCCTCCTCTTCTATCTTCTCTGCGACATGATCAGTTGGATGAAAACTCTCATATATTGCACCTTCCAGTCTAAAGCGATGCAATGGGAAAAAAGATCAGTAACTCATGATAATTGATATTCATGAATTCCAGTGTATTTAAAGTCCATGTAATCACAGGAAAGAATTAGGCAAACTACCAAATGTGTTTTGAAAAATGAAACAGGCTGATATCAACAAGAATTTTTGGATTAATTTTCTTTTATGTTGCTATTGTTCCTTCATCCTCGTAGACAGCTGACTAAGTTTATTCATGGACACTTCTTTGACTGACTTAAAGATTATGCGAATATCAAGCAACCAAGATTACAGTTTCGAAAACTATTACCATGTAATAAGCAAAGATGAAAAAGCAAGAGTGCAAAGCTTCTTGGTTCTTAATTCAATTTTTCAAAATTTAACCCCATGTAAAATCATGTCTATGAAATCTTTAGCACAGCATGAAGCTATTCCTCTTGCAAAACCGATCACTTATAACTCAACTGTGTCCATTTAACGTTCAAGTAAGATAATTAGATCTGAAAATCGGCATAGCTATTAATCTTAAAAAACCAACATAGCCTTGCCCTTAGATCTAATTCAAATATTCCTGAATTGCATAAGTTTGTACTTAACATGGATCAAACTGCTGAAGTTTCTGCAAAAACAGATCCGGCTGCTTGCATAGGGAAATCTGATTCTTTCAGTTCCCCCTTCGCTCATCAAATCACACACTAAGATGGACACTACATTTCATTGGCTATTTTCCACAAAAATTACTATGAAGCATACTCATTGCTATATAAATAAAAAATTAAAAGGTTAAAAATCCACATCTGAGCATATCAAATTAGCATACAAAAAAAGAACAAAGAAGGCATAGCAATATACGGTAATGGATACTCCCTCCATCCCATAATATAAATCGTTTGACTTAATTTCACACATATCAGGTGACTTTATGTTTTTTCTTCCTAAAACACCCCTATTTAAATATCTTATAAACAATAGAAGAGATGAGAGAAAAAGAGAGGGAAAAAGAACAATAAATAAAGATAAAAATGTAAATATAGCTTTAAAACCTTCTTAAGAAGTCCCCAACGACTTATAATTTGGGACAGTAAAAATAATCTCTAACGACTTATAATTTGGGACAGAGGGAATAGTTTTACAATGAGTTGAAAAAGTACTATATAGAAATCGTAGTACTTTGCATTTAGCAAAAATCCTACAAGACCATAGGTCTGAATGGCAGATGCTATATTAACCATCATCCACAGGAGCCAATTGCAGAAAGTACTGATTCAGTAACATTTTCAGGTACCTACTACCCAAGTCTATATCCCATTATAACCCTCGACAGTTAAAAAGTATTTCTGCAATATGCAAGTCGCTATAAAATTACCATAGAATCAAAGACATACCAGCACAGAGAACCAAAGAATGGTAGGCAGGAGGGATGGGGGAAGCTAGCAAAAAACAAATACACATTTATTCAAATTAACTCAGATTACTTTTAATGGACATCAACACAATAATCGAGATGAATTCACTTAACTTGATCATGGAAAGCTTTCCTCCTAACTGATAGCTGCTTCAATATTCATTTCACTCTATTCATGCTTCTTTTACTCTCCTTTTACCCTGCTGTACTCACTTTCTTGTTTACACTTCACGCAGTTAGTTTATTTATGCAGGATTTAGGGATTCCTGTTGTTTGCTCACTATGTCTCCTATAGAGCTGGATTGATTTGGGTTTCCACTTCTTACTGGTGCAGCTAGAAAAAGAAGCCAAATGGTTGGAAGTAAAGGCCAAAGGTAGGAACTGCAACTAGATTTAATAGAACATCATACACACAATGGTAATCATGATAATCCCAAGTTTCAGTCATAAGATCTGTTTGTATGGCTTTTCAATTGCGCATGTCAATTATAATTGTGAAGCACTACAACCTTAAAAGTTCCTATGATAAGCGCCAGTAGAATATATTCAGTTTTTTGTAAGCCATTAGACTTGATTTGATGTGTGGCCGTTTCTCATCCGTGGTTTTGACTGTCTAAAGCTCCCTGAAGCAAACTTTCATTGCAAAATATGGTTTTATGGGGCACTCTACAAAATGCACTGACAGCTAGCACTAGAGGTCTAATTTTCTAAGCAAATGGTATTCTATCCAGACTCCAAAACTCAATAGATATATACAGCAAATAGCAATCATGAGTTTTACAAGTTCCAATATTCAATGAGTTGGAAATATCCAGCCATTTTTTAAATGTTCAGATTTAATTTGTCCAGCAACGTTAAGAAGTGAAATAAAGTTGAAGAAATTATAATTGTGATCCAACTACAAGAAGCATTTAGAAGAATTATGAAGAAGCCATCCTGAAATTTAAAGAACAACATAAGTATACTATGTATTACAGCATTTAATTAGCCTAAAAAGCTAGAAGGAAAATTTTGGAAAATAGTGCATTTTAATACAACTTTACCCACGCTGGACTGATTGTGTTTTACATTCTAAGAATCTGAATTGGAAAGATATCCAACACCATGGGCACAAATTTAAAGAGAACATTAGTTAAATATGTACATCATAAAAAGGGAATCACACAACATGAATCTCGAAATTAATATGTCAACTAGAGAAGTAATCCCAAAGGTCAGTCACAAGCAGAAACAAGACGCTATATGGGTTTTGAAGTAAGGCAGCACAGAGTCATACATCTTAATCTAAAAGTGACATGCCAGAGATTACAAGAAAAGTTCAAACTTTGGACAACCAGAAAAAATCAGTCTGATTACCTCCTCCTTCAGCAGCCTAATCAAAATCATAGAGAAGATTTCATCATTCAGTATCCCATCCAAGGCTCTCAACTACATATAAAGCAATGGCTATATGAGCAGTCAATTAAATGTTCAAAAGAAAAAGAAAAGTATACATGTTTACTGAAATTTTCTCTTACATAGTTGCATACAGAAATGAGAATAGAACCACAGGAAGAAGCACGTGTATTTTTGCATTTTTGCTCTCTCTCTCTCTCTCTCTCTCTCTCTCTCTCTCTCTCTCTCTATATATATATATATATATATATATATATAAAACAGGACTTTCTAGACCACTTCAGCATGGAACATACACAAAGAATGCAAGCATCATATAACTTTGTTGATATTCAAGTCAAATTTACCGTGTATTTTCATTATCCTCATTAGGTTACAGAAGAAAACTGAATCTGAAATTTATTATTCCTAAATTTTCTTACACTAAGCAGAATGGATGATAATCCCACTTTCACAGAAAATTTTACCTGAAATTACCCTCAATCAAGGTGCATCTTCCTGTGCTTGTGATACTAGAAGGGGCAAAACTCTGAATGCAGCAGAAGGCGAGTAGCTAAGCTGATAACTAACAAGCTTTGGACCAAAGATTTTAAACGTTCCAGCACTACTATGGGCAACTTCTGCATCAGAACCCCTCTTAAAAACTACTCTGGCACGATGAGAACCATGATCAACTTCAGTTTCAGATTCCTTCAGCGGTCCAAACCGCCTGAACATTTTATTCAGAATTATTTCTGAAGGAAGAGAGTCCCCTTCTGCAAAGGTCAAAACAAGTTCAGCAGGTGATAATTTTCTTCTTTCAACATCCTCTGCACTTTCTTCTGCTGAAGTTTCATAATTTCCATTAGAATATTGCTTTCTAGAGTATGACCTGCGACTAGGTTTATGGGATTTATCTGGATCAGAAGCTATTACTGGATAATCTCCATCATCATTCTCTCCGTTCTGTAGCAATTGCTCCTCCGAGTAATTATGAACAATCCTGTCTGTCCAATAAGAGTCATTGACATCATCAAATTCAAATTCTTCAGTTGAGCCACCAGCAGCATTAGAAGTCTTTCTCTTTCTGGAACCACCTGATCTCCCAGATGCATGTTTCGTGACAACTGAATTCCTGAAAACTGAGAAGAAAAGAATAATATTGTTCAAAAAACTGTACCCTTTCTTGGGATCCCTGGCCGCTAACTGAAGTTGTGATAGCATCTCCTCTAGCGAGATATCTGTTGGAAACTCCATATTTCCTCTTTGGGAATTCTCACTTATATGCAGAGAAGCATCACCACCTTGTTGGTCATTACCCTTCAAAATGGACGCAGACCCGGTCAGTTGGCTTGCAATTCTACGAATGCATTCACCAACTTTAAAGGATGGCCTAGGACTTGAAGATGTGGTAGACACTTTTGCAGCATAAATGCTGATTCTTCGGTCTGATCCATCAGTAATAGCATCAACTGCCTTTCTTTTTTTACCAGAAGATGCAGAAACTGACTTACTCAAAGCTTTACCATCCAAATCATCCTCATCATCTGGAGAATATGCCATGTCACCCATTAATTCTGACAAACTTCTCTCTTTCTTCTTGGGCTGCGAGCAATCTTTTAAGCTCAGTTTACGTTTAAGAGAAGAGGAAGTATTGGAGGGCACTTGCTCACCATCCACAGTAACAGAAAGTGTATGATCAGGCTCATCGCTCAATCCAGAAGTTCCTGCATCATTTTCTATTGATTCTTCCTCTGACATGAATGTAGGTGGTGGCCGATAGCCCTTGAAACGACAGAAAGCTGACAGCTGAGCATTAGCAAGCATTAGTTCCAATCGATCAGCCATACTGAATGGGGATTGTGCTAATAATTTTATATGTTTTAGAAGTTTGTCAGGCTCAAAGGAGGTTGCACCAGAAGACTTGTCCACCCCATATCTTCTACTCGATTCTTCACGAATCCCAGTGTTTTCAACAATCTGGCATTCAATCCTCTCATAGGCATCCCTTGGTACGCAAGAGCAGGACAAACCCAACTCAACACGTCTTGAAACCTCCTCCAGGGCAGAGGTAACTGCATTTTGAAATGCTTCTGAGTTACTTTGCTTCTCAATCTGAGAGAAATGTGACCGGAAAGGCTTTAAAACAGATGCATCATTCCAAGCAAAAGTTCTGTCTCCAAAATATGCTACTAAAAAACAGTCTTTTTTATAATATTTAACAGCCTTGTCTGAAGCATCCGCAGGATCAAATATCTGTCCAGGCCACCAAGGGTGGCTTCTGACTTTACCCCAGACTAAATCAGATGTAGAGAATTCACCTTCATTCACTGGTGGTAGTAGATAACCTGATTGGTGTATCCTTAAGGAGCTTAAAGGCTTTAATGTTTCCTTTTCCAGTATTTTTGACTGATCTGTCTCAGAAGGATGTTCTTCAATTACCATATCTTGCTCTCCATTGTCAACCTGCCCCCCATAATCATTTTGTTCACCAACTCCCACAATTTGCTGGTCCTGTCCAGACTTAGCCTCTGGTACAACATCCTGCAAAAAATTATGATTGTCAGCCTTGCAGCATTCATCTTCCCTTTTTGTTGCCTGATTTAGAGCTTCTCCAGGGGTTGCAATTTCAAAAACTGAAGTTTCCACAGTTTGATCTCCTCCAAATGCAGATTTAGCTTCACTGGCACCAATAATATTTAAATTCTTTTCTCCATCTGGTAAGGAGCTGGCAGTGTTACCTTCACCATGTAAAGCAGTAAAATCCTCTGTGGACAGAGATCCAGCAGAGGCCTGAACATCAGAAATTGGCGAAATATCTGCTCCTTCCTTTGATACTTTATCATCAGCAAATTTATCCTTAGACTGGTTGGAATCCACCTCATGCATAGGCATTTCCTCTAATATACCACCTTCATCTTGTTTCTTGTCTTGAATGAAAGAACTAGCTTCAACATTTGAATCCATTCCTTGAATAGAAGCATCGGGTAATCCTGCTTCAGCACCTTTTGAAGGAAGGTTGCCTGGAAAAGCATCAGCTCCAATTAAAGGATCCACTTTCTCACACTTCAAGTCATTTCCTTTCGCAAAATTGGAGCTTCTCCCATTAACAGCAGCTCCCTGAGGCTCAACTAATTCCATGGGAGTAATTGAACAAATCTGTTTATTGGATGAAACTGTATTTGCAACTTCTTTTTCAGTAGTACCTCCACCAATATCTAACTTTTCATTCTCTAGGAGAGATGCATCCCCATCCAACACTTCTTCTCTAACGTATGCACATTTGTTTACAGCTATTACTTCAGCATCTCCAGCAGCCATCTGCTGGTGCTCTTTGGATAGTTTAGACTCCGACTGTACAGGTTCCTCTAGAATTTGACAGTCTTTTGCATCAGTTATGTGGAGCTCCGCGATATCACCTTGATTGGTACTTCCAGTTGATTGACCAGTAAAGTTTTCAGCATTCACTGAAGCACTCAAGCTCCCAATGGGAGTATCACGACGTGTTGCTTCGTCTTTGAAATCCAGTACCTCATCAATATCCATCCCAATCCATTCTCCTCGTTCAATCACTGATGAGGCCTCATGTGATGATTCTGGAATGGTATGTGCATCCCCATCACTTCTATTTGTTTCCTCCAGTTTCATTCCTCGAAGATCTTCTGAATAACTTCTGCTCTCATTCTTATTATCATCACAAACTTCTGGCTCAATACCTGGGGCCCCACTAGTTCCTACCGGATCTTCTTCCTGCTTCACAACTGCTGTTTTCACAATACCATGATCGGGTTCAGTACCTAAAACAACATCAGTCGCAGACCTGCATTCCACTTTATCAACTCCCACATCCAAGTCACCAGCAGGGCAACCAGAAGTTTCAGGCCCAGCACCTGAGTCCCTACAAGTTCTTGCTAGACTCTCTTCCTCCTCAACAACCTGCGTTTCTCCACCAGCATCCTCAGGCTCAGTACCTAAAACAAGATCACTCACAGGCTTGACTTTCGCTTCATGCTCTTCTGCATCCAAGTCATTAACGAGGCTACTAGTAAATCTGGGTTCAGAAGCCAAAACTTTCCCACTGGAAGAAAGATGGCTTCCACAAAGAGATGATGAATTGATGGAATTAGGAACAGCACCTTCATTTGGTGTGATAGGGACATAGTGTGAGGAACCTGAATCAGTGCAAGCAGCAACTTCTCCATCATCCCCTCCACTGCTGTTAACTGCAACACCGTTGACAACTTCATGCTTGAGAGTTGGAGAGACCTCCTTGTCAACCGCTGCAACTTGATAATCAGTTGAATCATTGAACTGCTTAAAAGAGGAGGGTGAATCTGTATCCAGTACCTTATGATCTGCATTCGTCTTACCTACAGGGATATCCTTCATCTGCTGATTCTCTCCAGAAGAATGTAAACTTTGATCAGGAACAGTAGTATCTATAACACCACTAGGCAATTGTGATGTTTCTTCTTTGCTGACAACACCAACATTCCCTTTGACAGCAGTTTCTGTGAGATGATTGGAAATTTCAGAACTCCCGTGAGTGGCAACATCTTCGGTAGATGCCTCAGGGACAGTCTCATTCATCTCAACCACTGGGCGATCCTCAACACCTAGAATTTCATCTTTGCAACTTAAATCCTCCTCTTGGCCCTTCACAGCTCCTTCCTGTGCAACATGTTCCTGCTGCCCCCCGTCTGGTGCATGCATCCACGAAGAAGATTCAACTGTAACATCAATTCCAGGATTCCATGCCTCATCATCCAAAACACCACCCTGTACAGAAGCGCCAGATGCATTGTTGCCCTTATCAACCGACTCCACATCCTCTCCCTTCTCCTCTCCCTTCTCAGTAACAGTCACCTCTACCCTCCTTGCAACAGTATGTGTCTCTGCACGTGTTGCACCTAGCACCACTTCAACTCCCTCCATCGCAACAGAGCCCTCAGCTCTTTCATCTGATACCCCCACTACCTCATCATCAGCCCCAGTTTCAGTCCTACCCTCCCACACCCGACCCCCAAAATCCCCAGCTTCCCTGGAACCAGTTTCGCCCTCAACCATGTTGTCGTTACCTAAAGACTCCATCCCTCTACCCCCCAATCCCTCCTTGCGGAACTCATCACCATCACCATTAACACCATCAACAAACACATCAGAACCCACAACCTCTACCATAATCTCCTCGCCATCTCCCTCATTATAAGACCCCTCCTGTTGCCCTTCACCACCGATGTTTTCCACTAGCGTTCCATCACTTTTAGACACAGTTACCGTTACACCAGAGGATTCTGCAACACTAACAACTGTACCCACCTCACCATGCTCATCCATAGAAGACAAAAAAATCTGAGTAAAAAACCCAACTTCATCAACAAATGAACTAATACCTACAAAAATCTTGCAAAATCAACATAAACCCTAGCGGGAATACAACAAATCTAACCCAAAAAAAATGCACAAAAGAAAACAATTGCAAGAAAGACATACAAAGAACAAGAAACAAAAAACAAAAAAAAACCAAAATTAAACTTCAAAGAATCAAAGGTATTGATTCAGTACCTTAGATGAAGAGCTGTTCCGAGAAATTGAAGCTGAGATTTTTGAGGGTTTTTTAAGGTGGGGAGAGAGAGAGAGAGAGAGAGAGTTGAAAGTACGAAGTGATGTGTCGAAGAGAGTCCAGTGCGAAAATACTCTTGGATTTTGGGAAGACGGCAAACACAGTAAAAAGTATGAGTAAAAAAAAAATGGCGAAAATGGTGCTTTCTTGTCCTTTTAGCTGACGTTCGGCAAGTAGTATTTATTTACCGCGAGATGAATTTTTTGTGCTGCCACTGCCAGCATTGCATCTTTCCGCACTACTCCAAGCGCACGCTTCCGAGGATGGCAGGGAATAGTTATAGCTGACGAGCACGCTTTCTGACTACTTTAATATTTCACTTCGTTGTTGTACGGACTTCTGTTTCTCTATTTTTTTTTTTAAATTAATTCGTATTAGGTTATTACTCGTGTCATGTACGAGAATAATATATTTATTTTATTTCTATTTTAAATATATTATGAAAAAATAGTAAAAAGATGTATAGATATATAATAATATTTATCGCATTAGACATCATTAAATTTTTTATAATAGTTATTATTATGTGTAGATGTATTAGATTAGTTGGTTTGAATTGATTGAATTTGGTACATCAGCATTTGATCTCCAGATCAGATACTAAATTTGATAGCGGAACTGGATCGCTATCTTATTATCAGCCTATTGGTAACAATGTGATATCGAAGTTAGACTTGTCTATCATATTCATGCCTCATCAGGAAGTTTTATGTGCAACTTGCGGTGCTCATCTTGGTCATGTATTTTGATGATGGCCCCCTGCCAACACGAAAGCGCTATTGCATTAATAGGTACAAATTGCTTTACCTCCATTACCTTCCTTTTCCTCCCACAAAAATTCACCAAAACACCTATGTATCCTCTTACTTGCCTCTGCATCCCTTTAATCTAAACACACTGCTAAATTTAATAGCCACCATTACTATCTCTATCTGGGGGGCAATCAACATTGCTCTTCTTCAAATATGAGCTAAATACACCATTAGAGAATAATATGGAGGACATTTTATAATGTGTGTAACTATTTTACCTACTTTACCCTAAGAAGCTTCTCACCACATCATGTGCTTTAAAGCACACTTATATATAAGAAAATGTCTCTGTGTGTCTCCCAACTCGTCTTGAGAATTCCTCTGGACAATAA
Organism: Voacanga thouarsii; assembly: GCA_026120185.1. NCBI lineage: Eukaryota > Viridiplantae > Streptophyta > Magnoliopsida > Gentianales > Apocynaceae > Voacanga > Voacanga thouarsii. The sequence continues at coordinate 819,160 of JANUWF010001050.1, read as the reverse complement.
TACTCTTCCAAACCTCTTAAATCATCACTCTTTCACTATTTAGAGTATTACCATACGCATGGTTGCACACACCAATTTTATATAGCATATTTTACATAGATTCAATGATCTATATATAGATAGAGATATAGTGGTGTATTATATATCCAATTGCTTCACTAGAGATGGAAACTCCTCAATCATAATGCAAAACATAAACTTCACAAAAAATGCTGCCAATAACTGTAAATTTGAATAACAAATTCCACAGGTTTCACAAATCAACATGACGAACTCCGAAGAAGTGGGGTTGCAAGCCAACAGAGACATGCATGCACCACCATTTGAAGAACCTTTCCTTCTTTTTTTCTAATCAAGTTAAATAAGAACTCAGAGGTCTAATACAATGATAAAGAAATCTTTTCCAAGAAACAAACAATAATAAACCTAAAATTTTTTATATGTTTCTTAAAAATTCAAACTTCAAGTTAAATATTATGCCATAGTTTGTCATTTTATCTAATACATATCCGAAGGTCCACTAAAATGTTGACAGAATTCCTCCAACTTCTTTGGTACATTAGTGGGACGAGCTTGTGATTTACAAATGTTCCAGAGATGGGGCATGCTCTCCAGTTACATAATGATTATTTAGGTTTGATCAAACTCAGTAATTGTCCTCAAGTGAATTAATGTTCCTGCTGATCGTCGCAAGTTATCTCTGAATACATTATAGTTACACAGCCACACGCCCACCCATGTATATAATCTACATGCACTCAATCATGTAGTTACCTACGATTAATAGACCAAATATACACGCAGAATTTTTTTGACATAGGCCCTGATAATTTAAAACCCACATTCTTCTGTAAGCCCTAGCTTGGTCCCTGTTTTCCTACAAAGACCTACATAAATTCATGTTTCTATCTATTTAGACCATCTGTATCTAGTTGTCGCATAGAGCGTGGATTTCAACAATTACCTTATCAGGGAATGGCGCAGCAGTCCCATCATCATCTTGCCCAGCACTACCTTTAGCACTCAATCCTCCACTTTCATCCCCCATCTTTTTCTCTTTTTCTTCAACAACCGGAACAGCCTCCTCCTTTGCCTTCGATTATGTCTTCCCTTCCTTCCCGTTTGCTTCTTTTCCCTCTAACTCCTCTTTCACTTCACCCTTTATTGCCACCTATTTAGCAGCTTTTGCTTTCGCTTTCGCAGCACAAGTTTTAATATAGTTCCCAACAAAACCTTCCCCCTCCGCTTTCTACTTCACCACCTTCTCGTTAGTCCCCCCCCCCCCGGCCGCTATTTCTGGCACCACTATCGAAGAAGAGACAGGATGTCGTTGGCAAACTCCCTTTCGTAACTCCGGCATTTGCCCATACCTATTGCAATCACTCCCAATCGACTGGATCACCATAACTCTTTTTTTATCTTGCTTTAGATCTAATAAAGCATCATTCTCAGAAACCAGCAAGCAGAAAGAAGAAATCAACAAAAATCAATCAGAAACCCTAGAATTTCGCGAGAAAAAACTTTTAGGAAAGAGAAATTTGAGTTGTCAGGCAACTGAAGAATATCAAAAATGGGTGAAATTGTGAAACCTAGGGTTCATAAGGGCAAAAAATAGAAAAAGAAACGTAAAAAAATTGTAAGTAATACGCAGATGCGAAAATATCTGAGTCTTGTCTGTTAATGGCTTACTGTCAAGGATTGAAGTTGGTCTCATCAAAGATTCGGAATCAGTGAATACCTTCGGTGCAAAACCAGTGAAGAGCCTAGGAGAACTGAAAAGTGGTGAAGCAGGCCTTTTGTGATTCTCTGTAGGAGATGGTAAAGTGCCATAAGCTGCCATTGGAGCTTCTTTGCCTGTGGTGGTTGGCCTAGATTGTTTCCTCAGCTTAAATACTCTAGATTGACATCAAAATGAAATTTTTAGACTCCAATTCAATAATAGAAATTTATATTAAACTACACCAGACGAAGAAGCCAGAAGAATTGAAGGAGAGAGAGAGAGACAGAATATGCGCCTGCAATGTGAAGAACATCAATCAAAATTCAACATCCGATTGCTGCAAAGAACAATGGAGACCACGGGAAACCCTCCTATTGAGTCTTGTCCTGCTGGTATGGTGGACCATATACCCTGTGAGGATCCCAGAATTAATAGCCAACTTAACAGGAAGATGAATTATTACAGGGAAAGACATTGTCCATTGCCTGAGGAAACACTTTTCTGTTTGATTCCGCCGCCTCTGGGCTACCGCGTGTCAATTCAGTGGCCCGAGAGTCTCCTGTATTCTATGTAATCTTCACAAGAGACTATTTATTATGTGATTCAAGATCAATGATCCAATAAATCCTCCTCTATTTAGATGTACTGAACATAATTAATGCAAAGAACAATGAATTCAAAGAACAATGAACATAATGCAAAGAACAATGTATTGTCGTCCGCTTAGTTCTATTATTAAATAGAAAGTGAATTTGAAGAGATTTGAAGGGATTAGGAGTATGGATTCATTGAAGGGACATTTCATTATTTAATAGGGAGTGAATTTGAGAACGTTTACAAAGATTCGGAGTTTCATTAAGTTTCAAATTGTCAAGTGGCGGTGCAGGACAATGCTTGGTGGCCCTCTTGGGAGCTTCTGCAGTTCCTATTATATATATATATATATATATATATATATATATATAATTTTAATTACAAACAAGGAATAGTGAACTAGGATGCTTCTTCTAAACAAAAATATATATATACTTATATAAGTTTATTTTTGTTATTATTATGTTAAAATTTTATATTACTGTTGATGTCAACTATTAGCTGATCCGTTGCAACAATAATTTTGAGCCAAAGCCGATAGAAATTTTGCTAACCCGATGATGACGTCAAGAATTCCACAGTTGATGTATCCAGTCAACATCGAAACCAGAAGCCAATGAATCGTCACCCCTATATCTCGGTACGATTGATAAAGTACTACTGTTCCTAACCGCTAAGGACGAGCCATTAAGCGAGATTTTCTCCACTTGCAGATGATAGGTTATCACGCCACATCAAGCATAAAATGGGTAAGGATTCCCAGAACAAAGGACACAAACCAACACATCTACCAAACTATCAATTTTCAGTTTTTCAATTCCTTTTTATTTTGCATTTTCTTCATCTTTATCATTATTTACAACTTTGTTTAGTTTTCGAGCAGTTTTCACTTATTCATTTATTACCAGCTTTCCGTTGTCATTTGACTTTGATTTTAAATTTTAATACTTTTGTATTCATTCTTTTTATCAAGATCAATCGAAATACACTGATTTCAATCCTAATTGGCTTCTGCATGCAATATTCCTGTTTTCTTAGACCTTTTCTATAGCAAGTTCAAGGAACCCACGTCTCTTAAAAGGTTCGGCTCTCATATTTATCTTTTCATCAGATTGTTTATATTTATCGGAAGAGTAGCCGATCGCCAGTTTCGTCGGCTCCCCTTTTGTAAGGCAACATAAATTGGCACACCTAGTGAGACCAAAGGTAGTTGTTGCATGCAACTGTGTTCAGGACACATTATGTCAAATCCTCAGGAGCAATTTTCAGGGCCTTTATCAGAATCATCCGATCGCCCTACAGTTCGGGCTTTACGGGGAGCTTTTAATCCTACAGCGACGACATCCAATAATACTCAGGTCACCCTTCCTGAGCAACAGGGAGCACAATCCTCGTTTTCCCCCCAGGTGTCTCAATTGGCACCCACGTTTTTAACTGCCATACAATAGGCCATGGAGCAATATACAGGTAAACTCATTCAAAGCCTTATGTACAAGCCACTACTTCAAAATGAGCTCCATAATTTTGAACAGAGGTAAGATGCTCATGAGATACCTTAGACAGTTATGTATCTCCCTGTCTCGATTATTGGTGCACCATCCTATAGGTCAATACAGTTGTTGAGCCGAGGGTAGTCATTTTCGATGTCCAGGTGGCATCAAGGAAGTCTGGGATTAGCTGTACAAGGCATGGCTCCTGCAGTAGAACCTTTCCTAGGGAGAAACCCACCATACCTGGTCATGGGAGTCCAGGCATTAATGGGGTGCAGGTATCTTACGACCAGACGACAGCTCCTAACAGGAGTGTTTGTTCCCCGTATAGAGGATCACAGAACTACGCTACAACTGTCCCTTCCACGTATCATTTCACAACGACAGCTTATCCAATACATGGAGTAGGATACCCTGAGATGGCCTCATTCTTAAGACAAGTTTCTTAACCAGTTATGCTAAGTCCCCCATACAGAATCAACAGCCAGTACCATCAGCCGATGTCAACACAATGATGGAAGTGTTGCATCGACAAATCAAGGAACGACCAGTTTATTAAAAGTCGTATCCCGAGTGGGTGGATTCTATGGCAGTACTATCGTGAGGGTTTAAGTTGCCTGAGTTCTCCATATTTTTTGGAGAGGACAACAAGTTAACCATGGAACATATATGGAGGTTTACGGCATAATATGGAAAATTCAAGAATAGTGACTGGCATAAATTGCAATTATTTTCTTTGTCTTTAACAGGGGTGGCATTTGCTTGGTATGCAAATTTAATACCCAATTCTGTGTATTCATAGGAAGATATGGAATGGATTTCTCATGAGCGTTTCTTCAAACTGGCACCTGAGGTTTTCCATAGCAAATCTCCTGGTGGTCAAGCAAAAATCATCCGAAGGTCTGGCAGAGTTCATTAAGCGTTTTCGACAAATTAAAGCCAAATGTACCACTCAACTGCCAGAAATGGAGTGTGCCAGAATAGCCATCAGTAGAATGCATCCACAACTCAAAGAGCGTCTCATTCTCTAGGACTTTTTAGATTTATCCCGCTTACTGTCTCAGGCCGTCAAAATAGAATAAATGATCAAGGAAAAGGAGAAGAGGCAGTCTATTAAGTTCTCTCATAGGCAAACCATGATATCAGTTGTGGACGATGTTACTGATAGCGAGGAGGAATAGCTATTGGAGATGATGGCGGTAGAGCTAGTGAAATGTGCATCTTACACTTATCCTTTATTGAAACTTGGTAAAGGGAATGAGGAGGTTTCTCTGGCGGGGCCATCCACTTATACATTCAACGTATCAAAGGCTGAGCAAATCTTTGATCAGATGATCAAGAACAAACAGATCTGTTTACCTCTTAACCACAAAGTCCCAAGTCCAAAAGAGTTGAAGGGCAAAAAATACTGCAAGTGGCATAATTCATTTTCTCATAATACTAATAGTTGTGTTGTTTTCAAGAACATAATTCAGAAGGCTTTGCAAGAAGGAATAGTGAGATTTGCTGACAAACGAGAAGAAACTCTAGCAAATACAGACCCTTTCCCAGCGGCTGATGCAAATATGGTACAGATGTGCAAGGAAGACGCGGAGTATAAGCTAGGAGATTCTGTCATCAAGGAACAGTCCAAAGCCTTGAAGAGGGAAAAAACAACGTTCCAAAGGCTAGACGATAGGCCATCAGTTTTCACCCAGCTTGCTGTTCCAACCTTTGCAACTCGCTTCCATGGAAAAGATGAGAAGTTTACAGTGTGTGTGCCTTATAAAGAGTCAGTTTTCCTGGGTTATCGTCCTCATCTTACAAAAACTCAGAAACGGCGGGAATAGAGAAAATTGGCTCAGTAGAAATAAATGCCTGAGAGGTGATTAGATGAACAGATGTGTGCTTCTCCGAGTCAAAATATGTTTTGCATTCTCCCATCACAATTCTGAGCAAGGGCTAAACAAAAAGTAGTGGAGAAAGACTACTATGCAACGGAAGAAGCTATCGTTGAGCTCATTGAGTTTAAGATGCCATCGGAAGGTATGTTCTTCCTAATCCCAACAACAGAGCATACTAATCACCTCAAGCCGTTATACATTAAGGCGCACATCAATAGAAGGCCTTTCTCTCGAGTCTTCATTGATGGAGGGGTTGTGCTGAACGTAATGCTATTGACAACCTTAAGGTATTTAGGTAAGGATAAACCCGATTTATCTCCTACAGATATCCAAATGCTTAACTTTATTAGGGACGCAACCAATGCAGAAGGGGTCATCACTTTTGAGGTGGTAGTTAGGTCTAAGGTTAGTAAGACCGTTTTCTTTGTAATCACGACAAAGCCGGCTTACTCTGTTTTACTAGGTAGGGATTGGATTCACGTTAACCATTGTGTTCCATCAATGCTCCACCAAATAATATTGATTTGGGATAGAGAGCGAGTGGAAAAGATACCAGCCGACCTCAATCTATTCTCAACAGAAGTGCACATGAATGAGGTTGTGTTTTACTACTCTACCTTTAATCCGAGCCAGTACGCCAAGCTCACCATGGTTCACAATCAAATTACAACAGAAGGATTGGAAGGTAAATGTTTGAAAACAAAGGACCCTGATGTTTGGCATGCACCCAATTTCATCGCTCAGGACCCGCTAACGGAGGTACACATTGGGAAACTTGGAGAAAACAAAACTACAAATGTAAGCTTATGATTAACTTATGATCAATGGAATGCCTTAACAGCTCTGATTCATAGGTACAAAGATTGTTTCGCATGGGATTATCTTGAAATGCTAAGATTGAACAGAGCTATTATGGAGTATTGCTTACCAATTAAGGAAGGTTTTAAGCCCCATAAGCAGCTTGCCTGGCGTTTTAATCCCGCACTCCTACCTAGAATCAAAGAAGAAATTGAGAGGCTACTTCAGTGTGGCTTCATTCGTACCTGTCGGTACGGAGACTGGGTGTCCAATATTGTTCTCGTCATTAAGAAAAATGGCCAGTTATGGGTTTGTGTTGATTTTAGAAATTTGAATTTAGCCACACCAAATAATAAATACACCATGCTGATGCCCGACATATTGATAGATTCGGCATCGGGAAGCCAATTTTTAAGCTTTATGGATGGATACTCTAGTTACAATCAGATATTTATAGCTGAAGAGGATATGCAGAGTATAGCTTTCCAATATCCAGGTTCTATCGGTTTATTCGAAGGGCTAGTTATACCTTTCGGTTTGAAGAATGCTGGAGCTATCTTCCAGAGAGTCATGAACCTCATTTTCCATGATCTCATTGGCAAGACCATGGAAGTTTATATTGATGATTTAGTTGTTAAGTCGCCCACTTTCTCACAACACCTAAGGTGGTTGGAGCAAGCCTTCCTCCAAATGCGCAACCCGCTAAATGTGCTTTCGAAGTTTCCGCTGAAATTTTCCTCGAATTCTTAGTACACCAAAGAGGAGTAGAAGTGAATCGGAATAAAGTAATGGATATTTTACAGACAAGGCCACAGCAATCTAAAAAAGAGCTCTAAAGTTTCTTAGGAAAGATTAATTTCTTGCGACGTTTTCTAGCAAATGCTGCAGGAAAGCAAAAGGTGTTATCTTCTCTACTCCATTTAAAGTTGTCTATAGAGTTCATCTAGCAGTCGGAGCACCAGACAGCTTTTGATCAAATCAAGATGGCTTTATCACAATCACCTATTTTGATGTCGCCACATGATAAAGCACCATTGAAATTATACATTTCGGTGGCTCAAGAATCTATCGGATGCCTACTAGCTCAAGATGATGCACAGGGGATTGAAAGAGCAGTATATACCTCAGTCGAAAACTGACGGACACCGAGACAAGGTATTCTCCTGTTGAAAAGCTGTGCTATCTTTATATTATACATGCATAAAACTAGAGCATTACCTGTTATCTAGGAAAGTGAAAGTCTTGTGCAAAATTGACTCGTCAAATACCTATTAAACCATCTCTGTTGTGAGGACGTTTAATGAAATGGGCTATTAAGCTACATGCTTTTTTTCCTGACTCACTTGTCTTTGAAAGCGACAAAAGGGTAAGCCATAGCTGATTTTTTGGCTGAACACCCATGTTTAGAAGTGTCCAATCCTAAAAAAGATGAGACACAGGGATACATTTCATACAAACATGGAAGTTGCAGTTTGATTGGCCTAGCATCCAGTATAAGGCAGGTACTGGGTTGATCATTGAAGCTCCTTGCGGATGACAAGGAAGAATTCTGTTTGAATTAAAAAAGGGGATGTCAAATACTCAGGCAAAGTATGATGCTCTCATTTTGGAACTTCGGATCTTGAAGGCTTAATGGTCGATATAACAGGGGATTCTCAAATTGTCATTCGATAGACTTCAGGTGAATACAAATGCACTAACCCTGTTTTGTTAGATAAGATACAGGAAGTAAAGACATTGCTACAATACTTTTCGAAAGTTAAGATCGAGTTGAGAACCATGAGGGCAAAATAATTTAGCTCAAATGACTTCAGGTTTCAAGAAAAGAGCCGAGGTAGTAATGTGTCAGCAAATATCGGGAGAAGAACATGAAGAAGACTGGTGTTCTAATATTGTTTCATATTTATGAAAGCCTACTGGTCAGGTTTTAGGGGAGTTAAAATGTAAGACATTGAGCTTTGTGCTGATAGAGAACGATTTGTTCAGAAGAAGATATCCAGGAGTTCTGTTGAAATGTTTATCAAAGCAAGAAACATCACAGGCGTTAGCCAAGGTGCATGAAGGCCTATACGGTGCTCATCAGGTAGGTCCAAAGTTAAAATGGACACTGCAGCGTCATGGATTTGATTAGCCTTCTATGACCACAAACTGCGTAGCCTATGCAGCTGGATGCAAGACATGTCAGAAGCATGACCCTTTGATTCATGCGTCTTCTGCGGCACTGCATCCTATCATCAAGCCGTGGCCGTTCAAGGGCTGGGCTCTAGATATCATCGGCAAGATTTACCTGCCTTCGACTAAAGGGCACACATTTATCTTAGTGACAACGGATTATTTTACCAAGTGGGTAGAGGCACAAGCCCTGGCCAAGGTAACTCAGTCTGCCGTTGTCGTCTTCCTTCAGCAGAGTATTCTTTTTTATTCTACATACCTGAAACAATAATGGCAGATCAAGGAATCATGTTCACGGGAGACAAGGTAAGCAAATTTTTAACTCAATTCAAAGTTAAATTATTACATTCATCTCCATATTATGCACAGGCCAATTGTTGGAATATATGCCCTCTAGACTAGTTTATCTGATGTAATTACCAAATTTATTAATAAAATAATTTATTCTCAAATTTTGTTTATGAATTTACATTTTATTTGTGCATGATTTTCGTTTGAAAAGAACCCATTGTGTTTAAGTAAGTGATCCATATGAATGGTGGTCTCTCACAGTAAGGTATGGATCACGAGTTACTTAACACATAAATGTTTGTTCTTGACCGATTGATGAGAATATGAATCTCATCATGTATATGTTATTTTGTTATGAATTCTAAATGGAGAATGGCTTATCTTTAGTCAGTGAGTAGTCCACTCACTTCATAACATGAGCGTATTTCGAATATGTAGAACATAACCTGTAATAGTAGTTTCTAAAAGTACTATTTAAAAGAAACCCAAACTATTACTGCTACAGCATAGACTAATACTTTACTGCTTGAGTATGAATTGGTGATTTGACAAAGCTAGAAGCATATACTTTGATATATTGTAATTGAGTTTTTTTCGTAAAACCAATATACTTGTATGTTGGGTATATGTGACTAGTTAATTAAGACGGACTTGTACAAGATAGCTTCTATGCTATATCGCCCCTTGTGGCTGTTCAAATGATCTAATTATCCAAGGCTCTGGGGAACATGACTTTGATATTTACTTTAAGGTAACTCTCTTGAAAAGTGAAAATATTCCAAGAGTCATAGATTATTGGACTAGAGGTCTAAGGATGGTAGATTTCTATTAGAGAGGTGTTAGTACACTATTCCTCTCTAATTGCACGACGATGCGTAGAATGGTATTTTAGTCATTACACATGTTGATCGAAGGCTTTGCTAACGCATCATTGTCCTTGAGGTCAATATTTCCTTATGGTGATATTAGAAAATATTTAAAATATAAAATATAACTATTTATATAACAGGAGTATTTTGGTCATTTTAATAGCCAAGGCGATGTATCTTTTAGTCCCCGAAATGGCCCTTAAGTCCTGAAAGATTTGGGTTAACGAATTGGTCTTGATAATTATGGGTTTTATTTTATTAGTTTAATTTATTATTGGACTAGAATAAAATAAAAAATCTGTGAGAGAGTATTTATTTTATCTAATTTAATTGGTTAATTAATTATTCAAGGTCCAAAGCCCAGATTGGATAATTAAAAAATTAAATTGGATATAAACTAGATAAAAGGTATGGAATTTTATATTAGTTTATTTGGGCTTGTTAATTATTTATTGGGTTGGTTAATAAAGTCCAGAAAATAAATAATTGAGATTTATTATTTATGTGTGTTCAAACCCATGAATAAATAATTTTATCTGGCCCAATGAATAAGACCAAGGGTAAAATAAAAATTAATTAATTAAATTAATTAATTAAAATAAAAGACAACACGTGATGGATCCCGTGTTGTTCTGCGTAAAGGATAAAAGAAAGCATGAGTACTTTCTGTTTTCACGTAGATGGCATTTCTCTCTCGAGGAATTGGATAGCAAATGATAAAAGGCCTTTCATGATTTAGTGAAGGAGTTGTTCAATTTTGCAATCACAGAAACTCACGAGACCAATTTTGAGTGAAGACAATAAGGTCTGTGATTTTTTCTTTCACAAAGAGAAGTCTTCAAAAGTTGATCAAAACCCAATCTTTAAACTTTCACCAGCTATGCTATAGGCACCATTTCGGAAGATCAAAGGTTTCGCGTGAATGAGACGCAGTAGACGTTTACAAAGACGCGATCCAATAACCTCAAATATCCTTATACAGACATTTATATCAATGCGAAGAGGCCATTCAATTACAAAGGTAAATTTTTCGTTTTCCTAACATACTTTCGTTTTGATGATTTTTGCCATTTTAAGTCTTCAATTAGTATCAGAGCCATGGTTTAGCAAATGTAGGAAGCATGCTAGGCTTAACTAAAATACGAAAATATTTATTTCGGTTGAAATTTGTGATCCTTTGTGTTTACTGGTATGAGTAGTTTCACTGTAAGTTTCGCAAGTGGAAGTATAGGAACAATGTATTTTACTTACTTTCATATATATCATGTAAGCCCAATATTTTTAAGGGCATAAGTGGTTGTTTGAATGAGTTTTGATAAAAAAAAAAAAAAAGTAGAGGAAAAACAACGTGCATAGAAGCTTCAAATCGCAGAAGAAATTCTGGAGAAGAAGGAACTGTGCAACCTAGCCGAGCCGAGCCAGTTGAGCCAAGCTGCCAAATGCTATGAGAGGAGCCATAGCCAACAACCGAGCCGCTCCACGCCCGAGGAAGCTTTTCAATTTGCAAAATTGCAAATTGAAGCCACGGTCAGCAATTTTGACCGTAGTTGGGGCAGGCGCGCGTAGGTGCAGGCGGGTCGCGGGTGTTAGAGTTGTGCTTTAGAGGTAATCACTTGTACATTGTATATGACACATTTTATTTTAATAAAAAGCAATATTTATCTTACAATTTTTTTTGTTTACTTTAAGTAATATAACTGTTCGATAAAGTCCCTAGTACAAATACTGTGTTAAGGAGATCATGATATGAGATTCCTACTATACTATATGGTGTTAGTACTTAAATAGTCCCTAGTCATAGTATTAATAAGACAGACATCATTAATGCGTTAAGAATAACATGTGTTAGACTTTCTGATTTGATCAGGCGGTGGTTCTCATAACCGTGAGTATTGAGATACTCAAAGTTAACACATGGATGCTTGTTAATGGAACAAGTTCATTGCATGATTTAACTTTAAGATAATCACATGGATAACTATTTATTGCCAGTGATATAATCTCAATATAGTAAACGTGCAAGTATTCTTAGACTTGAGATCTCCAAGATACTTTGTTTGCTGAGCATTGTACTTTGATTTCAATCTCCGGAGCTCGATCGAGGGCAGCCTATAGGATGGATATTAGGTACATTGTAAGGTAAACGAAAATAGTTGAGAGGGTCAATAATGAAGGAATTTGACAAATATAGAGCATGCATGGTGGAGAGTAAAATGGAGGAAATAACATATATAACAGAGCATGGCAGCAGCATGAAGGCATGAAAAACATATCTCTTGGAACCTTAAACCTTGAAGAATATGGATGAAATAGTTGAAGCTCAGAAACAGCTTCTTTCTTCCACTGGGATGACCACTTCGGTAGCCTTCTTTCTCTCCATGGGATGAACACTCCGGTACAATTTCCAATTCAAAGAATATTCTACAACATAATTCATTGTTGGTGAACATAGATTTTGGTAGAGAAGATGATCTCTCAGATTTATCACTCTCTCGTGGTTAATTCTTCTGGCTTGGCTTCTTATGATATCAAAAATCAAAAGCATGTGAAGAAACACCAAAAGCCAGATAACCAAGAGCCATGTGGGAGAAATTTATTTTATTTTTTCACACAAAAGCCAAGAGTCATAAAATCAAAAATAATTATTTTGATAAAAATAATATTCTCGGGATTTAATACCCGAATATTATTTACAAAATAAATTTTGGCTTCACCCTAAACTCTTCTGAACTTTGTCTGAAAAAATCCTATGGTCCAGGCTATTGTGCCAAAATAATATTTATTATTTTTCTTGGACTCGAAAAGCTCAAAATAATAAACATTAAGTATTTTTCTTGGAATTAATTAAATAACCCAATAAATAATTAATAAATTTAAAATAATTAAACTTTAATTATTTATTTCTTGGGATTAAATAAATAACCTAATAAATAATAAAGTATTAATTATTTTCCTCTAATTTAAGTCCTGGTTAATTTTCTAATTATTCAAGCTGGACCTAGGCCCTGAATAATTAATTAACCAATTAAACCAAATAATAAATTTCTCTCAATTTATTTTATTTCAGTCTAATAATAAATTAGACTTCCTGAATAACATAAAACCCTCTCAATTGAGAGCAATTTCTCAATCCAAAAATTAATTAGGACTTATGGGCTATTTCGGGGACCAAAAAGATACATCGCCTTAGCTATTAAAATGACCAAAATACCCCTATTATATAAATATATGTATTTTACATTTTAAATATTTCCTAATATCACCATGGGTTTTATCCCTTTAGGTGAAGCTATAAGATCCCAAACTTGATTGACGTACATAGACTTAATCTCGGCTTTCATTACTTCATGCTATAGATTTGCATCGGCATCAACAATTGCCTCATCGTATCTAGTGGGATCTTATTCCTGATGGTCAGAGACCAGCTCAAAAACTTCTCCATACCATCTATCCAGAACCCTAGACACTCTCCCACTACGACGAGGTACCATTTGTACAAACTTTTAAAGTTGTGCCTCTTCTTATTCCACAATCGGGTCAAAAAAAGTTGCTTTCGAAGATAACTTCTCCTGGAGTTCCAACCTAGTTGAACCTTTTGTGGAAGTACTTTAATCATCCTCTAAGTATCTAGCATTGGTACTAACTAGTACTTTCTGCTCCTTAGGATGATAGAAGTAACCACCATTTATTCCTTTTGGATACCTAACAAAATAGCATAATTCTGATCTTGGTTCCAACTTGTCTCCCTTGATCAGTACATAAGCTGAACAACCCCATATCCTAAGATGATTCAGACTTAGCTTACGCCCAGTCCACATCTCATAGGGAGTCCTAAGTACTGACTTGGAAGGCACCAAGTTCAGAATATATATTGTTGTTTCCAAGGCATATCCCCAAAAAGCTACTGGAAGAGTAGCATGAGATATCATGCTTTTAATCATTTCCATCAATGTCCTATTCCTTCTCTCAGCTACTCCGTTCTGCTAGGATGTCCCCAGCGCAGAGAGTTGGGATACTATCCCATGATGTACCATGTAGTCCTTGAATTCACCTAGGAGGTACTCTCCACCACGATCTGATCGTAAGGTCTTGATTAATTTACCTGTCGACGCTCCACTTCAGCCTTAAACTCCTTGAATTTATCAAAAGAGTCAGACTTGCGTCTCATCAGGTAAATATAACCAAACCTTGTACAATCATCTGTGAAAGTGATGAAGTACTCAAAACCTCCTCTAGCTGGTGTAGACAAGAGACCACACACATCAGTGTGAACAAGGCTCAATACCTCCTTGGCTCTATTCGCCTTTAGGATAAAAGACCTTTTGGTCATCTTTTCCATCAGGCAAGATTCACACTGAGGACAATCTTCCAATCTCAATGAGCCCAAAAGCCCATCATGGATTAGCCTCTGAATCCTGGCTGAGTTAATGTGACCCAACCTCAGATGCAAAAAATATGAGTCATTTACATTGGTCTTTCTCTTCTTAGTTAAAGGTTCAGACAGAGCGTTATTTGATTGGTTATTAATAGGGTTTAAAAAGAACAGATTACCATACATGTGCCCAGTACATAAAATTTCTCCATCTCTACTGATAGAAATACCAGAATGGAAAGATGCAGAATATCCTTGATTAATAAGTTTCGCAACTGAAATCAAATTCTGACGAAAATCGGGTACATATAAAATGTCTTTTAAAACCACTATCTTATTACAATAAAAAATGAGATCTAGCTCTCCCACTGCAAGGGCCCAGACTTGTGCTCCATTACCCACTCGAAGCCCATGTTCGCCCTTCTTGAGTCTTCTAATCTTCCTAAACCCCTGCAAGGAGTTACAGATATGATCAGTGGCTCCTGAATCAACAATCCAAGTGGAAGTTGATCCTACCATTGATATGGACTCTAGATAGTAAACATTACCTGTGGGGTTTTTCTTGGCCTAAAGATCTGGACACTCTTTTTTCCAGTGTCCCTTCTTCCCACACTTGAAGCACTTGCCCTTTAGTTTGTCCTTGGGTTGGGCTACTACATTTCCCTTCTTCCTCTTGAACTTTCTGGGTTTAGGCCCAGTTCTTGAAGAAGAAGCTTTAGTAATCATGGCCTTAGATTGCGGCTTCATGACCTTCTCCGCCATCTGGAGCTCCTTCATCAGTTCAGTTAAACTCATGTTCAACTTATTCATGTTATAGTTTAACTTGAATTGAGTAAAAGAGCCCGGTAGAGATTCGAGAACCATATTCACTTGGCTCTCGGGGTCAATGACAGCCCCTAAGATTTCTGCCTCCTCGAAAGCAGTAATCATCTTGAGCATATGCTCCCTGACTGCTGCTCCTTTAGCTATCTTAGTGTTTATTATAGTTCGGAGAGCCTCCTGCCTTGTGGGCCGGCTCTTATCCGCGAACATAATGGCCAATGAATAACTAATGTCATACGCAGAAGCCATGTGCTCGTGTTTAGATTGGAGCACATTAGACATGGAGGCTAGCATATGGCAACGTGCCATTTCATTAGCCTTCTTCCATGCCTTCTCAGCCTCTCGCTCTTCGGAGGTAGAACCTTCTCCGATTTCAAGACTGGTCTCGTAAAGGACATACTTATACTCCTCGACTGTGACATACTTTCTCGATTTTAGGTGGAACCTTCTTCCACATAGTTTGGTCCCGTTAACTTATTCTCTCGAAGAAGAACGACCAAATGACTAAAAGAACCTCTCACCATTTCTGAAAAATTAAAAAATAAAAGAAAGGATTTAGTTTGTGAAAATAAATTTGTGCACTGAAATTAATTTGGCTTTTAAAAAAACTGACATAGTTTCTTTGGAAGATTAACAGTTCCCTAAATTAAGTGTATTAACCACCACAAATTAATTTGCCTTCTAGGTAATGATCTAGAGGATAACTCCATCGTGGGATGGCCGTTTCCTCTCATTTCCTATGGACATTCCTCGCATTATAACCTCCAACGTGGGTTGGCCGATTATAGTACGTGTCACGGGTTATCAATTACATCCTTCCATTAGATCTAGATCCTTGTGGTATCCCCATCCTATACGGGTTCACTCTCAGGGTGACGCGAAGGGACTCACGATCTCTAATAAGGATCGTGATGGAAGCCGTGGGGCCGTTGGAACCCCTCTCCCACTTAGTCTTTTAAAATAAAGTTTTCTAAAAAAATATCCTTTTGAAATTCCCATTAAATTTTTCTTTAACTTAAAAATAAAATATCCAAATCCATTAAAATTTCAATGTCAAGGATTATATCCTTTGAGAGATTTTTCCATGGACTAATTTTATTTAAGTTAAAACTTAATGATTTTTAAAAATTAAAAAATCAATTAAAACTTTCTAGAGACTTTGGTCTCAATTTTATTTGACAAAACAATTTTTCTTGTACAAAATAAAATAAAATGGCTTTCTATTTTAACTTACAAAAATATCTAAATTCAATATATGCCAAGGATTAAATCCTTTGAGAAAATATCTAATGATTAATTTTTGTTCAAGTTAAAACAATCATTTAATTTTTTCCAAGAAAAAGTTTTTCCTTGTATAAATATTCCCAAAGACTTTTGTCTTTGAGAAACCGCGTACATAGGTACACAAAATAAATAGTATGCCAAAAAATAGTAAACGTTTTCATGCTTTTCTATTTTTAAACCTAAGTGCCCAAATAATAGAATTAAACATATTAATTAATTAATTAATGATCTTGTTTAATCCTAAAATCCCTTACTAATATTTTTCATGTAAATATATTCCAAGAATATAAACTATTGCAAAAATATTAATTTCACTTGGTATGAGACCCAAAACGAAAAAAAATTACTGGCGGTCCACATGCACCCGGTGCACCGGATCCGCGCCTATTTGGATTGCGGTCCCCTAGGCGCCCGGTGCACCCACCGCATCAGATCGCCTGCAGCTTCAACCCACGAAACTGATCCACCCACCCGAGAACCCGTGCCCACGACCCGCCACCTCTCTGCTGCATGACCCGCGATCGCGCCCGGATACCCGCCGCTCGACCCACGTGCGATTGCAATTTGCAATTGCAATTTCATGCAATCGGCGCAATTGGCTCGCAATTCTCCTAGCGGCTCGGCTCAACAGCGATCGGCTCCTTTCACAGAAATGACGGCTCGGCTCGGCTTAGGAATAGTAACTTCATCTTCTTCGCATGATTTCTTTTGCAATTCTTCTGCGTTTTTTCTTCTGGGTTGCTTTCTTTGGCTTCTTTGGACATTTTTCATTACAAAAACTCATCCAAACCAAAACAACAACCGCCTATACCCATTTAAATTAGGTTTACCCGATCAAATTCTCAAAACCAGAAAATTACAGTATGTTCTTATGCTTCAACGGTGAAGCTCACAGTCATCCTATCCCATACCAAAACAACGAAGGATCACATGTTTAAGCTCCAAACAATATTCTTCTCCATTTTTATTAACTAACATGCTCCTTAAGTCAATCAAATTCATGCTCTGATACCACTTAAAGGAATTTGACAAATACAGAGCATGTATGGTGGACAGAAAAATGGAGGAAATAACATATATAACAGAGCATAGCAGCAGCATGGAGGCATGAAAAACATACCTCTTGGAGCCTTAAACCTTGAAGAATATGGATGAAACAATTGAAGCTCAGAAACAGCTTCTTTCTTCCACTGGGATGACCACTTCGGTAGCCTTCTTTCTCTCCGTGGGATGAACACTCCGGTACAATTTCCAATTCACAGAATATTCCACAGCCTAATTCATTGTTGGTGAACATAGATTTTGGTAGAGAAGATGATCTCTCAGATTTTTCACTCTCTCACGGTTAACACTTTTGGCTTGGCTTCTTATGATATCAAAAATCAAAAGCCTGTGAAGAAACACCAAAAGCCAGATAACCAAGAGCTATGTGGGGGAAAATTATTTTATTTTTTCACACAAAAAGCCAAGAGTCATGAAACAAAAAATAATTATTTTGATAAAAATAATATTCCCGGGATTAAATACCCGAATATTATTTACAAAATAAATTTTAGCTTCACCCTAAACTCTTCTAAACTGTGTTCGGAAAAATCCTATGGTCCAGGCTATTGAGTCAAAATAATATTTATTATTTTTCTTGGACCCAAAAAGTCCAAAATAATAAACATTAAGTATTTTACTTGGAATTAATTAAATAACCCAATAAATAATTAATGAACTAAAAATAATTAAACTTTAATTATTTATTTCTTGGGATTAAATAAATAACCCGAATAAATAATAAAGTATTAATTATTTTCCTCTAATTTAAGTTCTGGTTAATTTTCTAATTATTCAAGCTGGACCTAAGCCCTGAATAATTAATTAACCAATTAAACTAAATAATAAATTTCGCTCAATTTATTTTATTTCAGTCTAACAATAAATTAGACTTCCTGAATAACATAAAACCCTCTCAACTAATATCAATTTCTCAACCCAAAAATTAATTAGGACTTATGGGCTATTCCGAAGACTAAAAAGACACATCGTCTTGACTACTAAAATGACCAAAATACTCCTACTATATAAATAGATGTATTTTGCATTTTAAATATTTTCTAATATCACCATAAGGAAATATTAACCCCAAGGACAATGCTGCATTAGCAAAGTCTTCGACCTACAGGTAAAATGACTAAAATACCCCTCTATATATCGTCGTACATTTAGAGAGGAAGAAGTGTACTAACACCTCTAAATGACATCTACCATCCTTAGGCTTCTAGTTCAATGATCCATAATTTTCTGGAGTGTTTCTGCTTTCTAAGGGAGCTATCCTAAAGCAAACATCCAAATCATGTTTCCCAGGACCTTGGCTATTTAGATCATTCAGACAACTACAAGGGGCGATATAGTGTAGAAATTATCTTACACAAGTCTGTCTTAACTAACTAGTCACGCATACCCATCATGCAAGTATATTGGCCCTACGATAGAACCTCAACTATAGCATATCAAAGTATATGCTTCCAACTTCGCCAGACCACCAACTCATACTCAAGTCGTAGAGTACTAGTCTACGCTGTAGCGGTAATAGTCTAAGTTCCTATCATATAGTACTTTTAGAAACCACTACTACAGGTCCTGTTCTACGTATTCAAAGTACGCTTATGTCATGAAGTGAGTGGCCTATTCACTGGCTAAAGGTAAACCATTCCCCATTTGGAATTCATAACATAATAACCTAAACATGATGAAATTCCCATTCTCATCAATTGGTCAAGAACAAATGTTTATGTGTTTAAATAACCCATGATCCATACCTTTCTGTGAAAGACCTCCAATCACATGGATCACTTATTTAAACACAATGGGTCTGTTCCAAACGAAAATGTGCACAAATAAAGAAAATAAATTCACAAACAATCTTCGAAAATAAATTCTTTTAATAAAATATTCATATTTTCATCAGAAACCTAGTCTAAGAGGACATATTCCCAACAAATAAAGGATTCACCACTCCTAATAGTAGGGACGAATATCTCACGGCCACTTGTAGGAATTACTACTCGAGAAGTCCTTGGCCAAGGCGATTGTGTATTGAAAGTAGTTCCAATTGATACACATCTAGAGTAGTGGGTTCTTGGTACAAATACTATTGTTTTCGGACCAGAATTAATTCTGGAGGGAGTTGGCACTAATTTCATACTCCAAACCGAATGAGATATTGTATGGTGAAAAGAGTTAATTGCACTATAATTTGTTATTGAAGGGTTCATATCAAGCTACTTGACTTCCTGGACTCTTGGGTGGTCATGATGTGTTGCTAGACACCGCTCATGATATGAGAATATGGGTTTATTAATTGATGAATTAATAAACCAATCCTGATTAGAATTAATAGGATTAATTCTAATTAATTATGGATTATTAATCTCAAAGACGTTTGGATTAATTCATGTTCTCTACCAATTAACTAGGAAACCTAATAGGTCAAACACAATAGAGAATTATATACTCAAGATGTTATTTAATAGCATAGTGGGGTTAATTGAGAAAAAGAGAAGTTGTTGTGTACAAATTATAATTAGTTATAATTTGTGATCCAAATTGCAATTGTGAGAACTTGATGTTTCCAATTACAATTAGGGAACTCTAATTGTTTTAGAATTCTAGATTTTTAGTGAATTTTTCGGTTTATATGATGATATAACCGAAACCCTAGTTGGTATATATACATGAAAATTGCAGCCACCAAAATTCTCTTCTTCTTCTTCCTCTCTCTCTCTCGTTTTGTTGAAAACATATCTAACCCTAGCTACCATCTTGTTTCTGCTAGCATAGAAAATCTTGGTGCTTGAGTATATCCTCTGTGTGGATTACTGTTAGAGATAATCACATACTCTGATTATAGTGGTTAGACGCTCAACTCTCATGGAGTTTGATCAAGAGGATTGCTGGATCGTGCATTGACTTGAAGAAAAAACTTTTGTTATTCATAGGGGCTAAATTGGTCATACTTTGCTTAGTTATTTGAGGCTCTTTTGTAATACATTTTGTGCAATAACTAATTATATGCTTTCATATTTGATATTTTACCATTGGAAAGGTATTTTGGTCATTATTTCAGATTTTTGGGTAAAACGAAGCAAAACCGTCGCAAAACAGAGCAGAGGCGGCTCCGGCTAGAGCCCTAGTGTTGGATTGTATGCCCTCTTAGACTAGGTTTCTGATGTAAAATCGAATTATTTAATAAAAGAATTTATTTTCAGAAATTATTTGTGAATTTACTTTTTGTTTGTGCCCGATTTTTGTTTGGAACAGACCTATTGTGTCTAAATAAGTGATCCATGTGAATGGTGGTCTTTCACAGTAAGGTATGGATCATGGGTTATTTAACACATAAACATTTGTTCTTAACCTATTGATGAGACTGTGAACCGTATCATGTTTAGGTTATTATGTTATGAATTCCAAATGGGGAATGGCTTATCTTTAGCCAGTGGGTAGTCCACTCACTTCATGACATAAGCGTATTTCGAATACGTAGAACAGGACCTGTAGTAGTGGTTTCTCAAAGTACTATATAGTAGAAACCTAGACTACTACCGCTACAGCGTGGACTAGTACTCTACGACTTGAGTATGAGTTGGTGGTCTAGCGAAGCTGGAAGCATAAACTTTGATTTGCTGTAGTTGAGGTTCTATCATAGAGCCAATATACTTGCATGTTACGTATGTGTGACTAGTTAGTTAAGACAGACTTATACAAGATAGTTTCTGCACTATATCGCCCCTTGTGGTTGTCCGAATGGTCTAAATTATCCAGGGCCCTGGGAAACATGACTTGGATGTTTGTTTTAGGGTAGCTCCCTTGGAAAGCGGAAACACTCCAGGAAATCGTGGATCATTGGACTAGAAGCCTAAGGATGGTAGATGTTATTTAGAGGGGTGTTAGTACACTTCTTCCTCTCTAAATGTATGGCGATGTGTAGAGGGGTATTTTAGTCATTTCACCTGTAAGTCGGAGACTTTGCTAACGCAAGCATTGTCCTTGGGGTCAATATTTCCTTATGGTGATATTAGGAAATATTTAAAATGCAAAATACAACTATTTATATAGCAGGGGTATTTTGGTCATTTTAGCGACCAAGGCGATGTGTCTTTTTGGTCCTCGGGATAGCCCGTAAGTCCTAACTTCTTTTTGGGTTGAGGAATTGGTCTCGGTTGAAGAGGATTTTATTTTATTTTGTTTTATTTTATTTTATTCAGGAAGTCTAATTTATTATTGGACTGGAATAAATAATAAATAAATAAATAAATAAATAAAATAGGAGTTGAGAGAAATTAATTATCTAGTTTATTTGGTTAATTAATTATTCGGGGCCTAGGTCCAAGTATGAATAATTAAGAAATTAACCTGGGCTTAAACTAGGGGAAATAATTAATGTTTAATTATTTATTGGGTTATTTGTATAGGTCCAAGAAATAAATAATTAAAGATTAATTATTATGGTTCATTTAGGCTCATTAATTATTTATTGGGTTACTTATGTAAGCCCAGAAAATAAATAATTAATATTTATTATTTTGGGCCTTTTGGGTCCAAGAAAAATAATAAATATTTATCTGGCCAAATAGCTTGGACCTTAGGGTTTTTTCCAGATACGGTTAAGAGGAGTTTAAGGTTAGGCCAAATTGTTTCTCAGGATAACATCTCGGTATTTTGAAATCCCGGGGAGATGTTTATCAGAGATTGAGAGACCTAGTTTAGGCTAAATATAAACAACTCTTTGAAAAGGAAAAACCCTAATTTTTCTTTCCCAAGCCACACACTCACGTGACTCTCTCTTTCTGGGAACTCTCGGTTTTTCCCCTCTCCCTTCCTCTGTGGTTTCTTCTTGTTCTTTGCTAATCAATAGCGAAAGAACTAAGGAGTTTTGAGATCGCTCATCTTCACCATAGTGTTTACCAACTAGAGGTTAGGCTGAGGAATATCCCGAGAGCTAGAGAGCTAAGCGTTAATGCAAACAAGATGGAGTAGAAGACTAGCGGGTGTTCAACCGGAAGCTCCTTCAAGTGGACAAAGCGAGGCGATTCCAGTCGTTCAATCCGCTCTTACTCAACCTAGAAGGGTTAAGGAGCGCAAATGTATGATCTTCACGCTTCCGCATTGCCTTTATGGCTCGCGTTTGATTTTTCTCCAATTTTTTTTGTACGGTGCATGCTCCCCTGTTTCTGCGTTCCATCACCAAGAACTTGTGTCGGCTATACACTGGTTTCACAAACTTCAAAGCGATGGAAAAATTGTAGAAACAGAGTAGAACAGAACCTAAGCGCGCCGGCTGCATTTTGGAACTTATGCGCACAATTCGAAGAAAAATTGGCGAACGAGTGGAGAAAGCAGAACATAGGCGGCACTGGCTCCAAAGAACCAAGGCGGTGCCGGCTATGGTATGTCCTTGAGGTGGTGCTGCGATCTTTCTATGCGTTTTTGAAAATCTGAGGAATTTTAGTATCTTTCAACTTCTACTCGGCCAAGAACTTTGTACCTACGAGTTTAGGCACTTCTTTAGCCCATAAATAGATGAAAAACACAAGGGAAAATGAGAGAATTCATTGATCATCATAGAAAATCACTCAGTCCAAGGAGGAATTCTTCAAGTTCAAGGAGGGTTGTACAAGAAGATCTTCAAAGGAAGAAGAGATGCTTGTCTATGAGTGCTTTCTTTTACTTTGCCTTCTTTTTCTTGACAATGATATGTTAATTGTTTTATTATAATTTAACATTATTTTAGAGATTCATGATTTTTAGAGTTATTTGATCTTTTGATTAATTGATTGTTCTTCTTGGTATTTAATTACATGGGCGTGTGATGAGATTAATTGGTTGTTTCTTTTCATTAACTTGCTAGACCAAGGAGGTTGATGGTAGTTGCAATTGATTAATTTCATATTTATTGGCTGTTAACTTGCTAGACCAAAGAGGTTAATTGCTGAGGATGGAGTAATTAAAGGTTAATTGATGTTTGCCAGACCAAGAAAATTTAATCAAGGATTGTGCTTAATGCATCTTCTGGATGAATTAGTTGAGACAGACCAAGTGATGCTAACTTATCTAGAAGGTAGTAATTAGTTGAGACAGACCAAGAGATGCTAATTTACCTTAATCCTTCATAATGCCAAGAGAATGATTGGTTATGATAATGGTTAGGTACTTTGAGATCATATTTGTCTACACAATGGTTTGAGTTGCATACTTCTCCATCCTTAACGCGTATATATTTCGATTTTTGTTTTCTTTTGTTTCGGTTTGGTTTTATCGAGTCGGTTAAACAATAAAAAAAGGGTAATTAATGTTTACTTTTTCCTTGAGGATCGACACTCGTTTGAATCCTATGCTCAGTTAATGATGAGTACTCTTACTCATATGTGTGATTTGGGTTTAACGTTTTAATTTAAACTTGATTTGGGAATGTGCTTAGTTTTGTATGATTTTTATACCCAAGTCCGGACACATCAGTTTTTCGGACGATCAAAGAAAGGTAAAAAGCTATTACCTTTGCTCTCATTATATCTTGTGTTCCACACATATGCGAGCCCTGGGATGGTATCTTGTTTTATTTTCCGCTGCGCCGTATACGATACGAGCTTGAGATACCTAACAACGGGCACCCACCTGAATCTAGTGTGGCGGGTACACTGGACCCGACCCAAATAACTTTTTTTAAAAATTTTTGGTCCTATACCAGGCGAAGTTATTTTTCTTGCAATAGTTAATATTCTTTGAATATTTACATGAAAAGTAATAGTAAAGAAAATTTTAGTAAACAAGACCATTAATTAATTAATATGTTTAATTCTATTATTTGGACATTTAGGTTAAAAGAATAGAAAAGTATGAAAACGTTTACAATTTTCTAGCATGCTTATTTCTTTTTGTACCCTATGTGCGTGTTTTCTCAAAAACCAAAGTCTTTGGGAATTTTGACAAAGAAAAACAATTTTCTTATATCAAATGGTTAATTTTAATTCGAACAAAAATTAATTCTTGGATATTTTCTCAAAGAATTTTTTCATTGACATAGAAAATATATTAGATTTAAATATTTTTGTGAATTAAAATAGAAAACATTTTGATTGAATTTTAACAAGAAATTTTATTTTTGTCATATTAAACTTGAGATCAAAATCTCTCGAAAGTTTTATTAAAAATTTTTGAAATTATTAAGTTTATTAACTTAAATAAAATTAATCCATCAAAAATTTTCTTAAAAGGTATAAACCTTGATATAAAATTTTTTATGGGTTTAGATATTTTATTTTGAATTAAAAGAAAACTTAATTGAAATTTTCAAAATATATTTTACAAGAAAAATCTTTATTTTAAAATAGTAAGTGGCAAAAGGGTTCCAACGATCCCACGACTTCCATCACGATCCTCATTAGAGATCGTATGTCTCATTGTGTCACTCTGGGAGTGAACCCGTATAAGATGGGGATACCATAAAGATTTAGAACTAATGGATGGATGTAATTAATAACTCGCGACACGTGCTATGATCAGCCAGTCCACGTTGGAGGTTATAGTACGAGGAATGTCTATAGGAAATGAGAAAAACCGATCATCCCACAATGGAGTTATCTTCTAAATCAGTACCTAGAAGGAAAATTAATTTGTGGTGGTTAATACACTTAGTTTAGAAAACTGTTAATCTTCCCAAGAAATTATGTCAATTTTTTTAAGAGCCAAATCAATCATATTAAAGATAATAGTGATAAGGTTAACTATTATCAAATTTAATATGAGGTTCTTTAAGTTCTTTGGCCGCTATTCTCGGTGAGAATAAGTTAACGGGTCCAAATTATGTGGACTAAAAAAGTAATTTGGATATAATACTCACTGCTGAGGAGTATAAGTATGTCATTTTTTAAACCTGCCCTGTTATCGAGGAGGGTTCTACCGCGGAGGAGCGTGAGGTTGAAAAAGCATGGAAGAAAGCCAACGAAATGGCTCGATGCTACATATTGGCCTCTATGTCTAATATGCTCCAGTCAAAATATGAGCATATGGCCACTGCATATGACATTAACCAATCATTAGCCACGATGTTCTCCAATAAGAGTTGGCCCGCAAGGCAGGAAACTCTTAGGACGATCATAAACACTAAGATAGCTGAGGGAGCATCAGTTAGGGAGTATATGCTCAAAATAATTGCTACTTTCGAGGAAGCGAAAGTCTTAAGGCTATTATTGACCCCAAGAGTTAAGTGGATATGGTTCTCGAATCTTTGTTGGGCTCTTTTACTCAGTTCAAATTGAACTACAATATGAACAAATTAAACATGACTTTAATTGAGTTAATGAAAGAGTTCCAGGTGGTAGAGAAGGTCATAGGGGCTGTTATTGACCTCGAGAGCCAAGTGGACATGGTTCTCGAATCTCTGTCGGGCTCTTTTACTCAGTTCAAGTTGAACTACAACATGAACAAATTAAACATTATTTTAACTGAATTAATGAAAGAGCTCCAGATGGTGGAGAAGGTCATAGGGGCTGTTATTGATCCCGAGAACCAAATGGACATAGTTTTCGAATCTCTATCGGGCTCTTTTACTAAGTTCAAGTTTAACTACAACATGAACAAATTAAACATGACTTTAACTGAGTTAATGAAAGAGCTCCAGGTGGCGGAGAAGGTCATGAAGCCACAATCTAAGGTTATGATTGCTAGGACCTTTTCTTCTAGAACTGGGCCCAAGCCCAGGAAATTCAAGAATAAGAAGGAAAATGTACAGGCCTAGCCCATGAACTAGCCCAACAAGTCCAAAGGCAAATGCTTCAAATACGGGCATTAGGGACACTGGAAAAATGAATGTCCAGAACTTCAGGCCAAGAAAAACTCTACAGATATTGTTCTCTATCTAGAGTCTATTTCAATAATTGGATCAACTTCCACTTAGATTGTTGATTCTGGTGCCACTGATCATATCAATAACTCCTTGTAGGGGTTTAGGAAGATAAGAAGACTCCAGAAGGACGAGTATGGATTACAAGTAGGAAATAGAGCACGAGTATGGGCCATTGTAGTGGGAGAGCTGGATCTTATTTTTTATTAAAATAAAGTAGTTGTATTAAAGGATATTTTACCATTCTGGTATTACTATCAGTAGAAATTGAGAAGTTTTATGTATAGGGCACATGTATGGAAACTTATTCTTTTTAAATCCTACAAACAATCAAATAAATAATGCTCAATCTGAATCTTTAAGTAAGAAGAGAAAGACCAATGTCAATGACTCTTTGGCATCTAAAGTTGGGTCATATTAACTCAACTAGGATTCAGAGGTTACTCTATGATAGGCCCTTAGGCTTATTAAGATTGGAAAGTTAGCCTCAGTGTGAATCCTGCCTTATATGGGGAAAAATAACCAAAAGGGCGTTCACCTAAAAGGCTGATAGAGCCAAGGAGATATTGGGTCTTGTTCATATTGATGTGTGTGGTCCTTTGTCTACTCAAACTAGAGGGGGCTTTGAGTACTTCATCACTTTCATGGATGATTGTACAAGGTTTGGTTATGTCTACCTAATGAGGCACAAGTCTGACTCTTTTGATAAGTTCAAAGAGTTTAAGGCTAAAGTAGAGTATCGGATAGGTAAACTGATCAAAACCTTACGATCAAATCATGATAAAGAATACCTCCCCGGTGAGTTTAAGGATTACATGGAACATCATAGAATAGTATCCCAACTCTCTATGTTGGGTACATCCCAGCAGAATAGAGTAGTTGAGAGAAGGAACAGGACATTAATAGAAATGGTCTGAAGCATGATGTCTCATGCTACTCTTCCGGTCTCTTTTTGGGGATATACCTTGGAAACAACGGCATACATTCTGAACTTGGTGCCTTCCAAGTCAGTACTTAGGACACCTTATGAGATGTGGATTGGGTGTAAGCTAAGTCTAAATCATCTCAGGATATGAGACTGTCCAACTTATGTATTAACTAAAGGAGACAAGCTAGAACTAAGATCAGAATTATGCTACTTTATTGGGTATCCAAAAGGAACAAAAGGATGTTACTCTTATCATCCCAATGAGCAAAAAGTACTAGTAAGTGCTAATGCTAGATACTTGGAGAATAATCAAAGTACTTCCACTAAAGGTTCAACAAGGTTGGAACTCGAGGAGAAGTTATCTTTGAAATCAATTTTTTTAGACCCGATTATGGAACAAGAAGAGGCATAGCCTCAAGAACCTTACAAACGGAGTTTCGTCATAGTGGGAGGATATCTAGAGTTCTAGAAAGATGGACAAGAGAGGCTTTTGAGCTGGTCTCTGACCATAAAAAATAAAATCTCACTAGATACGAATAAGTTATTGCTGATACCGATGCAGATCTATAGCATGAAGTAATGAAAGTCGAGATTGAGTCTATATACTTCAATCAAGTTTGGGATCTTGTAGCTTCACCTGAAGGAATAAAACTCATTGGGCGTAAGTGGCTATATAAGAGGAAAAGGGAAGAGGATGGGAAGGTGAAAACCTTCAAAGTTAGGCATGTGGCGAAAGGGTATACTCAAAAAGAGGGAATCGATTATGATGAATTTTCCCCAATAGCCATGCTTAAGTCTATTTGTATCTTCCTTGCCATTGCATGTCATTACAACTATAAGATATGATAAATGGATGTCAAGATAGCATTTCTTAATGGCCATCTTAATGAAAACATCTATATGTCCCAACCGGAAGGTTTTATTGCTAAAGGCCGGGAACATATGATCTGTAAGTTTAAGAAGTTTATTTATGGGCTTAAGCAGGCATCTAGAACATAGAACATTTAATTTGATGAGATTGTAAAGTCTCACAGATTTATTCAAAACGAGGATAAACCATACGTGTATAGGAAATTAGAAGTCATAAATGTGATTTTTCTTGTTTTATATGTGGATGACATTCTACTCATTAAAAATGACGTAGGGACATTATCATCTACTAAAATTTGGCTATCTAATCAATTTAGCATGAAAGACTTGGGAGAAGCCAATTACATCCTCGAGATTAAGCTTCTTTGAAATAGGAAGTAGAGAATGTTAGAATTATCCCAAGTGACATACATTGACAATATGCTGGCCAAGTTTAGCATGGACTCATGCAAGAAAGCTCTAATCCCTTGCAGACATGGGTTGTCTTTTTGTTCTAAGGACTGTCCTAAGTCTCAAGAGGAAAAATATAGGATGAATAGGATTCACTACGCTTCGGCTGTGGGAAGTCTTATGTATGCTATGCTATGTACTAGGCCATATATCTGCTTTGTCGTAGACTTAGTTAGTAGATATCAGTCAAACCCTGGAGAAGTTCATTGGCAAGTTGTAAAGTATATTCTTAAGTATTTCAATGGTACGAAAGATTATATGTAGTTTACAAGGCTGACAATTTAGTTCCAACTGGATACACAGACTCAGATTTCTAGGCAAATAAGGATGAAAGAAAATCTATTAGTAGATATGTCTTCACCTTATCTGAATGAGTTGTTTCATGGAAGAGTATCAAGCAATCTTGTATTACTAACTCAACCATGGAAGCTGAGTACACGGCAGCTTCAAAAGCATCCAAGGAAGTAGTCTAGCTCCGGAAGTTCCTTTTAGAACTTGAAGTTGTGCCACATATGGATAGACTGATTGTGGTGTATTACGATAACTTTGGAATAATCTCGAAATCCAAAGAACTCAAAAACCACAAGAAGGAGAAGCACATCCAAAGGAAGTACCACCTGATCCAAGATTTCATTCAGAGACAAAATCGTGGTGGAATAAATAACCTCGGAGAACAACCTAG
Organism: Voacanga thouarsii; assembly: GCA_026120185.1. Classification (NCBI taxonomy): domain Eukaryota; kingdom Viridiplantae; phylum Streptophyta; class Magnoliopsida; order Gentianales; family Apocynaceae; genus Voacanga; species Voacanga thouarsii. Next base: position 790,046 of record JANUWF010001050.1, on the reverse strand, counting down.
CAGATCCCTTCACCAAGCCTTTGGTTGAGAGAGTCTTCAAGAGACACTTAGACGTCATAGGGGTGGGCACCTACGAACTTTTTTAATCTTAGAGTGTAAGTGGGATATTATTGGAATATATGCCCTTTAGACTAGTTTTTCTGATGTAATTATCGAATTTATTAATCAAAGAATTTATTCTCAAAATTCGTTTGTGAATTTACTTTTTATTTGTGCATGACTTTCATTTGGAAAGAACCTATTGTGTTTAAGTAAGTAATCCATATGAATGGTGGTCTTTCACAGTAAGGTATGGATCACGGGTTACTTAACACATAAATGTTTGTTCTTAACCGATTGATGAGAATAGGAATCTCATCATGTATAGGTTATTTTGTTATGAATTCTAAATGGAGAATGGCTTACCTTTAGCCAGTGAGTAGTCCACTCGACTTCATAGTATGAGCATATTTTGAATATGTAGACAGAATCTGTAATAGTGGTTTCTAAAAGTATTATTTAAAAGAAACCCAGACTATTACTGCTACAACATGGACTAATACTTTACCGCTTGAGTATGAGTTAGTGATCCGACAAAGCTAGAAGCATATACTTTGATATACTGTAATTGAGTTTTTTTCGTAAAACTAATATACTTGTATGTTGGGTATATGTGACTAGTTAGTTAAGACGGACTTGTACAAGATAGCTTCTATGCTATATCGCCCCTTGTGGCTGTTCAAATGATCTAATTATTCAGGGATCTGGGGAACATGACTTTGATGTTTATTTTAAGGTAACTCTCTTGAAAAGTGAAAACATTCCAAAAGTCGTGGATTATTGGATTAGAGGTCTAAGAATGGTAGATTTCTATTAGAGATGTGTTAGTACACTCTTCCTCTCTAATTGCACGATGATGCGTAGAAGGGTATTTTAGTCATTATACATGTAGATTGAAGACTTTGCTAATGCAGCATTGTCCTTGGGGACAATATTTCCTTATAGTGATATTAGAAAATATTTAAAACGTAAAATATAGTTATTTATACAGTATGGGTATTTTGATCATTTTAGTAACCAAGGCGATGTATCTTTTAGTCCCCGAAATGGCCCTTAAGTCCTGAAAGATTTGGGTTAAGGAATTGGTCTTGATAATTATGGGTTTTATTTTATTAGTTTAATTTATTATTGGACTAGAATAAAATAAAAAGCCCGAGAGAGAGTATTTATTTTATCTAATTTAATTGGTTAATTAATTATTCAGGGTCCAATGTCCAGATTGGATAATTAAAAAATTAATTTAGATATAAACTAGATAAAATGTATGGAATTTTATATTGGTCTATTTGGGCTTGTTAATTATTTATTGGGTTGGTTAATAAAATTCAGAAAATAAATAATTGAGATTTATTATTTATGAGTATTTAAACCCAAGAATAAATAATTTTATCTGACCCAATGAATAAGACCAAGGGTAAAATAAAATTAATAAATAAATAAATTATTAATTTAATTAATTAATAAAATAAAATAAAATAAAATAAAAGACAATACGGGATGGATCCCCTGTTGTTCTACGTGACAGATAACAGAAAGCATGGGTGCTTTCTATTTTCACACAGATAGCATTTCTCTCTCGGGGAATTAGATAGCAAATGATAAAGGCCTTTCATGATTCAGTGAAGGAGCTATTCAATTTTGCAATCACAGAAACTCACGAGACCAATTGTGAGTGAAAATAGTGAGGTTTGTGATTTTTTCTTTCATAGGGAGAAGTCTTCAAAAGTTTATCAAAACCCAATCTTTATGCTTTCACCGGCTGTGCTCGGGCACTATTTCGGAAGATCAAAGGTTTCGCGTGAATGAGATGCAGTAAACGTTTACAATGATGTGATCCAATAGTCTCAAGTATCCTTGTACAGACATCTACACCAATGCGAAGAGGTCATTCAATTATAGAGGTAAATTTTTCGTTTTCTTAACATGTTTTCGTTTTGATGATTTTTGCCATTTTAAGCCTTCACCAATAGTCAAGCTGAAGCTACAAACAAGTCCTTATTCAACATGATCTGCAAATCATTGGAGGATAATCCTAAAATGTGGCACATAACACTTCAAGAAGTTCTGTGGGCTTATCGGAATGCTTTCAAAACTGCTATAGGTTTCACGCCATTTAGGCTAACATATGGACAAGATGCAATGTTACCCGCTGAGTTATCACTGCGATCAGCTTGAGTAGCTTACCAATACTGTTTGTCGGTGGAGGACTACAAGTTGGCTCTAGTTATGAGTTTGGATCAAGCCGAAGAGGACTGATGGGTAGCATTAGAAAACATCTAAAGGCACAAGGAGAAGATAGTATGAGCCTAAAATCAGAAAGTGTGGGGGAGGAGTTTTTAGGAAGGAGATATGGTTTGAACAACCATGCTACTAGTTGCACAAAAAACCCACACTATGGTAAGTGGTCCGCCTCTTGGGAAAGACTTTTTTTTGTTACGCATGTTTTCGATGGAGGGGCTTATTGGCTGATGACACTCGATGGAAAAGATATAAGCAATGCCATAAATGGAAAATATTTGAAAAAGTTCTATCCTATATTTTGGGAGGGAACCAAGATAGGAGAAGAGTAAAAAAAAAGGACAAAAATAACAACAGAAGAAAAAAAGAGAAAAATATTTGTATTCATGAGAAGCAGCTGATCACAAAAGAGCCGATTAGATGGCTATTGCATTTTAGATTAAGTAGGAAGGAAAGGGGGAAAAAAAGAAGAATAAGTCAATTCTCCTCTAAAGGAGTGTGAGGAGTCTTAATCTGCTGAGCGAACGGAGTTATGGCAAGCCGATTCGGATCTTCCTCAAGTAGAACGGTCGCCAATGGGATTTCCTTCTTTTTCTCTGTTTGGCTGGTCATTTCTTTTTGGGTCATTTCTGGCTCAACAACCGTTTCTTCCATTGGAGGCGGACGAACTTTGGCATCTCCAATTTGAGTACCTGAGGGACTAGTCTCATTGAGACAACAGAAAATGGTGGTCAGGTAGGACTAAAAATTATCCCATGAAGACTGCATGCCGGTGAGCAGTTTGTCCAAATGCTGCAGCTCCATTTGAAGCAGTTCTTTCTCTGCCTCCAGCATAAGTATTCATCCCGAAATCTAGCCACTGACTCTTCTACAGAGGAGGTCGTTTGCTGAGAAATGCCCTTGGCCTTAAGTTTTCCTCCAGAGCTTGCCTCTTAGAATCTAACTCCACCTAGAGTTCTCGCAATTGCTTTTCAATTTCTTTAATTTTTTCCACCCTCTTTGAAATTTTAGCTCGAATGACACTTAGGTGGGCAAAGGCTTCCTGGAAATGCGACTGTATAAAAGCTTCTTGCTCTCGGAGCACCTCCAAAACCTTAAGCTGGTGAGAAGTTTCATCCCACCTATTTTGGATATTTGAGAAAAAGTATTGGGTAAGCCTCATATGTCCCAGGTAATCAATCGATAGGCGTTTCAATTCAATAGGAATTCAACAGGAATATCAGAATTGGCCGATTGTGCAAGCAACAGGAGGGCTCGCAATAGGAGGGCTCGGCTGATTGCATCCTGGGAAGGTTGGCTAGTCGATAGGTTGGCCCCAATTAGGCTACGCAAAAGCTCTAGTGCAGTGGCCTCAGATGTTATTTGCTGAGAAAGGTAGGTTCCTTTGGAAGCTCTACTGCAGAGGGCTCAGAGGCCACTTCCGCAAAAGGAGAAATAGGTTTGTCGACTGCTACTTTCTTTGAGACGGGCATTTCAGATGTTCGGGGAACAGTCAATGAAGGTGAAATAGCCAAAGTTCCTTCCTCGACTGGTGTTATTTTTACAGGTGACAAGGAGGACATGGCTTCCGTTGACTCTAAGGAAGAGTCAGAAATAATTAATTGATTGGGTTTTTGTTTCTGCAAAAGAAGGGAATAAGGAGTTAGCCTTGAGTCAATGATTGAAGAATATTAGAACAAATGTTTAACACAGGAGATCCAAACCTTGGTGATTGTGGGGGTATAGGTGGTTTGTCACCTTTTTGATCGCCTAAGCAGAGGAGGATGGTTTCTTCTTTTTCTTCTTTCTCATTAGCAAGTGAAGGAGTAGGGGCTTTCTTCACTGGCAGTGTCTGGAATATTGGTGTGACTGGCAAATATCTTGCTTTGCTTACCTTTCTTTGGCGCTGACGTTTCCACCACACCGATGCCAACCTAGCAAACATAAGCAGCCACGTCTCTACAGGGGCTAAGAAGAGTATCTCACTCATCAGCCGCCACCAAAAGTTGAAGTTGGGTGTGGCCTCTCTGACGACCTGAAAGTGATGACACTCAAAAGAATGGCGAATGGTTAGAGACCTATCGGCTAAAGTGTGTACATCTTCAACTAATAGGATAGGCATAACAGTGTAAGACGATATATGACCAGGATCAGCAGGGATGTCCTGAATCAACCTAAATTGCCAAGAAAAGTAATGGGGGTTGTACTGTTCACAGGAGACTTTGGCACTTCGGGCACTTGGTTTGGCCCCTAAAAGGACCTCTTTGGGACACAGCATTTTGGCCCAGATGGTCTGTTGGGAACCTTCCGATGCATTGGCAAGTTTCGTCAATCAGAGAGGGCCAGTCTCCCGAGCAGAGTAGGGGAAGAAGTGAGGCATGTTTTGGAGGCGATTCTGGTGAAGATAGGATTCAATGGTACCAGTAGAAGATCTGTTCATAGGAGTTCTCAATAGCCGATAACCCATGGCCTGGTTGGAAGAGTCCGCAGAGTCCCTAGAGAGGTTGTTGATGCCAAATTGAGGGACATTTTGTTAGGTATCTCAGGCTCGTATCGTATACGGCATAGGGAAAAATAAAACGAGATACCATCCCAGGACCCGTCTATGTATGGAAAACAAGATATAAAGATAATAAATGTAACAGCTTTTTACCTTTGTTTGATCGTTCGAAGAACAAAATTGATCTTCTTCAAGTCGAGGCGCGATCCAACAATCCTCTTATGCAAACTCCACGAGAGTTGGACGTCTAATCTTGCTCTAAATAGACTTCAATCTCAGAATTCTAAAGCAGTTAGAATTCCCTAATTGTAATTGGAAACATCAAGTTCTCACAATTACAATTTGGACCACAAATTATAACTAATTATAATTTGTCCACAATAACTTCTCTTTCTCAAATTATAACTAATTATAATTGATTCCAAATTGACTCTCCCAACACGTTTTTCTGAATTTCATGAATTGGATCAGAGTTATTACGATCATCTGCCCATAACCATCTAAATACATATGTTTGTACAACTATAACAGAAAGACATATGAATATAATCAAGCACCTGGTACTCCATTAGTTTTTCAGCATGGTTACCTTCCTCCTCACTGGATTCCTTGAAGAATCTAAAAGAAATAAACCACAAACTGGAATAGATCAATTTAGAACAACGCTCTAAGCCCTTGAAGGGTAAAAGTTAATTAAGCAGCAAAGAATGAGTGATTATGAAATCATTTTGGCTTCTTGTCATTTTCCAAAGATGAATGTGACGATGGTGAGGGAGAAAGAGAGAGTCTAAGAGGCCCTATTAGGATGCCTGGCAACAAACCCATGAAATGTGACTGACCAAAAACAAAAAAGGCATAGTAAAGCAGAGGAAACCTACTATTATTACTAACCCAAAAAATCAACAAAAACGCGTAATGAATTAATTCACCCTATCTTTTTCTAGGTAATAATTCACTGTTATTGTTGGCTATGGTGGAGCTGATTCTGGCAGGTTTTAGAGGTAGAAACACACCTGTTCCACCATGATCTCTAACGAAACCACACCCTCCATTTCCAACCCCACCACTAGGAAACGGCAGAAGTCGGTTCAGAACTTGACAGTTTTGCTGACTCTGTAAAGTCCCGGCTCTTTCTCCTCCAAAGCCCTTAATCTAGGAAAAATCAAAAGACTCATTAACTCCTTCTCGAAACCCGTCATCATAAAAATGCTGAAAAGCTCAAGCCCAAAAAGCGACAACAAAGAAAAATTGAAGGCAAGGCAAAAGACTTGGTGGACTTTACCCAAGTCTGAATTGGGATAAGTACAGGATATGGATAAGCAGGCACAATATTGGGCCAAAAGGTACCAGTTCCGTAGCCAAGAATGCCATGAGTACCCCTACTACTATTACACACTAACTACCAACTAGGTATCGGTACCGGTAGAGGCGGTGATGAACTAAAGGAAATGCACAGAACCTTGTGCTTGTAGCGGAAATTCCAGAAAATAGTGTCATTTTTGCACCAAATTCCGACAGAGGGGCAGCTGGAGTAGGAATTCTGATTTTAGTGTGGTCGCATCGCATTCAGGGAATGCGACCTTAACGCGATTTTTTTTTTTTTAGAACGTGCGACTTTGAGGCCGCATTCATCGAATGCGACCTTATGCACTAAGGTCGCATTCTCTGAATGCGACCTCAACCTGCAATTTTCCAACACCCCAACCTGCTACAACTCTAATTAGATCAAACAACCTGCATTACAACCTCAACCTGCTTCATTCTCAACATGCAACCAACCTGCTACAATTACTTAATGTAGTTTGAGTAAGGATTGACAGTAGACCCCGCACTTTTCACATGAATAAAATTTAATATAATAGTATATATGGATTGAAGTATTCAAAATAACAAGAACAATATCACAAGTACATAGAGAAACTATATTGAAAATACAATTGAACATAAAACGAACTAATAGTCCAATGTCAATAGCTAGTCTCTCGAAACAGTAAAATTATTATTATTACAATTCCTCCTAGTATGTCCACTCCTATGACAGTTGCTACATCTTGGAGGAGAGTTAGGAGTCCGATAATCCATATCACAAGGTATCCTCGATGTGCGCGGACGGCCAGGAACTTCATTTCGCATCATTTCTTCCACTGGTGCAAGCGTAAAATTAGAAGGCCTCCAATACTATTCATCCGCCATAGAGAAGAACTGACCCTCATATTTCAACTCATAATTCCTTCTAGTGTAGAACTCCAAAACAAAGTCAATTGGGTTCCAACCTCTGTGACGACATGCTGCAAACCCATGTGAACAAGGAATACCATATATACTCCATTTTTGGCACGTGCATGATCTCTCTGTTAAATTGACACTGTAAACATTTGAACTTCTACCCCTTGTTGAACAGATGATTTAATCCCATATATACCGGCTTGTGCATTATATTCAGTTACAACATGCCCTATGGATTTGTCCTCAAAATAAGAATACAGCTTCCACATTTTAGATGGTAAAGGGTGTCTCAAATTAGATGCTTCATCTCTATGTTCATTAAAATATTTAGCTAACTTCTGAAATGATGTTTCAACCAAAACCTTCAGCGGAAGAGATCTTGCTTTCTTTAGCACACTATTCATACATTCAGACAAACTAGTAATCAATGAACCATATATGTGCCCTTCATCATATGACAAAGTCCATTTCTCCAAACCAATATCCATTAAATACTTAAATGCATCCTCTTTTCGAATCTTGATTTCATCCAAATATGATTGACACTTGGTCCTTCTGCGCTCTAAACCGGCAGCGTACATCAAACTTGTCAAATTAGTGTCCTTAAACTTAGCATGAAAATTTCCCTTTATGTGCCCGAGGCAATATCGATGAAAAGCCAAAGGTTCTTGCCACTCATTCATATGGCGTACAATATTTACAATACATTTATGTCTATCAGAAATAAGACATATATGTCTGTCCAAAATGACATGTTGACGTAGGAGTTTTAAGAACCAGTTCCAACTCTCCAATGATTCCTCATCCACGATGGCAAAAGCAAAAGGGAATAGGTGACTATTTGCATCCCAAGTGGATGCTACCAACAGTTTGCCCCGATAAAGTCCCTTTAAATGGGTTCCATTAATTGATACCACTGGACGACAATATTTGAAACCATCAATTGAAGATTTGAATGACCAGAAAAGGAAACCAAAAGCCTTCAAATCACCCACACTAGTCCAATGGTGTCTCCACCTCACAATAGTCCCAGGATTGGAATCTTGCAAGGTAAGCATGTATTTTGGTAGGGCAATCCACGTTGAAGGCCAATCACCATATACAAGTTCCTTAGCAACCTTTCGGACTTCCCAAGCTTTCTTATAAGAACAACCCGTCCTCCACAGTTTCTGAACTTCAGCAATAACATCACTCACATGGCATTCATGGTCATTTAATACTAAATGTGTCACATTACGGGCTATGAAACAATGATCCATGTTCCTATGCATATTGTTCACAACTGTAATGACGCATGTGTGTTCTTTGTTCAAGACTATTATCTGCCACTGTCCATGAGTCTTCTTATGTATAATGCGAGTATGCCAAGAACAATGATTGCCAGCACTTGAATGCTTACACTTAGCATACTAGCAGACTTTCTTACTCTCTAAGACTCTGAATTCTCGGCCTGCTTGAATAGCCACTTTCTGACTGCATATATAGCCTCCTTCTTGTTCTGAAATCTCATGTTTAGATGCAAATCAGTGTCAGTGTCAAACCAACTTCTTGTAACAACGACTGAGCACCTGTTGAGTGACTCGTTAGCACATACACCAGACCCTACATCATCAAATATTGGAAATATTGCTGATTGAGAAAAAGTATTAGAAGGCCCTGCTACATCATCAAATATTGGAAGTCTTGCTATTTAGGAAATGTTGTTAGATGGCCCCGCTATGTCATTCATGTCATCTTGCACTTCATATGCGGGATTGTTTGCTGCAATGTCACTTTCTTCATTCTCATCCATGTCATGCCAATTCACTGGTCCTTCTGAACCAGTGAAACAGTCACCGTCAGCCGTATGCAACATTGAATCAACATTTACTGCACTTGTGGCCAAATGCGATTGAGATGCTATATCTTTTGGGGTAGTGCTAGCATGCAGTCGGTTGTCGTCTGTTGGATATGTATCCACCTCCCGTCGACTTTGTGTTTGAACCAATAGTTGCTTAGGGATGATCAAATTATTCCTTCTTGCCAAACCTTCAGATGTGTGACCAACATCGACTGTCTCAGCATTACTACCAGTTGAACTAATGTATCCAGTTCTGGCAATGTTTAATGTTGCACCTATATTTTCCACCGGTTGGTAAAATGGTTGGGGGTGTATGTTGTTCAAGTCTTCCATCCTTATGCCCGTGGAAAGTTAGGATAATGAATTCATCGTGTGCCCCAAACCCGTGACTTGGTTAAACATTGCCAAGAATGAACCCGTTGGTTGAGACAACCCGGCTAAGTGACCTGTGTGTTGAGATGCCAAGTCAGAGTAGCTAACATGAAGTTGGATGCTCTGTGACTTAAACTCATTTGGCAACATCCATAAAACCTCCATATCATTATCATCGCTCAACTCATTCGCAGCATATTGTTGATCAGATCTGTACAAGAATGGATGTCGAAGTGTAATCTTGAATATCACGTTTCTCCCTCCCAATCTAAGGTAGTTCCGAACCTTTTCAAATAGTTCAGAGTACGATATCCGACGTCGGAGTATCCAGGTTTTTTTAATGGACCCATCAAACCATATAGACCCTCGATAATCCCGCTGAATTTGACAATCCCCAAAAAAACAGAGCACAATAGGGGGATCCAATGCATTCATCCTCACAATGTGGGCACAATCTAATAAATGTGAGGAAATAATGTAAATGTGTAAGTAATATGAAAGAATAACTTGTAAAATTATAAATAAAATCAACCGGAATGCATTGATGTTACCTTTTTAAGTAGATCGAAGACCAAAATCAATAGGACCAATCTGAGCTACCCATCAAACACCCATTTCGCAACAGTATTACAATGTTGCTGAGTCTTGCCCGAAAATGAAATGCAGCTCCAGATCTAGTCGTGGAGGAAATTTGAGATTGAAAGGTGCTTGTTGAGGTCGACCAAGGTCACATTTATGAAATGCGACCTGAAGGTCGCATTCATTTTTTTTCCTTTTCATTTCATTTCTTGCCCGAAACGAAATTCATAACCTGTAAAGTCCAAAAGCAGAGTACCAAATGAAATGAAATCCATAAGCTACACACTATAAGCAAAGTCCAAAAGCAGAGTACCAAACGAAATGAAATCCATAAGCTGTACACTATAAACAAAGTCCAAAAGCAGAGTACCAAAATAACAAAATCATCCCCTAACAAATGGTATATGAAGTACAGAGTATCTCCTAACATCAAGTACACCTAATGTGGTGATAGCACACACGGACGGCGAGGTTTAATCTTTCACCTTGGTCTCCCACCACCTGCTGGCTCATCGTCGTCTGGAGGCTGTTGTGGAGCTGGCACGGGATCTGGAAGTTGGGGTGAAACTGCACAAGATCTAGTAGTAGGTCTACTGCTGGCACGGGAGCTAGCTCGAGATCGGGAATCTGGCCTACTGCTGGTGTGCCGGGTCTGCGTCGCCGGCGACACACTATACCACGAAAGGGACGTACTGGAAGCTCCTCAATGAGAGAATTGTCTGTCCCCTGATATTGGAAAGATGGGCCCGCATCCCCGTGATCGAACATGTCCGCTGTGGTACGAGGAGAGTGAACGGGAACGACAATGAAATCATGACCCAACAGATCATCTGGTGCAATATCAGTGTGAAAATCATCCCCCCGGGTGCTGAAATCATCTGTCCCAATTCCGAACTGCGTGCCATCTCCCATCTCCTCCTGAGCCTCCGGCTCCAGTGCTCCTCTGGAGCGGGATCGTAAGGTGGAGAATGCGCTCGAACTCGAGGCCTCCTGCCCCTACGCCTCAATCCTGGGTGCATACGTCCATCAATAGGATCCCGGGGCCTCAACGTAGGCTGCGTCACTGGGATGGTCGGCGTGTCAGAATCGACCGGTATTAGTCCAGCATACCGCTCGTGATCCTGATGACTAGCTGCAAGTCCTCGGGCGCACATATCTCGAATATCAATAAATACTTTTCAGGACACCGAGTCGGCACTATGAATGTGGCGTTCAGCCACTGTCATACATCGTCGCATAATATCAGCCTGAAATCATCATTCGAAAAATTTTGTGAATAATTAAAGGAATTATCAAATTATTAACTCCTACCATTACCAAATAAAATACATACCATGACAACTGTACTGGACCTGGTAGGATGATACCCCGAGTCAAAGACGCATGAGTGGTGGGGTTCTCGATACGTAGACGGGTGCGGTCCCTATACCATTGCATGTAATCCACTGTGACCGAAACACCCATCGTAGTGGTCTGGACATCGTCTGCTCGAGTAGCCCACATCTGAAGATACGGCGCATGATATATTCTGTAATCTCTGGAGGGATTGCTTCGCCTATCAACCAAGTGCAGGACAATCCTTGTATCACAGTCTATCGGAATAGACTGAAGCATCCCAAACTGTTACATCACTCGATCTGGAAAATATAACTCGACGACCTCCCAGCTAACCAACGCTGTGCGTGACCTCCAGATATCGGGTGCCTCCAAACATATAGGGGGGAGAAGACTAACTAAATCAGTCTGATAAGGCCACCAGATAAACTGTCACATCATTGTTTGGAATTGTTAGTGTCAAATAAATAAAGAATTTTAAATAAAGTATTTATATATACTCACATCATCGTCTGATAGGGCATCTAGTTGGGAGCGATATGTCTCGAGAACATGTGTAGACGTCCGATAAAACTGTACTGGAACGTCCCATCGAGCACCGTAGGGTGCAAGGGGTGGGAGATCATCGAGAGGCATACTCCGCTCTGGCGTACAACCCGAACATGCTCCCATGCCCATAGCTACAACACAATCACAAATGTGTTAGACTCGTAGCACACATGTTTATTAGATAAACATAAAATATAAAAAACATTTGAATTCGTACCTGGAGTAAGACCATCGGTCCACAAATCTCCTGCGCAGAACCGAGAGAGGCTTGACACAGGCATCTATACAGGAATGCTAGAACAGCACTACCCCAGCTGAGCATCCCGCATGCCTCCAAATCCTCGAGGAGAGGTAGGTATCTAAAGCGGATCAGGTTCCCCGACTTATCAGAGAATAGTAGGCCCCCAATCAATAGGAAGATAAGGCAACGAGCACGCTGCAGGACGATGTCATCAGTAGCATCATCGGCCAAAGAAAAATCCAAGGCCTCCTCAATAGGACCCTTCTTAATCCCATTTCCCCCTATGTCCTCGGTCCGTGACCTAATGCCAAGAAGTCTATCGCAAAGGTTAATCCAATCACCTTTGCTGTAATGATAAGGAGGCCCTATCACCGCATCCCCATCTACTCTAAGGCCCCATAATATCGCAACATCCTCCAGTGTCACCGTAGCCTCTCCTATAGGGAAATGAAATGTATGGGTCTCCTGACGCCATCGCTCTACTAATGCGGTAACGAGAGCGTGATCAACCTGGATGTGTCTAGCTCGTCTGACTCCACCAAAACCAGCTCTATCCACTAACTCCGCAACTCTACCGGAAGGGGCGTATGCTCCCAAAATGCGGAATCGTATCGTCTATACACCAATGGAATCTCACAAGTATGATGATCACCGGACCATACCAAAGACGAACGATGGCTTGACTGAAAAGATAGTAAACCATCGACGAGAGGACCCGGATGAATATCTATGTGAATGTGATCCATTGTACCTATTTAAATTAGGATCACATAATTAAACTACGATTGTATCTATGCGCATTATAGACACTCAAAAAATATGAAGTGTAATGAGTATATAACAATAATGTGCTTTGTCTAGCTCAAATAAAATTTTAAAAACAAAGCTTTTTAACATGTATGTATGTATGTATGTGTGTGTGTGTGTGTGTGTGTATGTGTGTGTGTGTGTGTGTGTGTGTGTGTGTGTGTGTAATACACATACACACACACATATGCCCAACCCATTTGGCATATTTGCTAGCTGTAAATATTATGTCACCCAGTTTTCCAATGAAGAGATCAAAAACCAAATGCACCCAAACATCAACCAAAAAGATTGTCTTTTTGTCAAGAATCTTGCATAAAGTATTACTATTTAAACTGCAAATAATAATATGAGGATGAAAAAGACTTAGTTGATCATTCAAACAATAAGAGGCATACACATATACACATATATATGTTCAATACACATATTCATGTATCTATATATCTATGAATATATATCTCACATAAATATAACTATACAAATATATAACATGCCTATGATCCGAAAAAAGAAAATGTTTATGATTATTTATTGTATTTCATCCACTATTTCTGTCTCCCAAATTTTCATTACAAGAAAATTTTATAATTATATTGTTAGTGAATGGAAGTTGTAAAGCATATGATATAAAATTTTGTCCAATAATTTTGGATATTTATTAGGAGAAACTTTTTAAAAAATGATAGGCCATTATCATTTAATGGTTGAAGTAAAGTATTGTAGCTCCAACTTCTTGAATTAGAAATATTAGAACTCCACTGTCTTCTGTTACCCAGTTGGCCCATAAGATCATTAGATGTGTTGCATTTTTAACGTTAATTATGGTTCAATTGGGTGGGTTAGTTGCTTTTTCTTTCTAAGAATTACCCATATGAGGCTAAAGCAACACTTTGTTATACATATGCAGTCAAATCTAGTGATTGAAGCTTTTGGCAATGCAAAAATAGTAAGAAATAACAATTCCAGGTGAGTATTGCAGCAGTCCTTCCAAAAAAAAAAAAAATACTCCTACTACAGCATGAGGAAGCTAGTGTCGAATATTGATACCTGAGGTGGACATTTTGAGCGGGCGGTGAAGGGGGCTGTCGGCGGTGCAAGGGTTGTCGGCGACGCAAGGGGCTATTGGCGGCATAGGGGGAAAAAGACTGATTTGCTGGATATGCTACCTTCGCCGGCGAAGAGAACTCACAGTGCCTTCAATGTTTTATGAAGAACGACTGTTAGAACAGGGGTCTGGGTATTAAATGCGACCTTGAGATCGCATTCCAGGAATGCCTCAAATGCTATCTCAAGGTCGCCTAATATAAAATAAAAAAAAAAAATCGGTGGAGGTCGCATTCCATGAATGCAACCTCACTATAATAGGAAATCCGTTTGAGGCACCCCCTTTGTCGGAATTCGGGGGGAAAACGGCACCATTTTCTGAAAATTCCGTGCTTGTAAAGAGGGTTTTTTCCTGATCCGTTCGTGTATGCAGAGAAGAAAGAAGTAGTAGAACACTGAAAGGAGGCAGACATATTGTTGATTTGATTAAAAAGCTTTACATTGTTTTGATAAAATAAGAAGATGAGAGTCCTTCATAAGAACTTGTGCACGAAATTAAGAGTTTATGCACTAATTAATAGATTTTGGAATAAGACTTTTTCATATCTCTACAGCTTCTGTTGAATTTAATTTTATGTGTCAGTATAGGACTCTGTCGGTTGTCACTACAGGAACATTCCGCAGTTACTATTATATATATATATATATATATATATATATATATATATAAGAGATTTATTTTTTCGTGTTTTGCATGGCAAAATATTAAAATTTACTAAACTTGATTTGATTATTTTAAATTTTGAGTTTGTTTTACTTGAATAGTAATGTTTCAATAAAAGGCTAATTAGATTTTATCCCGGTAGGTTTGTTCAAATTATAATTACGTATTTATTTTAATTAAATTACAAAGATATCCCTATAACTAACTGATGTAATCAAATTTTTAAAAATATTTAGATACCTTATTATATATAACTAGATTGATACCCATATGTTGCACAAAGGGACATAAAATAAAATATATTAAATAAATAATTTAAATTATAATTTTACAATTTTTTAAAAATTTATTAAGTAACTTTTATTTATAACTTCACAATTTTTTAAAAGTCTATTAAGTGTTTATTTATTAGATAACCTTCATTTAAATTAATAACTTTTCATAACAAAATATTCATTTAAATTTAACGTTAAGGTGTCAACAAAGGACACTATCACGTATTGCAAAAGGAATTGCGAATGCTACCACGTGTCACGATGAGAGCCTTCCGTAATTCCTATTATATATATACGGAGTGATTTTCAAATAATTAATAAAACATCCCATTCTCAACAAAAGACCTCTTATTCTTTAAGTTTCCCATGATTAAAAAAAAATGATAATTAATTCTACAATCCTATATCAAAAAAATATAATCCCTAAATGTTAGGTAAGGATTGTGCAAATTTGTAACATAAAATCTAAGCCCAAAAACTAGTTAGAAAATCTGATTATTAAAAGACAGACAACCAACCCAAAAAAAAAAAAAAACTACAAATTGAAAATCCAATTTGCAAAATAATACCCGTCTTAATATATGATACACATATGAAAGGAGATCTAATAATATATATTTTAGGACTATTAGATTTTTTTTTCTACTTTATTATTTTGTAACTAGTAATTTGATTGAAGTTATCGATAGTAATGGATACTTATGAACAAATAAACTAGGAGGATGCATTTGTAATTTTTTAAATATGGATATAATTATAGTTTAAACAAATCTGAGAAAACAAAATGTAATTAACCAAAAAAAAAAAAACCCATTGACTTGAATCTAATGCTAAAAAAAGAAAAAAAAAAAAAGATGTCCAATACTAGAAATGGTAATAATATGATAATGGTACAATTTATTATTTACCAATATCATTACACATTAAAAATCTTCTTGTTATTATTATATCGATTATTATGGAACATTTACTATCTTATCAATATTGATAGCGTCAAGTTCATCGATTACACCATACTAAAATATTAACCATTTGAAAAAATAAATTGCATAAATAATTTTGTTCAATTAAAATTATTCAAATCGAAAAAAACATATTATCAAATAAATCTTTAGAATTCTCATTTGTTATTTGCTGATGATAGTCTTCTTTTCGTGAGGACTTCTTTGTCTAATATGGAGGCTGTTAAGAGAGTTCTTGATCATTATGAATTTCTTTTGGGGCAGATTGTTAATCTGTCTAAATCCTCTTTGTACTTTAGTAAGTGACTCTCTGAAGATGTTAAGTTGACCCTCAAGAGCTATATGGGAGTGAAACATGGGAAAGGTGATAGGAAATATCTTGGTTTGCCCTTCTTGATGGCCATTCTCAGAGTTCTATTTTCAATTATATTAAGGATCGTTTGGAAAAAATTGTCGGATTGGAAAGCAAAAAATTTATCAATAGCAGGGAAGGAAGTTCTTCTAAAATTTGTTGTGCAAGCAATCCTAGTGTACTCGATGCATTGCTTTGCTCTTCCTATTTCGATTTGTAATGATATATTGGCAATCGTAAGAAAATTTTGGTGAGGACAAAAGGGTTATGAGAGGAAGCTGTGTTGGAAGAAATGGAGTGATATTTGTCTTCCTAAGGAGAAGGGCAGCCTGGGGTTTCGTGACCTTCAGGCTTTCAACCTTGCTTTGCTTGCGAAGCAAGGATAGCGACTAATCTAATTCAATGATAGTTTGATGGCTAGTGTCTTGCATGCCAAAATACTATTCGAAATTTGATTTTATGCATGTTGTTGTTGGTAGTTGTCCCAGCTTTCTTTGGTCTAGCTTGTTAAAGCGACGGAAGGTGCTTCAGGTGGGTTTGAGGTAGTGTATAAGAGATAGGGCATCCGTTAGAATTTGGTATGATAACTAGATTCCAGGTATTGGTGGTTTCTGTTAGAAAACATGGTATTTATGAGTATAGACAGGTAACTAAACTGAATTGAACAAGTATCACCTATATCCGACCAAGACTCTAACAAATGCAATTATTAAATTTCAATGAAGCCGGCAAGGCCAAATAGTCTAAGTATAAAGTAACTAGATAGAATTCAAAATTAATAGATAAATCAGTAATGGACCTGAGAGACTTGTTCGCGGTTCTACCAGAACGTACTAGGTCCCGGCACTCCTCTGGACAAGTTGTGACACAACGAACAGAAACACTGACCGAATCACCAGTTCAATACTGGTTTGCTTTCAAGAAGTTATTCGCCCTACTCCGTGCGATGGGTACAACGACTCTCCTTGCAGGATAAAACAGTTTTAGATCGCCGTCGATGCACACCAATTGCAATCACCTTGAAAGTCTCCTCACTTCACCGGTCTCATTCAGTCAAAAAATATGGGTCATGATAGGGAGAACAAAATAGACGATTTTTCTCTCAAGGAAGCAAAAAATCAAAATCCCAGAACCCTAGGCTTTGTTGTTTTCCTTTTAATCTCGCCTCTAGGGAAAAAATCAAAATCCAATCCAAATTAAGAGACCCTTATTCAAATCAGATTTTATCGTTCAGTCAGAAAATATAGGTCGTGATAGGGAAAACGAAAGAGACGATTTTTCTCTCAAGGAAGCAAAAAATCAAAATCCCAAAACCCTAGGCTCTGTTATTTTCCTTTTAATCTCGCCTCTAGGGAAAAAAATCAAAATCCAATCCGAATTAAGAGACCCTTATTCAAATCAGATTTATTGTTTTCTTTTTCTTTTCAAGTTAGAGTTAATTTGGCCAAATAAAAATAGAAGAACGTGAAAACATAAGCCAAACCCAAGCCCGGGCTGGCCGGGCTGCGCGCGCGAGTGGCATCCCCCATACCTTGGGCTTTTCTACCAAGTCTATAGAAAAGCCTTTTAATATATAAAGACTTCCACACTCCTCAATTTTTTTCATGTGGGACTCATGTCTAACATAAGTTCCCAAATAGTTAACCACCCAATTTTAACAATATTTAATTATAGATTCTCACCATGAAAATGACTTCTACCTAATCAAAAAAAGCTTTAACATGTCAAGAACAACTCTCATTAATTGTTTTAGGTTAACTAATCATGAGTTAAAAGCTATTAACTCCCAAAGTTGCCAATTTCAACAATCCCCCACAAATCCATAGTTAAAGACTATCCAAGATTTACATAATCTGCTTTCGATAATAGTACATTTCGACTTGAACCACTACCTAAGTTATCCAACTTATGCCCCCACGGGAACAGATGGACTTAAGCCTTAAATCTGAACCTTGAATATGACGGCGTCCATTGGTAACAACAGATTATCGGTTATAGAGACAATTTTTAGAGTTGACACGTTATGACCATGTGTCCTGATCCTGTCTCATGAGTGTATTTAGAGAAAACCCAATTCCCTTTAGTTGTGGCAACACAACACCACTCATATAGTTGGCGATCTCTAAGGATGTACTGCTAGCATCCTGTCTAAAAGACTTGATCCCATTCAAAGTCAAAACTCTTACTAAATGCAGTAAACGCACCACAGGCTTTCAGAGAAAGGACCTAAATACAAATGTATCAGAATAGGTGCCAGATTCACTCAAACAGCTTGTTTATACCACACTAAACTGCCTTGTGGGATCTCCACTTAGTCAGTTAGGTTGCCACTATAGGTGAATCATTGCTGGGTTATCAGTCCCATTCCCAACCTGGATTTAAGAAACAAGGATGTTTCCAATCCCTTAGTTAGGGGTCTGCAATGTTATCTTTGGATCCAACAAAGTTAATAGACACCACCACCCTTTTAGACACTAACTCCCTTATAGATTTAAGTCTAACTTAAATGTGTCTCTTAATCTTTTGATTATACTTGGTACTCTTTATCTTTGCAATTTTGGTTTGACTATCACAATGCACAGATATAACAGTAACGGGCTTGCTGATCATTGGTAAAGAGGACAATAGTCCATACAATCATTCAGCTTCCGTTCCAATAGCATCTAAGGCACATAACTCAGCCTTAAAAGTTGACCGAGTTATTAAAGTCTATTTACAAGACTTTTAGGCGACTGCTTCGCAACCTAATGTAAAGACATATTCAGTGCAACCATTGCTACTAGAGTTCTTGGCTATTCAGCTTGCATCACTATACCCTTCAAGTACAGTAAGGAATTTTCCATAATGTAGCCCAAGGGACATTATTCCTTTCAAGTACTTTAATACTCTATCCAAGGCCTCCCAATAAGTCTGATTTGGACAACTTGTATATTTTGCCAGCTTAGATACAGAAAATGAAATATCGGGTCTTGAGCCATTTGCAAGATATTGCAAGCTACCAATAATTTGAGAATATCTTAATTGAGACACAGGAACACCACTTTCATTCTTGAACAAAACTACAGAAGGGTCACTTGGAGTTTTAGTAATTCTACAATTTTGATAACCATATTTCTCAAGAATATTCTCAACATAATGAGTTTGAGAAATGGCTATCTCCTCAATTGAGTGAATTAATTTTAGGCTAAGAATCACATTTTCTAGTCCTATATCCTTCATTTCAAACTTACTTTTCAAGAATAATTTAATCTTATTAATTATCTCAACATTAGACCCAAATAGTAAAATGTCATCCGCATACAGGCATAGTACAATACATGCATTACCTTTAATCTTACAGTAAACACACTTATCATTCTCATTTATGATGAAGCCAAATGTTAAAATAGTTTTATCAAATTTTTCATGCCATTGTTTGTGTGCTTATTTTAGACCATATAGGGATTTAACAAGTTTACAAACTTTCCGTTCATTTCCTTTGGCTACAAATCCCTCAGGCTGATCTATATGTATCTCTTCTTCAATATCACCATGAAGAAAAGCTGTCTTCACATCCATTTGGTAGATGGTGAAACCATATATAGAAGTCAATGCAATTAGCACTCGGATTGTAGTCAAACGAGCAACAGGAGAGTATATATCAAAATAGTCTATTCCCTCTTTCTGTCTAAACCCTTTGGTAACTAATCTGACTTTATACTTATCTATAGTCCCATATGGTTTAAGTTTCTTCTTAAATATCATTTGCATCCAATTGTAGTACACCTAGGAGAGAGATCTACCAGTTCCCATGTCCCATTGGAGACAATAGAATCCATCTCACTTTTGACAGCTCATTTCCAATGCTTTACTTCTGAGGAAATCATGACTATTTGAAAGGTTAAAGGTTCGTCCTCAACATTGTAAGTGACAAAGTCACTTACAAAGTCCTTGACTACCTTAACTCTCTTACTCCTTCTAGATTCTTCCAATTCATCAGTTTGAGTGTTGGAACTATTTGGACCTGCCCCCACATATTTCATTCTTTCCACATGATCAGGAATGGAATCACATATTAAGCCTGAATCTAAAGTAGAAACATCTTGAGGCAAACCAATTTTCATGGGAAACACATCCTCAAAGAATGTAGCATCATAGTATTGAATAATAGTGTTAACGTCTATGCCAAGTATTTCAGACTTAATTACCAAAAACCTTATAGCATAGCTTGTTTCCACATAACCAATAAAGATGGCATCAACAGTTTTTAGTCCTAACTTCTTCCTCTTGTATTCAGGGATTAGAAATTTTGTAAGACAACCCCACACATAAAAATATTTTAAGTTAGGTTTCTTACTTTTTCATATTTCAAACGGAGTTACCACTTTATGTTTATGAGGGACTCTATTCAAAATATGGCAAGCCGTATTCAAAGCCTCACCCCACATATACTTAAGCAATTCAAAATTTAAAAGTAAACTGTTGATCATATTTTTAAACATTCTATTTTTTCGTTCAGCAATCCCATTAGACTGGGGAGAAGAGGGGGGTGTCTCCTCATGAATTATGCCATTACTTTGGCAATATTTAACAAATGGATTAGATCCATACTCTCCACCTCTATCAGATCTTAACCTTTTAAGTTTCTTATCAGTTTGAGTTTCAACTTCATTTTTAAATATGAGAAACTTTTCAAGTGCTTCATCTTTATATTTAAGTAAATAAACATAGTAATATTTACTGTAATCGTCAATAAAAGTAATGAAGTATTTCTTATAATCCCTAGTCAACAAATCATTGAATTCACAAATGTCTGTGTGAACTAAATTAAGTATTTTTGAATCCCTTTCAATTGAATGATAAGGTTTCCTGGTTGTTTTAGCTTCCACACACACTTGACATTTATTCTTCTTATCAATTGAATGTTTAGGGATCAAGTCTAAATTTATCATTCTTTTAATAGAATCTAAATTTAAATGTCCAAGTCTACTACGCCAAATATTAGTGGATTCAATAATATACACCATAGGATAAACAAATTCTCAACAAAAGAAACTTTATTCAAATCAGAAATAAATGGTTCAACTCTTAATTTAAATAAACTATCTAACAAATAACTTTTGCCAACAAAAGAATTGTAGTGCATAATCACTACTTTATTACATTTGAAAGTGAATCCATAACCCTCTTTAACTAAACATGAACCACTAGAATATTCCTACTAACTGTTGGAACATACTGCACCCTATGAAGAGAAAGAATACTCCCTGAAGAAAACTTCAAGTCCATGCGTCCAATTCCCAACACATTAGCTACAGTTGAGTTCCCCATCTTCACAGTTTTTCCTTTAATAGGCTCGTAAGATACAAAAAGTAATTTATCAACACAAACGTGTACATTTGCTCAAGTATCAACCAGTTATTCATAGCATTGGCAAGTAGGCCGGCCCGGCCCACTTGATAGCCCAAGGACTGTTCACCGGCCCGGGCCAAGGGATAAAATCCCTGGCCCGTCACGGGCCGGCCCGCCTGAGAGAGCCGTTACCCAATGGCTCTTTCTGCCTTTTTTTTTAATTTGATCCTTTAATTTTATTTTTTTGTAATTTAGCCCCTAAAACGGCTGAAGTAATTTTTTTTTTGCAATTTGGTCCCTAACTCCCAAAACTCTATAAATACCCTCCAATTCAACCCAAAACTCATCAACACTCTCCAATTCTCTCAAACTCTCTCAAATTCTCTCTTATTTCCATTCATCTTTCTCTCATTATCCTCAAATTTATTCATTGTCTCTACAAAGAGTATTAGAATAGAATTTATTTTTGTGTTAATACTTTTTCAATTCATCAAGAAAGTCTTCATATTTTGGAAGATTGTTGAGTAGCGGAATAGTGGATACAAGAAGTAAAAAGCTCAAGTGCTCAACAAAGTATTGTTATTCTTGAATTTTGGTCATCAACAAGTTAGTAATTCTTAATCTTACATTCTTTTATTTTAGATTTATTAGTTGTTTGTTTGTTTTAGTTATTTGTTTAATTTTTAAATTAATTTTTTATTTATATTTTTCAATTCTCTTATTTCATTATTTGTTAATACTTTTTTTTTTTAACTTTTATTTGAATTTCGATTGCTTGTTTTTTTTTAAGAAATAATGGATCCAAATCAATATCATCATTTTTCTTCATCCCAATCATCTGCATATTTTGATTTTAATATAGATCCAGCTTTGAATTTAATAAATAATGAAATAGGTAATGAAGATGAAGGTCCTAGTAGGCCTAGTGTTAGTGTTTCACAATCACAACCAACTCCAATAATTAATCCCGACGCATCTAATATAGGTGAGGATGATGTTGAAACAACGGATGTTACAACTAAAGCAAAAACATCTGTGGTTTGGAATCTTTTTTAAAAAGATAATGATAGTGATAGGGCAACATGTAAAATTTGTAGAGCGGTATATGCACATAAGAAGGGAGGAGGGACGGGAACATTAGTTAGACATATGAAAAGGTCACATAATGATTGGTTAGAAAACTTACTTAAACAACAACAAATACGTACTACAGGAGGTCAAATGGTTGGTAATTTTCAATATGATCATAGAAAAAATAGAAATGCATTTGCTAAAATGATTGTTCAAACTAAATTACTTTTTAATTTTGCAAAAAATCCACATTATGAACAATATATGCAAAATAATTGTCAACCAGCATGGAAAAGAATTCCTAGAACAATATTAAAAAATGATATAATAAAGATATATAAAGAAATGAAAGAGTATCTAATTGCTATGTTTGATTCTTGTAATTGAAAATTTGCTCTTACTTGTGATGGTTAGATTGCAATTTTCTAATGAATCTTATTTATGCATTACATGTCATTGGATAGATCATGATTTGTTAGTACAAAAAAGAACTATTTGTTTTAAATTATTTGAATATCCTCATGTAGGTAGTAGTATAGCTAGAATGATTATTCAAACATGTCGTGAATATAGGATTTTAAATAAAATTATTTCTATTTCTTTAGATAATGCTTCAAATAATGATTCTGTCATAACAATTTTAAAAAATACTATGAATCCTATGTTAGATGGTATTTTATTTCATACTAGGTGTGCTTGTCATATACTTAATTTATGTGTTAAAGAAGGATATAAATATATTGATGATATTGTTAATATAATTAGAAATCTTGTTTTATTTATTAAAACATCCCCAACTAGGCAACAAAATTTTAAGGCATTATGCCGAGGTGTATCTTTTAAAAAATTTAGATTAGATTGTAAAACTAGATGGAACTCAACTTTAGATATGTTTGAAAGTGTTATACCTTTTCAAAACCAACTTATTGAATTTTGTAATAGTACTAATTTTCAACATCCACTAACTGAAGCTCATTTTGAAAATTGTATTGCACTTTCAACATTTTTATTTACTTTCAAAGAAGCTACTGAACTTTTATCGGGATCTTATTATCCCACTACTCATCATATTCTTCCAACACTTGCTAAGGTAGCACATATTTTTTGTGAATATATGTATCATCCCCAATATGGTTTTTTTATGAGAAGTATGTTTGAAAAATATAAAAAATATTATGAAGATATTCCTATTTTATATTGTATGGCATTGTGTATGGATCCTAGAGTAAAGACGCCAGGTTTTCATAGTATTATTGAATATTTATATGAAACATTAGATTTTGATAAATCACAAGCACTTAAACAATGTATGATAAAAGACATAAAAGATAAAATAGCTAAAGCTTTATCTGACATGTATCATTTGTATGAGTTTAAGTCTTCTTCTTCTAGTTCTCCTAGTTTAAGTAGACAAGCTTCATCATCTAGTAGTCACTTTCAACCTCCGCGAAAATCTACCTCATCAATTTCATCAGTATTTAATCCATGGGGTATTATGAAACGTCAAAAAAGATCGACTACTACCTACAACGAGATGGCAATTTACGAGATGCAGCCATTGGTAGAAAATGAAGATCAGCATTTTGATATTTATGGTTGGTGGAAGGCTCATGTAAGTCAATACCCCATTTTATCAAAAATTTCACGTGATCTTTTGACACCATCAGTCTCTACAGTGTCATCGGAAAGCGTCTTCAGTGAGAGCACTCGAACAATCGATGAAAGAAGATCTCGATTGGCTCCTCAAACTTTAGAGATGTTAATGTGTTGTAGTAGTTGGTTTGCAACCGAAGATATGACGGCTAATTCGTGGATTATTGATGATGACTCAGATGATGAATGGGGTGAACCAAGTAGTTAGTTTAGTATTTTTGTAATTAGGAATTTAGGATAAGTAATATTATGTATTTAATTTTATTTTTAGGATATTTATTATATTTTTAAATTTTAATCATTGTAATATTTTTAAGAGGTTTAGGCATCAAGTCCCCCTCTTATGTAATCTTTATTTTATTAATTAATAAAACAGGTAGGGGTTCAAGCCAAACCCCCCACCACTTCAAGGTGGCTTTTTTATAATTTTAAAAAATTATGTTAAGTAGGGAAAAAAAAGAGGAATAAGCCGTGGGCCGGCCCACACCGGCCCGCGGGCCACACGGGCCTAGGTACGGTCTGGTCCGGTCTGGTCCTAGGGCCTCTGGCCCAGGGACCGGCCTGGACCGGCCCGCCCCTATCCAAGACCGGCACGGCCCGAAACTATGCGGGCCGGCCCAGTTGCCATTGCTAGTCATTCAAGTGGCTCATAAATAGTAAAGACTTCTAAGTTAACAAAAACATACCTTTCATCATCATTGGAAGTAGTTATGCTAGTCACAGCCTCAATAGTACAAACCTCACTAAGGTGTGTACTCAAATCAGCTTCCACTTAACTAGTATCCTCTACCACCACATTGACTTGAGCTTTAGAATTGGATCCTTGTTTGACTTTGGGCTTTTTAAACGGACAGTCCTTAGCCTAATGTCCAACCTGACCACAATTCCAACAAGGTTTGTTCACTTTCGATTTCTTTTTTACCTTACCTTTTGTCTTGTTAATGTTTTTAGAGTTTGAATTGACCCCCATATTCCTCTGATTATTGTTCTTCTTCCCAGTAGTCACCACATGGACATTAGACTCTACAGGTACAATATGACTATTCTTTCTATGTTGCTTCTCAATGGATATTAATTTCATCATATCGTTTAGAGAAATCTTCTCCATCTTGTGTTTGAGAGACATTCCAAAGTCCTCCCAAGACTTGAAAAATTTCTCTATCATTGGCATCACTTGGAACTTCTCAGAAAATTTCATATCCAATTCATGAAGAGAGTGAATAATCAATTGTAACTCTTGAGTCTATTCAGTCACAGATTTGCCATCAACCATCTGAAATTTCAGGAATTTGGAGACATAATACCTTTCCAGACCTTGATCCTTGGTATTATATTTCCTATCCAATTCATCTTATAGCATTTTTGTTGTGTATGACTCGGAATAGTAGACATCAAATAGAGCATTTGTTAATGCTGACAGTATTGCCCTTCTGCCTACATTATTCCGTTTGGGAGAGTGTCTAGGGTTCCGGATAGATGGACTGGAGAAGCTTTTGAGCTGGTCTCCGACCATCAGGAACAAGACCCCACTAGATACAAAGAGGCTATTACTGATGCCGATGCAAATCTGTGGTATGAAGCAATAAAAGTTGAGATTAAGTCTATATACCTTAATCAGGTTTGGGATCTTGTAGTTTCACCTGAAGGGATAAAACCCATTGGGTGCAAGTTGGTGTACAAGAGAAAGAGGGGAGCGGATGGGAAGGTGGAAACCTTCAAAGTTAGGCTTATGGCGAAAGGGTATACCCAGAAAGAGGGAATCGACTATGAGGAAACCTTTTCCCCTGTAGCCATGCTTAAATCCATCTGCATCCTCCTTGCCATCGCATGTCACTATAACTACGAGATATGGCAAATGGATGTCAAGACGGCATTCTTAAATGGCCATCTTAATGAAGACATCTATATGTCCCAACCGGAAGGCTTCATTGCTGAAGGCCAGGAACATATGGTTTGCAAGCTTAAGAAGTCCATTTATGGACTTAAGCGAGGCATCGAGAGTATGGAACATTCGTTTTGATGAGACTATAAAGTCTTATGGTTTTATTCAAAACGAAGATGAACCATGTGTGTACAGGAAACTTGAAGGCATTAATGTGATTTTTCTTGTCCTGTATGTGGATGACATTCTACTCATTGGAAATTATGTAGGAACATTGTCGTCTACAAAGGTTTGGCTGTCTAGTCAATTTAGTATGAAGGACTTGGGAGAAGCCAGCTACATTCTCGGGATTAGGCTTCTTAGAAATAGGAAGCAGAGAATGTTAGGGTTATCCCAAGCAACATACATTGACAAGATGCTGGTCAAGTACAGCATGGACTCATGCAAGGGAGCTCTAATCCCTTGCAAACATGGGTTGTCATTTTCTTCAAGGGACTGTCCTAAGTCTCAAGAAGAAAAAGACAGAATGAGTAGGATTCCCTACGCTTCGGCTGTGGGAAGTTTCATGTACACCATGCTGTGTACTAGGTCAGATATCTGTTTTGTCGTGGGCTTAGTTAGCAGATATCAGCAAACCCTGGGGAGGTTCATTGGCAAGCTATAAAGCATATTCTCAAGTACCTCAAGGGAACGAGAGATTATATGCTGGTTTACAGGGCTGATGATTTGGTTCCTACAGGATACACAGACTCAGACTTCCAGGCAGATAAGGATGAAAGAAAATCCACTAGTGGATATGTCTTCAACTTATCTGGAGAAGCAATTTCATGGAGGAGTATCAAACAGTCTTGTTTTGCTGACTCAACCATGGAAGCTGAGTATGTGGCAACTTTGGAGGCGTCCAAGGAAGTAGTTTGGCTCCAGAAGTTCCTTTCAGAACTTGGAGTCGTACCACATATGGACAGGCCGATTGTGATGTATTGCAACAACACTGGAGCAGTATCGCAATCTAAGGAGCCTCGGAACCACAAGAAGGGGAAACACATCGAGAGGAAGTACCACCTGATCCGAGATTTCATCCAGAGACGGGAAGTCGTGGTGGAACATATTGCCTCAGAAAATAATCTAGCAGATCTATTCACCAAGCCTTTGGCTGAGAGAGTCTTCAAGAGACACTTAGACGCCATAGGAGTGGGGGGCACCTATGGACTTACCTAGTCTTAGAGTGCAAGTGGAAAATTGTTGGATTGTATGCTCTCTTAGACTAGGTTTCTGATGTAAAATCGAATATTTTAATAAAATAATTTATTTTCAGAAATTGTTTGTGAATTTACTTTTTGTTTGTGCACAATTTTCGTTTGGAACAGACCCATTGTATTTAAATAAGTGATTTATGTGAATGGTGGTCTTTCACAGTAAGGTATGGATCACGGGTTATTTAACACATAAACATTTGTTCTTAACCTATTGATGAGACTGGGAATCTCATCATGTTTAGGTTATTATATTATGAATTCCAAATGGGAAATGGCTTACATTTAGCCAGTGAGTAGTCCACTCATTTCATGACATAAACGTATTTCGAATACGTAGGACAGGACCTGTAGCAGTGGTTTCTAAAAGTACTATATGATAGAAACCTAAACTACTACTCGCTACAGCGTGGACTAGTACTCTACGACTTGAGTATGAGTTGGTGGTCTGACGAAACTAGAAGCATATGCTTTGATATACTATAGTTGAGGTTCTATAGTAGAACCAATATACTTGTGTATTGGGTATATGTAACTAGTTAGTTAAGATAGACTTGTACAAGATAGTTTCTACACTATATCGCCCCTTGTGGTTGTCCGAATGGTCTAAAATGTCCAGGGCCCTGGGAAACATAACTCGGATATGTGCTTTAGGGTAGCTCCCTTGGAAAGCGGAAATACTCCAGGAAGTCGTGGATCATTGGACTAGAAGCCTAAGGATGGTAGATGTCATTTAGAGGGGTGTTAGTACACTTCTTCCTCTCTAAATGTACGGCGATGTGTAGAGGGGTATTTTAGTCATTTCACCTGTAGGTCAAAGACTTTGCTAATGCAGCATTGTCCTTGGGGTCAATATTTCCTTATGGTGATATTAGAAAATATTTAAAATACAAAATACAGCTATTTATATAGTAGGGGTATTTTGTTCGTTTTAGCAGCCAAGGCGATGTGTCTTTTTGGTCCTCGGAATAGCCCGTAAGTCCTAACTAATTTTAGGTTGAGGAATTGTCTCAGTTCAAGAGGATTTTATTTTATTTTATTTTATTTTATTTAGGATGTCTAATTTATTATTAAATTGGAATAAAATAAATAAATAAATAAATAAATAAATAAATAAATAAAAATAGGAGGTAAGAGAAATTAATTATCTGGTTTAATTGGTTAATTAATTATTCAAGGCCTAGGTCCAGTATGAATAATTAGGAAATTAACTTGGGCTTAAACTAGGAAAAATAATTAATGTTTAATTATTTATTGGGTTATTTATATAAGCCCAAGAAATAAATAATTGAAGATTAATTATTTCTGTTCATTTGAGCTCATTAATTATTTATTGAGTTATTTATATAAGTCCAGAAAATAAATAATTAATGTTTATTATTTTGAGCCTTTTGGGTCAAAGAAAAATAATAAATATTATTTCGGCCCAATAGCTTGGACCGTAGGGTTTTTTCTAGATACGGTTCAGATGAGTTTAAGGTTAAGCCAAACTTATTCTCAGGATAACATCCGGTTGTTTGAAATATACTATCCCGAGGATATGTTTATCAGATAATCAGAGACCTAGTTTTAGCTGACCAATAAACAAGTCTCTGGAGAAAGAAAAACCCTAATCTCCCTAACAACAACAAGAGTCACGCAGCTCTCTCTCTCTCACGTCTCGTCACCTCTGTTTGTTCTCCTTGGACCTTTGCTAACCAATAGCAAGAGAACTAAGGAAACTTGAGACCATTCTTCTTCACTGTTGTGTTCATCGACTAGAGGTTGGGCAGTGGCATATTCTGAGAGCTGAAAGGCTTGGCGTTCATGCAAACAAGGCAAAGTAGGAGGCTAGCGAGTTTTCAACCGAAAGCTTCTTCAAGTGGGCAAGGCGAAGCGATTCCTGTCGTTCAATCCACTCCTACTCAACCTAGTAGGTTTAAAGCACGCAAATGTATGATCTTAACGCTTCCGTGCAGCCTTTAAGGCTTGCGTTTTTTTTTTTCCTCTGTTTTTTTTCGTTCAAGCATGCTCCTCTATTTCTGCCCGTCAAATGTGGTATCAGAGCCAATGGTTCTTTGATCAACTTAGGAAGCATGGTAGTTAATAAAAATGGAGAAGATGATTGTTTGGTGATTATACCTGTGATTCTTCGCTGTTTTGGTATGGGATAGCATGACTGTGAGCTTCACCGTTGGGTATCTCTGTAAAAATTTTTAGCTTTGATATTTGATCGTGTAAACCCAATTTAAATGGGTATAGGCAGTTGTGTTTTGTTTTGGATGAGTTTTTGTAAGTAAAAATGTCCAAAGAAGCCAAAGAAATAAGCAAAATTCAAAGAGCAGAAGGCTCTACAAATTTCGCGCGAAAAAGAAGAAAAAACGAAGAAGAGAACTGTTCCTAAGCCGTTTAAGCCGAATCGAGCCACCGCCAAGCCTCTACCGAAATTGTGACAGAAGTCGCGCTATTTTCGCCTTGGAGCTGAGCCGGATTGCGTGGAAATTGAGCCATTTTCAATTGCAAATTTGCAATTGAATTGCGCGGATCGAGCGGCGGGTTATTGGGCGAGTGCGCGGGTCGGTAGCTGAGGAGAAGCGGTCGTGGGCGTGAGTGGATCCATGGGTTGCGGCTGGAAGGCGATCCGGTGCGGTGAGATACACCGCGGCCGCGGTGGACCGCAGGCCATTCGAGCGCGGATCCGGTGCGGCCGGTGCAGTGGACCGCCAACTATTTTTTTATTTTTTTTTTCTTTTTCGTTTTGGGTCTCATACCAGGCGAAGTTAATATTTTTGCGATAGTTTATATTCTTGTAATATATTTGCATGAAAAATATTAGTAAGGGATTTTAGGGTTAAATAATATAATTAATTAATTAATCAATGTGTTTAATTTTATTATTTGGGCACTTAGGTTTAAAAATAGAAAAGTATGAAAACGTTTACTGTTTTCTAGCATGCTATTTTTTTGTGTACCTATGTGTGCCTTTTCTCAAAGACCAAAGTCTTTGGGAACATTTTTGACAAGAAAAATATTTTTCTTCAAAAATTAAATGGTTATTTTAATTTGTACAAAAATTAATCTTTGAATATTTTCTCAAAGGATTTAATCATTGACATAGAAAATTTATTGGATTTAGATATTTTTATAAATTAAAATGGAGAGCCATTTTGTTTTATTTTGCACTAGAAAAATTATTTTGTCAAATAAACTTGAGACCAAAGTCTCTAGAAAGAAAAACCTTAATCTCCCTAACAACAACAAGAGTCACGCAGCTCTCTCTCTCTCACGTCTCCTCACCTCTGTTTGTTTTCCTTGGAGCTTTGCTAACCAATAGCAAGAGAACCAAGGAGACTTAAGACTGTTCTTCTTCACCGTTGTGTTCACCGACTAGAGGTTGAGCAGTGGCATATTTTGATAGCTGAAAGGCTTGGCGTTCATGCAAATAAGACAAAGTAGGAGACTAGCGGGTTTTCAATCGAAAGCTTCTTTAAGTGGGTAAGGCGAAGCGATTCCTGTCGTTCAATCCACTTCTACTCAACCTAGTAGGTTTAAAGCGCGCAAATGTATGATCTTAACGCTTTCGTACGGCCTTTAAGGCTTGCATTTTTTTTTTCCTCTATTTTTTTCGTTCAAGCATGCTCCTCTGTTTCTGCCCGTCAGTATTAATTGTTTTATTGTAATTTGACATTGTTTTCGATATTCATGATTTTTAGAGTTACTTTGATCTTTTGATTAATTGATTGTTATTCTTGATTAATTTGTTGTTTCTTCTATTGACTTGCTTAGAAAAGGGGTTGATGGTGGTCTCAATTCATTAATTTCATATTTGTTGTCTATTAACTTGCTTGAAAAATGGGTTAATTACTAAGAATTAGGTAATTACAGGTTAATTGATGTCTGCCAGGATATGGATTCATTTATTAATTTCATATTTTAAATTTGCCAAGATATGGAGATTTAATCAAGGATTGTGTTTAATGCATCTTTGGGATGAATTAGTTGAGACAAGATGTGTGACACTAATTTGTCTAAAAGATAGTGATTTCATGGATTAGAAAATAAGTGAATCAATCTTAATCCTTCATGATGCTAAGAGAATGATTAGTTATGATAATGATTAGGTACTTTAAGATCATGTTTGTTAAAATAATGATTTGAGTTATATAATTCTCCATTCTTGACATGTATATATTCTTTTATTTTATTTTATTTTATTTTATTACTTTATTGAGTCGGTTAAACAATAAAATAAAAGTGATTAAGGCATACTTGTTCTTTGAGGATCGACACTTGTTTTAAACCCTATGCTATGCTTAATGATGAGTGCACTTGCTCATATGTGTAATTTGAGGTTACTTTTTTAATTTAAATTTAATTAAAAATGTGCTTATTTTTATATAATTTTTATACCTAAATTCATACACATCACTAACTTCTTGAAGACTGTTAGAAAACAGGGTACCTACAAGCACAGACAGGCAACTCAACTAAATTGAACAAGCACCGCCTATATCCGATCAGGGCTCTAACAAATGCAATTATTAAATATCAATGAAGCCGACAAGGCCAAACAGTCCAAGCATAAAGTAACTAGATAGAATTCAAAATTAACAAATAAGTCAGAATGGACCTGAGAGACTTGCTCGCGGTTCCACCAGAACGTATCAGGCGCCGGCACTCCTCTGGACAAGCTACGATGCAACGAACAAAAGAGCTGACCGAATCACCAGTTCAATACTGGTTTGCCTTCAAGAAGTTATTCATCCCATTCCGGTACAATGGATACAATAACTCTCCTTGCAGGATAAGACGGTCTTAAATCGCCGTCGATGCACACCAACTACGATCACCTCGAAAGTCTCCTCAATTCACCAGTCCCGTTCAGTTAGAAAATATGGGTCGTGATAGGAAAAATGAAAGAGACGATTTTTCTCTCGAGGAAGCAAAAAATTGAAATCTCAAAACCCTAGCGGCGGCTCTATTATTTTTCTTTTAATCTCGCCTCTAGGAAAAAATTCAAAATTCAATCCGAATTAAGAAACCCTAATTCTAATCAGATTTTATGTTTCCTTTTTTTTTTTCAAATTAGAGATAATTTGGCCAAATAAAAATAAAGGAATGTGAAAATATGGCCCAAGCCCGAGCGGATGTCAAATTAGAGTGCGTGCGTGTGACATCCCCCATACCTTGGGCTTTTCTATCAAATCTATAGAAAAGCCTTTTAGTATATAAAGGCTTCCCACACTTTTCAATTTTTTTCATGTGGGACTCATGTCTAACATGAGTTTCTAAATGATTAACCACCCAACTTTAACAACATTTAATTATAGATTCCTACCATGAAAATGACTTTTACTATAATCAAAATAATCTCTAACATGGCAAGAACAACTCTCATTAATTGTTTAGGCTAACTAATCATGAGTTAAAAGTTATTAACTCTCAAAATTACCATTTTCAACAGTTTCAAGCCTATCCTCAACCATCATGGTGAATTCTCTTATGATCGAGTTTGCTCCTAAATTGATCCTCTAATCGAATTCCTGGAATATCCATTTGATTCATCAGCTTTTTCTTCCTTTTGAAGTTGAAATGATTTGTTCAATACATTTCTATCCTATTCGTGTCCCTGATTCTTTGATTTGGCATTATACTAAAAATAGTGACTACTCCGTCAAAAGTGGGTATAAGGCATATATGAATTGGTTGGTTCAGCTTCAGGATTCTGATTCATCTTCTAATTTTTAAGCTTGTAGATCTTTTTGGCATAGTGTATAGAGCTCGAATATCCCGCCTAAGGTGAAGCATTTTATCTAGCAGCCGTCTCATGATGTTTTGCCAACCACTGGTAACCTCTCTAATGGCTTTTGCTTTCCCTCACATGCTCTCGATGTGGTTTTCATTTGGAGGATTCATCTCATGCGTAATATATTTTCTTGTCCAATAGCTAAGTAGACCTGGCAGGTAGTTCCCTTGGGTTAGCAAGTTCTAAATGTTTGTATGATGCCCTCTCCGAATTTGCACTGTTGCTTGACCCAGTCTTTGAATTCCATTGATTTTGCTCTATTCTGTGTGTTTCATTGGTCTTTGTGAAGAGTTAGGAATGTATTTGTTTTCGAACAAACTTCTCTGGCTGTTGACTAAATTGTTTCCAGTGGTATTGCTCTTGCACGGGCTACTTTTAACTAATTAGTGATGTGTGTAGTCACATTTGACCCTTTTAGATAGTATTTGGAACCTCCTCCTAGTGGTTATATTAAGATTAATTGTGATTCTGCGTTGAAGGATTCTTCTACTACTGCAGGTGATATTTGTCAGGATTCTAGTAGTTCAGCTCTCAGTGTATTAGCTTTGTGAATCCCTTTTAGTGATGATATAGAGTGTGTGGAAGCCTATACTTTGCTGATGGGTATCCATTTTGAAGTAAAAAAATCACTTTCAACATGTGATTTCGAAGGTGATTGTCTTAATATAGTTAGGAAAGTGAACTCTCCTAAGTCAGACTACTTTGTGGGTCACTTGGTAGAGATTATTAGAGACTTACTTCTTATTTTTTAGTTATGTTTTATTTCATTTGTTCCTTGGGAAGGTAATTAGAGATGGAATTGCCCGCCCCCCAAAATTTTTTTTAAATCTCATATTTTTGAAATTTATAAAAATCTTTTAAAATTTTCTACTTTGCCCAGTCAAAATTTTTTGAAAAATCATAACAATGTCCTTCTATATTTTTTATATATAATTAGCCCCTCAACCCTAAGTCTCTAGTTCCATCCCTAAAGGTAATAGACCTACTCATTTGCTAGCCTGTTTAGGTCTTGAGTCTTTTTATCCTTTAAAATGAGTGTCTAATCTCCTATGGATGTTAGCTTGGTTGTTATGGCTGATTTGACTACTTAATGGAATCTTCTCTTTTCCCTTAAAAAAAAAGAAATTGTAATAATATGATAAAAGTACGATTTATTATTTACTAATATCATTACACAATGAAAATCTTACTGTTATTATTATATCCATTATTATGGAATATTTACTATCTCATCAATATGAATAAAAACAATAACAACAAACTAAGCTTTAGTTCTGAGTAACTTGGGATCGGTTACATAAACTAATACAAAATCACGTGTGGTCATGCATATGAATCATTTCCTTCTACTTTTTTCTATCCACTATCATACTCTCATCCAAATCTAATAGAGACATATCTCTTATAATCACCTCTATCCACATCTTTTTAAGCCTGCCTCTACTTTTATCCAACATATCTTACCTTCATCCCTCAATTTTCCTAACAGGGACATCTCTCGATTTTCTCTGTATATATCCAAAACATCGCAAGTGGTTTTTTCTCATTTTGTCTTTAATAGATGCTACTCCTATTTTTTCCTGAATGATCTCATTCCTTACTTTATCGTTTCTAGTATGTCCGGACAGTTACCTTAACATACACATCTTTACTACTTTTAGTTTCTGAATATAATACCTTTTAGCTGTCTAATATTCAATACCATATGGTAAAGCCGGTCTGATAGCTGTTCTATAAAACTTTCCTTCTAGGCTTAAAGGTATATTACAATCACGTACATAGAATACTAGTTGTACTCATCCATTTCAACCAACCAACGTCGCTATCAAACTCTCTATCTTTTTGGATAATAGCTCCCAGATATCGAAAGTAGTCATTCAATGGGACAACTCTGCCCATCCAAAGTTACATTTTGATCTGTAGTTCTGCCAGTACTAAATTTGCATTTCATATACTCAATTTTATTTTTACTGATTCTCAAATCCCCTAGATTTCAATATTTGTCGCCACAATTCCAATTTAGCATTTATACCAATTCTAATCTTATCAATTGGAATAATATCATTAGCAAATAACATACAACATAGCACAACGTCTTATATAACACAAGTCAACTCGTTCATAACGGTCGCAAAGAGAAAATGACTAAGTGCAGATCCTTGATGTATGCCTATAATGTTAGAAAACTCTGCAGTCACTCCAGCATAGTTTCTTACACTTATACATGCTTCATCATACATATCTTTAATAAAGGTAATAAACTTCTGTGATACACTTTTCTTTACCAACACCTACCAAAGTACTTCTCTAGACACCTTATCATAGGCTTTTTCTAGATTAATAAACACCATCTGCCGTAATAAATGAATTGGTTTCGTAGTGGAACGCCCCCAGCATAAAACCAAACTGGTTATTTGAAATCTTCACAATGCCCCTTAACATGTACTCAATTACTCTCTCCCAAAACTTCATTGTATGACTCGTGAGTTTAATCCCGCAATAATTGGCACACTCTTAGACATCCCTTTTATTATTGTACAAATGAATCAATGTACTCTTCCTTCACTCTATAGGCATCTTATTAACTCTTTATGTCTTATTGAAAAAACTTATCGACCACGCAACACTTATCTTTCCTGAGCACTTTCAAATCTCAATCAGTATACCATTTAGTCCTACAACTTTTTTCGGCCTCATCCTTTTCACGCCTCTGAATTCGACGAATAAAATCATGGTTAACCTCATCATTTGGAATTTTAAGGTCACCCACATCTTGAACTTGATTCCCATTAAGTAACCTATCAAAATAGGATCTCCTCATTTCCTTGATTTTCTCGTCCTTAACAAGAACTTTGAGGTCATTGTCCTTCACACATGTTACCATACCGATATCTCTAGTTTTCCTTTCTCTAAAACGAGCAAGTCTATATATATTCTTTTTCCCATCTTTAATACCTAGCTTTTCGTATAAATCCTTGAAAACTGTTGATCTTGCTTTCCTAATAGCTTCTTTTGTTTCTTTTCTTACTATCTTATATTACTCAAAATTCTCGGCACTCCTACACTTCCCCAAGTTTCTATAGCACTCTCGTTTGTTCCTTACAACTTCTCTCACTTCATTATTGCACCACGACATGTCCTCATTTGGTGGTATCTTCCCATAAATTCACCAAGCACTTCATTAGCTACTGTTCTAATACTTTAAGCCATCTTTTTCCATATGGTATTCGGATCCAGATCCATATCAGAAGACCAGTCATATACCTGAACGACCTTATCGATAAAAGCTATCCTTCCATCCCCCTATAACTTCCACCACTTGGTCCTATAGTTAACCCGATGGGTCCTTTACTTTCCCTGTTTCCTACAATGAAAGTGAAGAATTATAGCCTATATTGTGTAACTACAATCTCCCCTAGAATAACTTTACAATTCGCACAACCATTATGAAACATACGCTTCAAAATAAAGAAGTCTATTTGACTAGCAGTTAACCTGCTTCTAAAAGTCACCAAGTGTTTGCTATAGTCAAATCAAAAGTTAAGGCAAAGTTAAGAATACTTGTTCCTGCCTTATTTCTATCTCCGAAACCCTGACCTTTATGGACACTTTCAAACCTGTTTCGATCAAAACCCACAAGTTCATTCAGATCACTACTAATGAAAAGCTTCTTTACACACAGTATACCCGTACCACCTCATCTAAATTTTTTCAAATTTGTTGTTTAACTGAGTCAGCAAGTCCTACCTGTGGAGCATATGTGCTAATAACAGTAGCGATCTCGCTGCCTAGCATGATCTTGATACTTAATATTCTATCACTTTTCCTCTTTACGTCAACCACATCAATGAAACTACGGTCAATAATTATTTTGACTCTATTTCTATTCTTAACTCTACCTGAATACTAAAGCTTATAACCCTACAGTGCTACTACTCTAGCTTTCTCATCTACCTATTTAGTTTCTTAAAGATACAAAATACTAATCCTTCTTCTTTTCATAACCTCAACTAATTTTGTTAATTTGCCTGTTGACGCTAAACAGATTATCTCCCTGTGAACTGTCTTCTTAATCTTACACCCTTACATATTTGACGCCATATTTAGGGGCCGACACGGCGCGTTACTTCTAGGCAACGACCTAGCATTAATCCTTGCACACTTATCATTACACTCGGGTTTAGGAAGTGCAGTGTATCGTCGAGTAGGGAATGTTCCCACAAAGTCAGAAGATTGGTTCATATCATAAATGCGACTATATTTTATGCTGGCCGTCACAAATTTTACCGTAAATTTCCTCTTTTATCCGGGCTTAAAACTAATAGTAAACACTACAAACTAAGTCCTTGGAGTTCACAGGTAGAATTATCTTTATCAATATTGCTAACGTTAATTTTATCAATTACACCATATTAAAATATTAGTCATTTGAAAAAATAAATTGCATAAATAGTTTTATTCGATTTAAATTATGCAAATATATTACCAAATAAATTTTCACAAATGTTGAATAGAGAGAGAGAGAGAGAGAGAGCATCGCTAAGCAGTATTATGATACCGTTAACGTCTAAGGAAATTCCAACGTAGTTATCCCAACCTAATAAAATGGACAAGGAGGATAGAGAATAGGAGAAGATCCAAGTACACTGTCTCAAAATTTGGGCCACATCAAACACTAAGCCTAGCTTCCCTCTCTGGATCCAAAGTTCATGGTTTGTGGTGATTTAACTGGGCTCGATATGCTCAGAAGAAAACAGTTCAAAATTTGAGAGAAAAAAAAAATCACTCTGATATTATTTTGCAATACCGCTTTTCTTCGTCTCCCAACCACCCCCCGGCCCCGAAATTTTTTTTTTTTTCATACTGGGAAAATAGAGGGGACAAAAAGAGATCTGTTATGAATTATTGAAATCTCCATTAATTAGTAGAGGCTCCACTAATTATGGATTTATGTGAATTATTAGAAGATTTTTATGGATGTCCACCATTTAGTGGAGACACCATTAATTGAGATTAGTTGAAGATGATGTATGCTATGATGTATTCCACTAATTAGAGCTCTATAAATAGAGCTATTCTCTAAACTTGTAATACACCATCATTTTGTGAAAGAAAGATTAGTGAAAGAAAGATTAGAGAAAGAATTGTGAGAGAAAGAAAGAGAGAAGTTTGAAGAGAAATTCTTGTGCAAAGAATAGTTAGAGTTTTCTTAGTGTGTAGTGTGTAGATTTTATTCTAACACTACCCTAATTTTATAACACGTTATCAACACGAGTCTCTGCCGTTATTAAAGCCAGAAGACAGGTATGCATTTATTGATCTCGATAAATTCGAATTTGTAGCCCTTGATATTTCTGAAAAAAAAATTATATGTCATACAGAAATGCATCTAAATGCTAAAAAAAAAAGGGAGATCCATATGTCATGTGGATAAGAAAGATTTGACCACCTGAAGATGGTCGTACTACCCACTGCACGGTATGAATGGTTGCACCTGAAGTTGCAAGATTGTAAAACCGTGAACTCTGTGATGTATAAAACTACATCTTAGTTAAAAATTTTACGGAGAAAAAGTTACTGATGAAGTTATATTGGAGAAGACATTCTCCACTTTTCATGTTCTACAGTAACAATATCGAGAAAAATAGTATCCAAAATTGATAGCTTTAACATGAGTTATTATTGAGAAATCATGAAGCCAGATGAACTGGCTCAACAGCACTCCCAGAAGTGAATGATGTTGGCTCCAGCAGAAGCCATCGTTATAGTCGTAGTTGTGGCAGTGGCCGTGGTTATGGTCATGGACACACTCGATATTTCCCTTATCACAGAGAAATACTGGCCACCTGAAGTGGAACAGAAAAGATAATAAGGGAAAAAGATATTTCCATTAATAATAAGCATCACATCTTTTTCATATCACTAGTGTTCATATGAACTTGAGGATACATGCTTATAGTTGCTCTTTTGTAATTGAGCTGACAAATTTAAGATGAAGGTTTGTAATTGTTCTTTTTCAATATTTACATTAGAGGAAGACAAACAATTAGTAATTATGGACTTCAACTCCTCTTTTTCGGCATCCTCCTCCTTTTCTTTCCCCTTTGAGCAGCATCGAGACTAGCAGCGAGAATTAGCCGTAAAATTACTCGTGAAATGAGTCTTGGGATTTTATGATCCCCTTAAGTTTATTATAATTAAATTTCTTATTATATTTGGCCTTGAAGCATGCTTGTCTCAATTTCTGTGTTTGGTCCTCTAACTGCGTATTAGGACTTTCTTCCACCAACTGTTTTTCACATTCCAGTATCGCAATAGCTTCTTTCAACTTCTTCTCAGCCATATGTCCTCCTTCTTCTTTATTTTGCATCTCCTGTAAATCGAAGTGATATCATCGGTTATTTATTTATAAATCTTTCATAGTTTCATACTTGCAAATTATAAGTATGTATGAGAGAGAACCTGAACATTCTTAATTATGGTCTCCAAGCTCACCAACTTCCTGTGAGGCCATCGACGAATTCCTAACTCCCTACATCTTTTCTTGAGACGGATTATGCCAATATTCAGTTCTTTGGCTGCGCTCTTGATTGGTAGGTAAAAGTTTTGCGAAATTGTTTCTCTTGATAGTGTCTTGGAGTTATTGCCCTTCTTCTCTCTCTGCCTCTTAATCATCTTCTTCTCCCCAGGAATTTTGTTTGCAATAATATCTTGAACTTCGATATTATACATTTCATGAGTACTTACTCCGACTTCGTTGCCAAGACCACTCATTATTTCTCCTAGAAAAAGAAAATAATATCAGTAAAGGTAATACCATTCAAAATTCATGTTTAAATGTATAATAACTTGGAATCATATTCTGGCTTTGTTTAAAATCCATTAGAGAGTAGAATGGATCATGCACAAGCATATCCTCATTCAAAGGAATAGCATCAAGAGGAACAGTATCAAAAGCAGTCTCTTGTAGGGGCAGATCAACTTGGTCCAAAGCAGTATGTTCAAAACTTCCACTGATTTAACAAACCAAAAGAGAGTTTAATTTCATTATCAAGCACACTAAAAACAAATGGAAGCCCTCAAAGGTATCTCACCTGAAATTAGGAGGAAGTGGTTGGTTTGGAAAGGAAAACATATCAAAATCTTCTGTGTTCGAATTAGGCAGAAGCGGTTGGTTTGGAAAGGAAAATACATCAACAATCGCTGTAGAAACCGAGTCAAAATTTGACCATGTCTCAAATGAATTACGAGTCTCCATATCTCGCTTTGTGATTTTTGTTTTTGATGTTTATTAATGATCGATAACCGAGATATATATCGATACATACATATATATATATATATATATATATCTGTATGAGGAAGAAGAAGAGGTAGATGGTAGGTAGAGGGTCGGAGTAGAAGAAAAGACAAGAGAGGAAGAGGAAAAGTCGGTACCGAGAAGAGTGAAAAAAAAAAGATATATTTTTCTTGGTATTTTCTGCTTGTCATCATTTTTTTATATTTCTTTTCTTATACTCTTGTGAAATCATTATTCCCTAAATTAGGGGGAGAACAGAAACAGTACAAGAAAGATCGTGATTGGACAACATCATTAAATTATCTTGATCTGCATACAAGCGCGTGTGAACTTGAAGTTCAAAAGATAATTCATTTGTAAAGCATTGCAAATCAAATGTCAGAAGCGGTTGTCAATCAAATGTCTTTATCATATGCCAGCTATAAATGCTCCTATTCTAATTGAAGTTCCAATAGAACAAAAGATTTTACATATAGCTGCTGAGTCAAAAGCATGCCAGAAGCATGGCCGACCTCTTGGTTCTAAAGATAAAAATCCTCGAAAGAAAAGAGGATTAACTGATCCAGAAGATCATATTGAAGAAAAGAATGATAAAGACCAAGAGAGGACTGATGACAAAGAACCAGAAGTTGATGAAAGTAACACTGAAATTTCTATCAATTATACCACTTCCGATAGAAGTTGGAATCGGATAGAAACTGTTATTGATAATATATTTGCATACAATATATCCCTTGATGTTACACAGGATAATGATGATCCCGAACCAATATCGATTGATGAATGTCGGCATAGAAAAGATTGGCTGCAATGGAAAGATGCGATTCAATCGGAGTTAAATGCATCGAAAAAACGTGAAGTCTTCGGACTCGCAGTCCGAACACCGTAAGGTGTAAAACCCGTTGGCTACAAATGGATATTTGTGCGAAAGCGCAATGAAAAGAGTGAAATCGTTCGATATAAAGCGCGATTAGTAGCCCAAGGTTTTTCACAAAGACCAGGTATTGACTATGATGAAACTTATTCTCTCGTTGTTGATGCTATTACACTCCGATATCTTATCGGTTTGGCAAGTACATGAAAAGATAGATATGCGCCTATTAGATGTTGTCATCTGCTTACTTGTATGGAAATTTAGAAAATGATGTTTACATGAAAATCCCCAAAGGATTTCATATGCCCGAAGTATATAAACATTATCCTCGTGAAAATTACTCCATCAAGTTGCGTAAATCATTATATGGCCTCGAAGCAATCTAGGCGCATGTGGTTCACACGTCTTAGTGAATATTTATTGAAAGCGGGATTTAAAAATGACTAGGTATGTCCATGTGTTTTTATTAAGAAATCTAGTTCTAAATTTGTGATATTAGCTATATATGTTGATGATATTAATCTTATTGGAACTCCCGAAGAGCTCCAAGAAACAATTGATTATTTAAAAAGAGAATTCGAAATCAAGGATTTTGGTAAAACCAAATTTTGCCTTGGTTTACAAATTGAACATCCGGAGAGTGGAACATTTATTCATCAATCAACATATACAGCAAAAGTGCTAAAAAGATTTTACATGGACAAAGCACATCCATTGAGTATTCCAATGATCGTCCGATCATTAAATGTGGATAAAGATCCTTTCCGACCTCAAGAAAATAATGAAGAACTCCTTGGTCCTGAAGTACCATATCTCAGTGCAATTGATGCATTGATGTATCTTGCTAATACTACACGACTCGATATTGCTTTTGTCTGTCAATTTATTAGCAAGATTTAGTTCTTCACCAACACGACGACATTGGAATGGAATTAAACAAGTCATTCGATATCTCCAAGGTACAATTGATCTCGGATTATTTTATTCAAATAAAACCAGTCCAACATTGATAGGTTATGCAGATGCTGGTTATTTATCTGATCCACATAAAGCACGTTCTCAAACGGGCTATCTATTTACATGTGGAAATACTCGCTATATCATGGCGTTCTACGAAAACAATCTATAGCAACTACTTTTTCAAATCATGCTCGAAATTATAGCCATTCATGAAGCAAGTCGAGAATGTGTATGGCTAAGATCCATGATTCATTATATCCGAGAAAGTTGTGGATTATCATCAATCAAAGGTATTCCAACTCCTCTTTATGAAGACAATATAGCTTGCATAGCTCAATTACGAAGAGGATATATTAAAGGAGATCGGACAAAACATATTTCACCAAAATTCTTCTTTACTCATGAACTCCAGAAGAAATGTGAAATTGATGTGCTACAAATTCGGTCATGTGATAACCTCGCAGATATTTTCACGAAGACTCTACCGATCGCAACATTTGAGAAGTTGAGATATAAAATCGGTATGCGTCGGTTTAAAGATTTAAAGGAATCATCTCATCAGAGGGAGTAATAAACATACATATAGAATAGTGTACTCTTTTTCCTTCACTAGATTTTTTTTCCCACTGGGTTTTTATCTAGTAAGGTTTTAACGAGGCATATTCTTTATGTAATGGATGGACATCCAAGGGGGAGTGTTATGAATTATTGGAATCTCCATTAATTAG
Organism: Voacanga thouarsii; assembly: GCA_026120185.1. NCBI lineage: Eukaryota > Viridiplantae > Streptophyta > Magnoliopsida > Gentianales > Apocynaceae > Voacanga > Voacanga thouarsii. The sequence goes on along the minus strand of JANUWF010001050.1, from coordinate 747,144 downwards.
TAGAGGCTCCACTAATTATGGATTTATGTGAATTATTAGAAGATTTTTATGGATGTCCACCATTTAGTGGAGACACCATTAATTGAGATTAGTTGAAGATGATGTATGCTATGATGTATTCCACTAATTAGAGCTCTATAAATAGAGCTATTCTCTAAGCTTGTAATACACCATCATTTTGTGAAAGAAAGATTAGTGAAAGAAAGATTAGAGAAAGAATTGTGAGAGAAAGAAAGAGAGAAGTTTGAAGAGAAATTCTTGTGCAAAGAATAGTTAGAGTTTTCTTAGTGTGTAGTGTGTAGATTTTATTCTAACACTACCCTAATTTTATAACAAGATCTTAATTCCATTATCAATTGTGCTTCTCTTAAATCAGCATCTAAATTTACAAGTAAATCTACGAGTATGTTTGATAAAGTTGAAGATTAGAATATAAGTCAATGAATTATGAAACGATTGAATCAATCATAATTTATTTAAAAAATAATAATTAAATATAATATAATATATTTTTAAATTTTAAATTTATTTTTATTTCACTTAAAATTTAATAAAATTTTAATATTTATAAATAAATATGTGATAATAAAATTTTTTTATTAAACGTATTGAAGTAATAAAATATTTAATAACATTTATTAGTAAATATACTTAATTAATTAATTTTAATATTTAATTAAGTTACAATGTCCATTTCCACCAAATTTGGAAAACTTGATTTTTTTTTTTTTATACTGCCAGGTTCAATCCCTAGTCTCCCCAACTACAAAGTGAAGTATTCGACTCTTATGTTGTTATTTGAACTACTAAAAAACCTAAAGTTGTTTATTATTAGTTTCAATTGTGCTTCTCCATGGTAAATATACTAAATAATGCAACTTGTGTAGAGACTATTAATTTGAAGGTACAATTATGTTTGTTAAAGTTTGTTGATCATCTATGAATAATCTAAACGAATTAGAAAAATAATAAATTTTTAAATCTTAATAGTTGTATATCTTTGTCTCTTGGAAAAAAGATTGTAGCTAATATTGCTTTTAATGTTTCCAAACCACTTTGAGAGAAATTTATTATAAAGAACTATATATTTGATTCATAAAACTCCATTTTTTCTTGGAGAAAAAAAAAAGAAAAGTTGAATAACTATATTTTGTTGTATACAATCGAATTATTTCAATAAGAAATTTGCAGGGAAGGAACATATAGTATTTTTATTATAGCAAACAAATAGAAGAAAAAACAAACTGAATAGTATTTTATGAAATAAATGGATAATGTAACATTTCATTTTAAATATAAATATTTATAAAACTATAGAGCGAAACCAGTAAAAAAAAATAAGATATATAATAAAAGGACAATTTTCTTCTAGTTAATAGCATGTGGATTGTTAGTGTCGATTCTCTTTGCACTATCGACCATCTTCTAATGTTTCTATTTGTAACATGAAATCAATTTTAAAAAATTTAAATGAAAATTTATAAACCATTGAATGATTTGGATAGAGCTATCAAAATGAATTAAGTCCATACATCAGGCCTGACCCACAAGTATGAGTTGAGGTAAGTTTCAATTTTTTAGACTTATATTTCAATCAGGCCTATTTGGCCTGACCCATAAAGTCCATGGGTTGAGTGAGGTTGGGTCGAGCTTGGCTCATGGGCCATCTCTTTTTTTTTTTAATTTTTAAATTCAAAAATTACAAAAATTTCAAAAGTTAAAACCACATACTAATTATAGATGATGATGGTAATATTTAACAATTTTTTTAATTTTTTAATTAATTAATAATTAGTAAGTATAATACTAATTATATTATTTTTTCTTATTGTAATTTGTGATTATTAGATGAACAATTCGACCTTGAAATAATCATGTCAAATATATCATCGTCTAGTAGATTCAAATAAAATAATTAAAGAAAGTTTAGATGATTGAAGAATGTACATCTTTTTAGTAGACTGGCTGTATGAGCAATATTTTTAACCTTTCATGGCCTTTTTATGAAATTGTGAAAAAAATATATTGATTTTTAATTTTGATATTTCTAAATTTAAACTTTTAAATTGAATTATTGTATTTATATATTTGAGAGTTATGAATTTAATATGTGGTTTGTGATGTTTAATTCTCGAATATGTTAAAATTATAAATTTATGTAGAATTATGTACGTAAAATATAATAGATAAAATATATTTAATTTATTATTTTATATTTATATTTTATTTTAAGTTATAATTTGATTCATTATATTTATATTAAAATTAGAATTAAAGATTGAAAAATATAAATATGATATGAAAATTTTTTAAAAAATATTATTTATATATAAATGGCCCATGAGCTAGTTCATGGACTAAGAAGGATTGCACTAGATTTAGAATTTTACAGCTTATCAAAAAAATAAGTTGGCCCATTTTGATCTATATTTCTATCAACTCACGTGGGTCTGTGCTGACCCATTTTGACAGCTCTAGATTTGGGGCATACCCCTAGCCAGTTGCCTTTACCCTTTTTTTTTTTGGGTATTAAATTGTTTCTATGATATGTTGCCGAAAAGCAACCTATCGTAAAAGTTTTTCAACAAAAGTGCATCAATCTTGAAAATGAGAAAGCTTTGTCAAGTCATAATGCAAATTTATTTCTATAGACTATTTTTTCCTGTATTAAATTATTCTTTAAGTGGATAAAAATTAAATTAAAATAAATTTATAAAAATATAATAAAAAATTATATATGCAGAATCGAGAAGGATAAGATGAAATTAAAGAGAAAATATAATGTGACGTGAATATATGATAATTTTAGAAAAATAAAAAAATATAAAATAATAATTTTTTAAATTAAAATAATTTTAAATTCAGATAAGAATTTAAATATAAACACATTTTAATAGTTTTTTTTTTTTTTAATGAATGACCATCTTTGCGGAAAGCCACCATGTGAGACATTTGACAGAAAGCTGCCTATGCCTTTCCCTTCTATATTTATGTACCTTATACTTACTTTATGCAAGTAACATTATGCTTTCTCTTGCAGGAGGTCTTTTTTGCAAATCTACTTAAATAATTTGAATCAAATCCTTTTTTTTTATATATAATCACAAAAATTAACGTCATTTCTAAGACAAAAGTACAAGTTAATTACTCTTAGAAAAAAAAATATTATATACAAAGAATCTATCGCGTCCAATCCAACTGTCCATAGTGTGGATTTTTCATTAAATTCTATTTATTTACAAAAAGTGACAATTTATTATACCGTTTTTAGATATATGGAAAAAAAAATGGAACATTTTTCTTCATCTACCTTTGCCCTGAATATTATTTGATTCTTCACTTCCAACCTCTAACACAAACTTATGCAGCACCCCAATAGAAAATGCATAAAGAGAATCAAAATAGAAGTATAAGATGAGAGAAATAGTAGCTGAACATGGACAAATACATGAAGTTAAGTTTGAATTGAGCCATGAAATTAAGCATATCTCATTAGATATGAGGGATCATTCATACATATAATTCAATTACAATATTTTCTTTTCAGCTCAAGTTGGAAATACATGTTAGAGGAAGGAGAGAGAATGAATGAATCTAATTAGCACTGCCTAAAAAAGGGAAAAATAATAAATAAATGGAAAGAAGATCATAAGCCACTGCTGCAGACTGATCATTAATAATGTTGTTCTGAGCAGCCACCTCCGCCGCCCCGACACCACCACCGCCTTCCTCCTCCTCCTCCTCCTGTTATTATTATTTTTGCCTCTAGCTGATCTTTAAAGCTTCAGTAGTCGATGCCCCAAGTGTACCTATTCATTCCACAGCCAAACAAACTGTATCTATAGGTATCAGTCTACAATTGTATATAACCACAAGTGGCATAGTTGTTTTCTTATTGCTCTTTACTATATCTGGGAAATGTTTGATCAGATTCCTTCCAAAGAGTTCAGACCCACATGTCCATGAGCCCTTCCATGCCATGTGAGCAAATCATCACCATCACTATTCAACAAGATTTCCAATAATTCTCCATCCCTTCCAGCCAAAAAAAAAAAATCTCTCAATTTAATTATTTGTTTCAATAATGCTATATACCACTAATTTTATTATTATTATTTTGGTCTAAATGAACATAATTATCTTTACACGGGCATACTTGTTATAAAACAGACACTATATTATATTATTCTTATTTTTCGCGAGATAAGATATTTGAGGAAATATATAAAAAAATTCCCATTTTGGAATTAAAAATGACCCATCAAAGCTTTAAGGCAAATTGTGCACAAATATATGGACATGGATTTGAGGAAAACCCTTTCAGTATTTTTCTGCTTTTCCCCCTTTGAAGAGATAGGACAACAAAGTAAAATATGGAAAATGTGCCAGCAGTCCAGTCCTTTACCTGTGTTAGGAGCAATAGGTGTGGGCTTTGATATCAAGGCGGGGACTGAAGGCATTGGTCCAGGAGCTGTCGGAGAGTACATATGAGCTGGAAGGCCCATTGTCTGGGATTGATGGAAATGATACAATGGGTACATGGGCATCAATGTGTTTGCTCCCACCATGGGCTGACTTGGATACACTTGTGAGAAATGCCCATTCATGTAGGACCCTCCTGTGTAGCTTAGCTTCTGTACATATCAATATATCATCACAACAAACACCACCGAAACCCGTCAATGTCAGTGCCATTTTTACATTCACATATTTGTCTCTAGTTTTTCTCTAAGAAGAAAATATCACAATAAAATATACTACTTCCTCCGTCTCTTTTTATCTATCTATTTTAATTACTCAATACGTTCTATTTTATCTTTCATTTTAACTGATTTATAAGTTTTCAAAAAAATAAATTTTTTTAGTTAATTAATCAACATTTTTTATTTTATCATCAATGAATTTCTCTTTTTATTAAGAAATAATTAAATTCTAAAATTTTGTATTGTAAGTATATTTAATTTATTTTCATTTCTCACTATAAGTACATAAATACTCACGGTATTAAAAATGGGTATTTGTAGAAAAATAAAAATTAAAGAGGGTAATTTTTTTTACAAATATCCCTAATTATTTGTATATTTATAGTGAGAAATAAAAATAAATTAAATATATTTACAACTCATAAAGTTTTAAATTTTAATTAATAAAGAGAAATTCTTTGAAGTAAAATAGAAAATATTGATTAATTACCTAATTTTTTTAAAAAAAATTGTAAATCAATTAAAATAATCATATAAAAAGAAACTAATTTCATTTTCTTGAATTCCGAATCAAATGCTCAATAACACTAAGTTTCTAATTTCGTCCATATTAATAAGGGTTAGCGGAAACTTTTCAAAAATCACATTTTGCGAGAGAAGGTAAATACTAAAACTAGTCTTGGTTGTTTAACTTACATGATTGTAAGGCATGTCAGCTGCAATGTAGGTGGGGGAGTACCTGAAAGAAGATTGATAATTAGTAAGTGAAACTCGGGTCGGGCCAAGTGGTAAAAAATGGAGGTGGAGCCTCTAATGAGATCATAGACAAGTACTTAATTTAATAAAATACCCATAGAAAGGAACTGGCTGATGGTGCTGATGATGGAAGGGGGAAGCTGCAGCTGCCCCCGCTGGATAGTACCACTGCACGTGATTAGCAGGTGCTGCTGTTGTGGCCCTTGGTCCAACAATGCCTCCTTCAATTTTCAATTTTGCCCCCAAAAAAATTAAAAAAAAACATTAGACCCTCATAAATTTCCTAGCCCGAAGAGAAAAAGTGAGAAATTTGTCTTGCAAAACAAAAATGAAAAATGCCAATATTAGAAAACGAAGTGATCATTTGTTTATTTTGTTTTGGTTTGTGAATTAAAAAAAAAAAAAGAATTTGTATAAGGCGGCAACTTACGGGAAAAGTTAAAAGGTACCTTGGGGTTGGAGTGGTGGCATATTGATGGAAGCAGGTCTGGGTTGGCGTCTGGCGCCAAGGGAAGCCAGATTGCAGTTGGCACGGCGGCCGTTGATGATCGGAGTGGGATCCTCGCAGGCCTTCTTGGCCGCCTCCGGTTCCTTAAACGTCACCTGCAATGCGAAGAGATTTAACAAATGATCTACGGCTGCTAGCTAGCACATGCAGTAATGAGACGAATGTTTGTGGCTAGATTTGATTTATATATACTTACAAAACCATAGCCCTTGGATCTGCCGGTGACCTTGTCGGAGATGATGACGGCCTCCAAGATCTCACCATATTTCTCAAAGTGCTCTCTCATAGCTTCTTTAGGAGTCTCCCATGCTAAGCCCCCAACAAACATTTTTGTCAGCGTTGTGTCTCCCAAGTTCTGCCCATTACCAACGTTGTTGTTGTTGCTGTTGCTCATCGTCATTCTGCCGACACCAATGATCAATCAACCCTTCACTATGTCCTTACAAATATATATATCTATTCTACACAGTTGGAGAAGTTTCAAGATTGACAGTGGAAAGAGGGAGAGGGAGAGATGATGGTCAAGAGGGCTTTGAGGGGGGAGAAGAGGAGAATATATAAGCTTAAGTTGAAAGGGAGAAGAAGAGAAGAGGTGTGGGGACGGGGTAAGGGGGGAGTGGTGGGTGGGTGATGAATATTGGTCATTAGTTATGTGAGAGTCTGTGAGTATGAGGTATAGTATAGAGAGAATATATTAATGGAGAAAAACAGAGACAGAAGGGCAGACAGATGGACTTTGGGTTGAGGCCATCAACGTGGTCTCCTTTACATCATCTTCTACCTGGCTTAATTACTCTGTCTTCCTCTGTGTGTGTCTGTGTGATTTTTTTTTTTATTTTTGATTTATTTTTTTAAAAGGGGAGTTGTTGATATGCTGTCGTCATTGGCTTAGTTGTTTTGCTGCTTGTTATTTTCCACAAGTTCTATGTAGCAGAGTGGGGTTGGATCGGCCCATTGGATTTATACTATGAAAGACTCAATAATGGGAAATTCTTGCGTGCACCCGGTGCGTACACTTGGTGCTTTACATGATTATATTTCATGTTAATAAAATTATATATAATATTTATTATATAATTTTTAATAAATACAATACAATTACCTAAAGCACCAGTGCACCTAGGAATTTTCCCTCAATATGTACCCATGTGTTAGTTGGGGTGAAAGTAAAAATATTCAAGCAAAGGAAGTATATATGCAAGTAATTAAAAAAAAACATATTTAGTTAGAAGTAAATATAAAAGAGAAGTAAATTAAAAAAAGAAAAGATATAACAAATCTTCTCTTTCAATTTTAGAGGGATTAGGAGAGTAAATGAAGTTAAAAGATAAATATATCATCTCTTTTATAAATTTTAATAATTAAAATAATAAATGGTAATAGATACAATAATAAATTTAATATAAATAAATTTTATTTATTTATTTCCTCTCCACCTCGATTAAATAAGATAAAAATAAATATAAATTTTTTCAGTAAAAGTAAAAGTGTTGTTCCCCTTCCTTTCTCCACCACCTCCCTCTTTGTGAATATGAGAAAGGGTAAACCTCAAGTAATATTATATATTGGGAAAAAAAATTACTTTGTCATTACTAAACATGACATGCACTTTGTATTCAGTATGAGTCATGTTGCATTTGTGAGAAACTAGGTGGAGGCAATCCCAATCCCAACCCTTTTCAAAGTATGAGACTTTGTTGTCCTTCAATAACAATTACTCTTTCCGTGTATAAATAATTGGATTTTCTTTTTAATTTGTCCAAAAATAACTGTCAATTTTCTAAATATAAGTTATATTTAATTTTTTTTTCTAATTTTACCCTCAATATAATTTTCTATCAATTAATTAGTATTACAATTACCCATATTGAAGTTATTTTTAATTAACAATGAAATCACGTTACCCTATAAAAATAGTCAAGAGTGTAATTTAATGATGTGATATGGGTGAAAAAAAGACTTTAAAACAAAGAGTGAGAAGAGAGAGACGAAGGACATGGGTGAGAAGAAAGCGACAGATGTAATTATTAAAGTGATGTAATTAAATGAGTGTTGTGATTCAAATTAATGAGGTGAGAAAAATAATAAAAATACTCCAAATGGTATAATAGATATTTTAATTATTTTTACTATAAAATTTCACAATTTCTTAATATGCGTAGTTTTACAATTAGGTCAGTTATTTGTGGATGGGGAAGTAGATTGAAATGAGTTTGTTAAAATTTAATAAAATATTATTAAATGTGAAGTAAATATGATGTCCAATCATTAATGAGAGAAAGAAAATATGATGTTGTGAGTATATAACAATTGATGGGAAATGAAAATTATTTAAATTAATATTATTTTAAATTAATTTTAGTTTGGATTGAAAAAAAGATCTTCCCAAATACAGTCTTAATTATCCTCTAAACTTCAACTTTTTTTTTTTTCAAAACCGATATACAAAGCTTTAAAATAGTTCAATTTCAATTTGTTATTTTTGTCAAATTTGAAAGTCGACCTCTTATTACGAACATAAGGGGAAAAAAAGGTCAAATCTAATAAAACTTTATTTTTTTTTATACAAATTTGACAAAAATGACAAATTGAATCATTTTAAAAATTTGTAAACCGATTAAAAAAATTTTAAAATTTAGATGATAATGTAAGAAAAATAACATAATTTAAAATGACAAAGTGGACTTTTTCATTCTAAATACATAAATCTAGATTTTTTTTTTTTCCTTTTTTTTTCGTGTACATGTCAAGATAAAATTTTTGACATGAGTGGTAAGGCCCAAAGGAAAAGGGCAGGACTAAGGAGTAGAAGGTAGAACAAACTTTTGTATCCTCACCGGGTAATTTTGGCAAATTAAGATGACTTTTGGTTATTAAAGTAGGAATTCGAACTCTGTCTTGCATATTAATATTCTTATTTTGAGAAAATAAAATTAAACCTAAATTTGTATGATTATGATAGTTATCAAATAATACTACTAAGAATAAGGAGCTTTGGTACGCATGGAGATCGTCACTAGTCAAAGGCTCAGAAAGGGACCACAGACAGGCCTTTATGTTAAATGCTGCGTCTGCAACCGAATGCCTGAAAACTCCCCGGTCAAGCGCTGGTACTCGCTGTGCATCGGAAATGATTCACCTGCTTTTTTGTTTCTTTTTTATTCTCTTTTCGTTTTAAGGTTGGGATATGAAAGAAAAATTAATGTATCAAATATTTATAGAATATGATAATATACTAGTAATTTAATTTATTAAAATATACATTCTTTTATCATATGAGTGTCTTGAATTTGATTCATATTTCTTTTTTTATTTCATAGAAAAAGAAAACATACAATGCAATGTACAAAATTTTAATAATTTTTATATTAAAATTAACAATGGTGAAATAATTGTATTGTTACATTAATAATTCAATAGTAAAATATTTAAAACAGTTGCAAATTGTAGTTCTCAAATAAAAAAGAAAGGCAAAGACAAAAATTTCCAACCAAGAATAATGAATATCCAGTAAAAAAAAAAGGAAAGAAACAAAAAAAAATGAAAATTTCATTTTTTATATAAAATTTTAGCAAAGTTCCACTTTACCATTTAAATTTTACTTGAATCTAATTGATATATCAACTTTTAATTTATCCCACTTGACTGTCTGTATTAAAATATTTATTAAATATTACTAACTAATCTTTATTAATTTGGACAACTTTTAGTTAATTCATTAAATAATTAATTTCTATTAAATTTGACCACTTTTATTAATAAGATGATTATGATAACAAGTTAGAATAAATTGAGAGTCAAAATGTACATTAGACTTAAGGTGAAATTTCAACAGTAATATTATATTTATATTATTATTTCCATACGAATTCATCTTGAATTAAAATTTGAATGCAAAGATAATTATTCAAATCTAGAAATATACTCATTTCGTCTTGAAAAAAATGTCAAAATTTTTTATTTTTATTGTACCAACAAATTTGTCAATATTAGCAATAAATACATTCCTAATTTATCCCTCATTCAATTACTCATTAAATATGTATATATTTTCACTCTAATTAATGAATATTTACTTTTATTCAAAGATATAATAGTAATTATTTTCTATTATAATTATATAAATTTTAATAATTTATTAATCTATATGCTATTTGTTAGATTGATATATTTTTTAGAATGGATGAAGTATTATAGATAAAATAAAATTTTCTTAAAAAAAAAAAAGAAGGAGCGTTGATAGACGCGCAGGCCCAAGAGGTAAGGTGGTATAAGAAGAGAAACCGACACCGTAAAAACGTAGTCAAAGACTGGAAGAAGGGACAGCTAAACGCCGTACCAATAAAATTTGGTTGTACCCTTTAACTTACGGTAACGGATTTAACGTACGTACACGACGTGCTGTCCTAGCAATATATAGTATGTCAGCGCTAGCAGAAGTAGTAACGTGGAGCTTTTATTGATTGGCCATTAGCCAATATTTTATGTTCTATTTTTAGTTTTGTCGTTGCAAAACTACTCTATACTAATTTAATTGATTTAGAATATTTTTATTAAATAATAAATTAAGAATTCAATTTATTTTATTAGTTTTATTATTAAAAAAAAGAAATGGACTATTCTTAAGGTTTTAACTCCTCATATTCATATATATATTTGCATTTTCATGCATATATAATTAACATTTTTAAGATTAGACTTAAAAAGTGAAACGATAACCTTATTGTGTTTTGTTTTTTTAAAGCTTTAGAAAAAATTATAGTCTTATAAATAAAGTATAAAGGTCTTTTGATAAAAAAATATTTTTAAAAAATTACATGAATTAACATAATATGAGATATATCATTAAAAAAACTCCTGAATTACCTTTATTTAGAAGTTAAAATTCAAAAATAGTATAGATGAGTTTAATTTATATATTCAAAAAACATAAAATATTGGAAAAAAATATAAAAAAAGGATAAAATTCAATTGTTGTACATAAACTTCTATCTTGTGCAACCTTTGCATACATATTCTCATTACTATAAAGTGTAAGTGGGAAGCAATCATTTCTTTTTAAAATCAAAATTCAATTTTAAAATAATATTAATTTAAATAATTTTTATTTTTCAAAATCTATCATACATTCCTAACACATTATATTCTTTTTCTTTAACTCCACTTTAAATCCCACATAATTTTATACTTTTAATAATTTTTTATTATTTTCAATTATTTTTATTTTAAACAAATTCATTCCCAATACAATATAAATTTCGAATCAAATGACACCATTCGAAACGGGCATATATATGATTGTACAGAATGCATCATTAAAGAGAAGTCAGGTATTGGGCAATTTTTACAGACAGTGCGTCGTCAGTCATTGAATTCAACCTAACGCTGCTTGCTTGGTGAGCAGTGGCAGCTTTCAGCCAAGACCTAAGGCTAAGAGGCATCCCCTCACTATTTCTCCTGCAGTCACTTTTTAGTGAAAGAGATCTCTCACTTTATTGCGATTTTGGAAGTACTATTTGTAGATTTGATTTGCACAATTATGTAACCATATGAAAATAAAAGCAGCTGTAAGAGGCAATTAGTATTACGGTGTAAAGTACAAGTTTAAATTTATTCATAATAATTGTTTATGGACAATTTACTTGCATGTAATATGCATAATTATATATGAGAAACTTTATAGTGTTTCTCATAGTCACGCTTTAAAAAAATTAATATACTGATTTCCGTTTGCCTCGTTGTTATTAATTTAATGAAATTAAAATCTATTGATGTGTTGTGCCAAAAAAAAAAAGAAAAAGAAAAAAGAAAGAGTAAAATAGCAAAGCTAGCTAGCCTATTTTAATTGGAAACAGTAAAGTTACTTTCAGTTTGATAATGCTAAGTAAGTATTTAAAATTAATTAAAATTTTATTTTATTAAGTATGTTTGATAATAAATATTAATTAATTAAGTGTGTTTAATAATAAAATTTTATTATCATTTAATTAATTAAGACGTATTAAAATTATTTTATAATTTTAAGTTAAATACATATTATTTAAATTTAAAATTTGAATATATTAAATATTTAAAATGTGATTATTAGTATTCTTTTATATGTAACTTAAATTGCAACAAATTATAATATAAAAATAAATTATAATTAATTCAAAATTTAAATTTTAAATTGTAGAATTTAAACATCATACTTCAATTTTTAAAATTTAGTATTTAAATATTTATATTTTAATTTTATCAAACGAGTTCTTATATGTGCAGTTTAAATATTTTGGAATCTGTAAAATCCAAATTATACATTGATCTAAAAAAGTATACAGTGAAAATAATAATGAGAGTTAGACTATGGACTCATTTGACAAAATTTAAATCTAAAGATTAAAATTTGAATATTTGAGTAATGAATTCTAAAAATAGAAGTTTGAAAACTAAAGTCTTTGAAGTCTGAATCTGAAGTCTAAATTAATTATAATTTATTTTAAATTATATTTTATTACAATTTAAGTTAAAAATATAAAAGAATATATATAATTAGATGAATATTTAATATATTCAAACTTCAAATTTAAGTAATTTTTATTTTAATTTAAAATTTATAATAAGATTTCAATATGTCTTAATGAATTAAGTGATAATAAAAATATATTATTAAATATACTTAATTAATTAAACACTTAATATTATTATTAAATACACTTAATATTATTCTTTAATGCTATTCACATTATATTTTTAAAAAATTTTGCTCGATTCTTTCTTTCTTTCATCTAAACATAATTGATTAAAATTATCTTAGATAAATTGATTAATAAAATATATTATTTTTACCAAGTCATTTTCAAGAAGAAGTACTCATACACTTGAGATATTTGGATAGATCTAATTCGTTATAAACTACTGCTTTAAAATATTATATCTTTTTAAAAGTATATAACTTTCAATATATCTATTACAACACTTAAAACGGTAATTCATGATAGATCGAATCCACTCAAATATTTTCCCATTCACTGGTAACTCTACAAAACTCAGGCCAAAAGAGAGAAAAAAAAAAAAACTTCAAATTTCCTTTCAAGAGTAAGGAAGAAATAGAAAGAAAGAAAGTAAACTAGTAGTTGAGCAGTTAGTTCGGTTGCCTGAAGGAGAAATACTAGAATATACTATGATGATGACGATGAGGAAAACCAATAGAAATCCATAGATTTGGTGGGTTCTTTCACCCTTAAATTCTGGGAAATGAAGTGTACACTTTCGATGAAATCAATGAATATGTTTCGGAAAGAGAGGGAGCACGTGATGGTTCCATGAGGTCCTGATAGAGAGAAGAAGTCGCTCTTCTCCTCCAGCCTCAGCTTCAGCCTCCCCCATAGTAATAACACATTCTCAGTCTCAGTTCTGAACTCTGATCTCTTCATAACGTGGCCAGCTGTATTCCAAAATGGGAGTAGGGGGCAATTTTGGGAATTCAATTGACCACCATCATCATCACCATCACCATGGAACATTTTGACTGTCATGTGTTTGTGACTAGAGAGAGAGAGAGAGGACTGTGAAAGGGGTCACGGTGGTGCAAGCTGGAATCTCTCATGGGTTTGAGTTGGCAAAAGCATTCCGCAAATATTCCATAGAGATTATTAGATAACCACACTTTCTTTTCTTTTAATTTATTTAAGTTTATAGAATGTATTATAACTTGTATGCGAGATGTGTATGGAAAAATGTATATATTTGATGTTTAATTTTTTATAAAAGTTTGTTAGCCGAGTAAAACAAAAAATAATAAACGGGTAAAAATTGCATGTACCATATATTCATTACATGTTTTTTTATAACAAAATTAAATTCTTAAATCATATGTTACTTGACTGTTAAATTATTCATTGATTCGTTACGTACCTAATTTTTCATACAATGTGAAATTTTAAGAAAAAGAATCAATATGTAGTTTAGAGATAAAATTAAAGGATGGGTGAGATAAAGTTAAAAAAGTCATTTGAAATTTTATCTTGCATATTAATTTTTTTTATAAAAAATATAATATTATCTTTTAATATATTATTTTATACAAAGTGTTTTTCAATTCTAAATTGTTGCTACTATTGTTGTTTCTGGTTAGATTTCAAATTTAATTTTCCTGTTTGACAAAGAAAATCTGTAACCATGAGTCCGTCAATGGGAAAACAACCTAGACTAGGATAAATATAAGTTTGATATATGAGCAATTTTTACATAGAGTATGAATCGGTAGACCAAGTGTATCAGTAAGTTATAATATATAACTTATATTATATGTAATATAAGTTACTAATACACCTCATCCATGATTATTGGTCTATGTCAGAATTTTTCCTGATATATCTATCCAGTATTTTACCTTATTTTGATAAGGAAAGCAGGCGGCAGGAGAAATCAAGGCACAAGAAATGGCGAAATGGAGGACAAATAATGGTTGTATTGCCTATTGAGGTGTGGGGGGTTTTTGACCATTTGAGCTGGCAAGGCTCATGCAGGCAAGAAATGATGGTCAGGACGTGGGATGGTGGTGGCCAGAGAGAATTCTATTCCTATATTCTTACTCGGTACCTGTATCTGTCCATATATTTTCAACTGTTAAGGATATGAGAGTTCTGCATTAGCATTAGCAATGAGCTTGAGCTTACGAGGAGGGACAACTGTCCACATTCCCCCATTGCAGCACTTTTTTGTTCGATTGGATTCTTCCAAAATTGCCAAAAAAATGACTTGAAATCATCACTTCTCACGTGCAGTTAACGTGTGTGACGTTTAGATAGGTGATGAAGCTCACGTGTTTGTGAATATGCCCAAGTGAAGTGACCTGACCTGACCTTCACCTATGCGAGGGTGAGTGAGAGACATCGGGAGAGAGAGAGAGGAGGAGAAGACTAACATGAGGGCACGTCATGTTGTCACACAAAATTACGTGATTGGCTTGGTTCCTTTTGGCCTTTTTCTTGTCTCTATTCCCACCATGTACCTTGGCTGCTTCTTCGTGCGGTGCCGGTGATGGAGGCGCTAACGACTAACTAAATGCTTAACAATAATAATAATGCAGAATCCCATTATATCTGAAATTTATTAGCTGCTTATAAACCAGTTTGTTGGAAGAACAGAGCATGGAGGAAGATTGACTATGACTCCATCAACTCCAAAACGTCAAACTAAACAACTGGCTTGGAATCTAGTTTGCCTTTTTCTCTCTGAAATTTGACACTCCATAAAAGGAAATGTATTTAACCTTTTCCTATATTAAAACATCAATCACATTAACAAATTTCGGACTAGTTTTTTCCCTTAAATCTTGACTATTGCATGGGAAAGTCCATGCAAATTTTAATTTTCGATTTATAAGGCAAGCTGTAAAGACGGAAGATAAAAGGAATAACTGTCCATGAAAAAACATTTCTGTTTCTCCAGTGTTTACGAGGTTCTCAAAATGGACAAGCTAATCCCAGGTTAGGTTATCTGGTAAATTTTTGTGCTATAAGCAATCAAGAAGGGACAAAATTCCTCTGCCGAAGCTGTGTCGCAAACAAATTATTGGGTTAGCTCCGCCAGTCATGGGCTCTAAATTACTAAAAGGGCAGACTAGAAGAGGGAGAGCTCCATGTTCACACCCACAGACCACACGTACTTGCACACGGATTCGCGGATGCAAAGGGAGGAGGCAGGCCAATTACTTCGCATCTAAGCTTGTACAACTACTTTGTAATTTACTACTATCAAGCTAGCGATTACCATGTCACAATCCTCATCGATTGCACTCGCAATTGAAATTGGATCGAAACCAATCTCATCTGGCAAAACCACTCGCAAGAGCGTTATTCCAAACGAATACTATATCATACTTACAAAATGTGCACTCCAGTTTTACTCTACCATGTCAATTCCAAGAAGAGTATTTCCCTAATCATCAAGATTCTTTTTATTAGTTTTAAATCTATTGATTGTTATAAATAAATATATTAATTTAATCTTTAATACTTCAAGAATCAAAATGTGTCTTTTTAAATTATGAATCAAATATTCAACCAATTATTATCGAACTACCATTACTTGACACCTGATCTTCAAAAGAGTGAAGCTAAATTACAATTAAAAAGTCACTTATTGATTGCCAATGAACTTTAGTATAATATTCTAGTTTTCTAGCTGTCCATAAATATCGCAAAAATATATACAAGATTAATCTCAAAACAACCAAGAAAACTATTTATAAGGACTCCAACGGAATCCCTTTAACAGAAGACAAAAGTATAAAGACCTCTGTATGTATCCTCCAAATTCAATCTACCACAAAGCATTTAGATGTTACAAGGAAGCCAAGTCTCCATATGATATCAAATAACATTGTATATTAACCACAAACACAAAGTGGAAATTTTAGTTAATTCTATCTAAACAGGAGAAGTCCATTTCAGATGCCGCATACTCTAGACAGTAAGCACAGCTAACTAAGCTGGGAGGAAGACCATTTGCGCATGGTATCTCCGGCACAGAGAACAACTTCATTATTTCCAACACCTACAAAATTCCTAAAGAAATCAGAATTAATCTCTCAAATAAAACAACATTATGAAGCCTTGTCTTATTTCCCCTTGTAGCGATTATTAGACTATGTTAAAACAGAATCCAAAAGATTCTTTGTTATTTAGGTAAAAATACCACCCAAAGAAAAAAAAAAGGGGGGGTTGTCATTGCAGCTTCTAAAACGCTAAACATGGAAGAGAACTGTACGGCATTTACAGTAATAAGCATGAAAAAACAACACCGAAGAATGTCAGAGTTACAGATGAAGCTTATAATCCGTTGTCATATCTTAGTCATAGGCGGTATTGCTAACTCCCACAGCTACTACTTGGAGAAGCCTTGTCCAAGAAATGATGTAAGAAATGTTCAATATACAAAGCAACAGAACTAACTTCCATGTGAGGACTGCTGGAATATCGAGTAGCAGCTTAAAAAGGGATTGAGACAATACCCTTTTCTTCAGTTCATTTTATTCACTCTGAAGAAAAATAGGAAAGGCAAATTAGTTGGCTACACAATGCATTTTCTCCGATTGTCAACCCGCGGTTTTGAGATGGTTGAGATTTCAGTGCAATCTTACATACAACGAATCCAAGGATGGCATATTTGGACAAAACACTAAGCACAAATAATTTTGAGCTGTAAGAACTAGACTGTGCATGGAGGAAAAATTAAGGCAAGTAGAAACTGATTACACATCGAAAAGTGATCAATATACAGAAACTCATTTATATAGGAAGCTGCTACTTGATATAATTTGTCACTCTACGAAGAGAAGCACATTTAGATAAAAATTTCACATTATTCAGGTCAGTCCCTTGTAAATATCAGCATTTAGCCTAATAAATTAAATTTGCTTTATATCCTACCAACATTCAGGTTCATCAAACACAAAACAGCTTTCATGCTTGAAAATTTCAATTGAATGTTATTGCAACTTCAGGGGTATTGGCAAGTACATGAATTCATAGAACCACCTTGTAAAAACATGCAATTGCATCTCAGAAAAGCTGAGAAATGACCTCTGCATAAGGTGAGAAACATTATGAAAAATTGCTGCTCTTCTAAATCAGTGGAAACTGGAATTCAATTGCTCAGAACTCAAATCTATACCAATCATTTCAAAATTCCTTCGCGTGGGGGAATGAGGAAGAGAGAGACTCACCAGAGCTTAAATATGTGAATTTGCACTCAAGTTATGTGCATAGGAGCTTTGACGAACGAACTACACAAAATTGCAATTCAAACAATAAAGTGTAGGAAGTTAATTATCTAAGTGAGTTCAATCTATTGATCGATATCATGCTGAGCTACTATACAAAAGGAACAAAAAGTAGGGTTTTACCTCAGCATTGTGAACCAGCTGAGCTTCAACAGTATTAGCAGATCCCTCACCACTTCTAGCATTAACCCTGGTATCACCCTGAGAAGTGGTAATTATCATTATTAACAATAAAAATTTACAATAAAGTAATTTAAACGGCTACAGTATGATTTACTTGCCTCTAACTGCAGGATTGTTGTTGAGGAATCATCCAAGCCAAAAGCATTAATAAGAATCAAGCTTAAAATCAGTTGCTCATTAATGCAAAAATAGAAAGATAATAACTCTCAAGAAACCTGAAACAAACTAATACATAAATCAACAATGTTGAAGAAGCATTTCCTTTCCATTTATCCAAATAATCCAACAAGGAGTAATGCAAATTTATGATATCATATAAATTAGGAAATTGAAAAAGCAACAAAAAACTAAAGTTGAGAGTAACTGTTTACCTCTCTATACCGAGCTAGGTAGGACTTGAGTGGTTCAATGTAATCCTCAAAACCTAAGGTTGTCATTGCCCATAGCAGATCATCACCATTGATAGTCTTTCTCCTCTCTTTCTGACACTTGTCACTTGCTCTACAAAAAACACCAGCAACATAATTAACTGTTTACATAAAAAAAGCATTAGCACTGTGTTTCTCTTGGGGTAGAAGTATCATGAAGATTTTTGAATAATCATTTATACATTTAAATTCTGGCTCCAAAGGCAGAAATAAGAAGCATATACTTTTAAAAAAAAATACAGTAAGATTTGATTATTTAATGAAAGTTAGAAGCTGCATTTAAAGAGTTTATCAATTCTAGAGGACTTGGAAGTAAACTTTTAAATACTATGAGTGAAAACACATGCAATAATCAGATAAATTTTCTTAGTTGATATACATGAGTTATGGTCAATTGCATCATAGCCAAGACTATTGATCACATAATCAGAAAAGTCCTTTTTGAATATTGCTTTATTGATTTTTAAGAGGCACATATTCTCTTTATAGAAGTGGATAAAAATATGTGTTTGTTTAACTCCATAGCGTATCAAGTTCATTGGAATTCAGGACAACATTCCAGAAAAACAGACCATAACCATGATTAATTTTCACAAACTTCAATGCTAACTGATTAATATCTTCAGAGACAGAAATACTGAAGTGAGGGAACTTAATATTCTTTAATCTATAACAAGGACTTGGGTAGGATAGAAGTAATCAAAACCCTTGAATACTAAGTACTAACAAATTTTGCAGGAAATGTCAATCAGGACTGTTCCTTCAAGAATTCTGCAGGAACATTTTCTGCTTCCATTTCACAAATAACAACTAGTTTCTCCAATTTCTAAAGCTCATCTATCTAGACAGTAAATCAAATCATGCAGGGAAGTCATTCTCCTTACTACATACCTACTTTGCGTGTTTGCTTCCGAGACAACTTCAATGCAAAGTATTCAAACAAAAACTAAAAGTGGCAATGCCTATCAAAGGTTAAACAGAAAGCATTATCTAAATGAGCAATTTCACTTGCAATGCTAGTGAGGTAAAACAGATCTGCAATTTTCTAAGCATCCACACTTTGGGTGTGCAAATAAGTTGGTGTACAAATCAATCTGACGGGACATTATAGATTGAAAATCTGTAGCTTTACAAACTACCAAAATAAAAATAAAAATAAAAATGAAGCCACAAAACATCTAGTATTTTTCCCTTCATATACCAAGAGCAAAATTTAAGCATAATGCAGCTTCAGCAACAAAAGAGAATTTGCTAATTTGAACAACCACGTATAGGGTTTCTAACATTTAAGCGCCGTGCATAACAGTAATTACAAATAAATACATAAGGTGTAATTACACATATAAATGTATTGCACAGGAGAACCATTTCCAAGTATACATATTACATTTAAGCTCCAGGCATATAAGAACTACCTCCCCAAAAAGGGGGGGAAAAAAAATCTTACTCGCTAGTGATGAAGCTGATGAACTCGGAGACGCATTCCTGAACGGTGTCTTTAGCGTCCTTAGCTATCTTGCCATTGGCAGGCAAGGCTCTCTTCATGATGCGGCCGATGTTAGCAATCGGAAGGAAGCGGTCCTGTTCACGGACGTTTGACTGAGGACTCTGATCGCCGCCACTCTCGATGCCGCCTCCGACAGGGCTTACCGGAGGAGCTTCAGCCATCCTCTAGACCAACCAAAACCCTAGCCTAGCCCTAACACCACATAAAATCACCAAAAGTTAAAAAAACAAAGCATTTATCACACCAAAAAAAAAAAAAAATCGTCAAACACCACCATATCCATATCTTGGTTCGTTTGGAACAATTGAGAAAACCAGAATCCTAACTCCAGCTCCGAAGACCGTACAGGTGGATTGACACAGATAGAGACAGAGATTTATAGAGAGAGAAAGAGTGTGTGAGTGTGTGTGGGAGCGTGAAATGTTAGGGAACTTACCAGGGAAAACAGAGAGGAGTAGTTGAGGAGAGGAGAGCCGAGGTCAGGGGGTTAATTCGATATTGGCGCGCTTTAGGAGGGGCAGGGGATTGGTTGCTGGAGTTGTTTGCCTCTGTAGAGAGAGAAGAGATCGGACGATGGAGAGAAGAGGGCCGAACTCTCTAAGGAGAAAATCTGCTCTACCAGACTTGGTTGAATTTCTCTCTCTACTTAAATATAGATAGAGGCAAGAAAAAATCAAAAGTCATAACCCGGTGTGTGTTTTTTTAAATCCTTTTAACCTGGGGGATGGAGAATGGAGATGGAGATTGAGATTGATTCGACAACTAGACTAGTATGTCCAGGATAATAATTTTTTTTAAAAAAAATAAAAGATTAGTTTTAAAAGTTATAATAAATATTTATTTTTTTTCAAAAAGACATAAATAAAATATATGTGTTATGAATATCTTAAAATTATTGGGAGTTCTATTAATTAGTGGAGGCTCTACTAATTATGAATTTATTTGAATTATTAGAAAAGATTTTTATGGATGTCCACCATTTAGTGGAGATACCACTAATTAAGATTAGTGGAAGATGATGTATGCCATGATGTATTCCACTAATTAGAGAACTTATAATACACCATTATTTTTGTGAAAGAAAGATTAGTAAAAGAAAAGATTAGAGAAAATTGTGAGAGAAAAGAAAGAGAAAAATTATTGTGCAAAGAATAGTTAGAGTTTTATTAGTATGTAGTATGTAGATTTTATTCTAACACTACCCAAATTTTATAACACGTTATCAGCACGAGTCTCTACCGGTTTTAAAGTCAGAAGACAGATATGCATTTACTAATCTCTATGGCTAACCTTGCTAAATTCGAATTTGTAACTCTTGATATTTCTAAAAAGAAAATTTATATGTCATGGGTTCTCGATACATTAATGCATTTAAATGCTGAAAAGAAAGATTGAACCACCTGAAGATGGTCGTACTACCAACTGCACGGTATGAATGATTGCACCTGAAGTTGCAAGATTTAAAAACCATGAATTTCGCGATGTATAAAATTACATCCCAGTTAAAATTATACGGAGAAAAAGTTACTGATGAAGATATATTGGAAAAGACATTCTCCACTTTTCATACCTCGAATATTGTCATGTAGTAACAATATTGAGAAAAAAAAGGTATCCAAAGTTGACAGATTTAACATGAGTTATTATTGAGAAATCATGAAGCCAGATGAACTGGCTCAACAGCACTCCCATAAGTGAATGCTGTTAGCTCCAACAGAAGCCATCGTTATAATCGTTATAATTGTAATTGTGGCAGTGACCGTGGTTATGGTCATGGACACATTCGATATTTTCCTTATCACAGAGATATAAGCATCACATCTTTTATTCATATCACTAGTGTTCACATGAACTTGAGGATACATATTTGTAGTTACTCTTTTGTAATTGAGTTGACAAATTTAAGATGAATGTTTGTAATTGTTCTTTTTCAATATTTTCATTAGAGGAAAACAAACAATTAGCAATTATGGACTTCAACTCCTCTTCTTCGGCATCCTCCTCCTTTTCCTTCCCTTTTGAGCCAGCATCTAGACTAGTAGCAAAATTAGCCGTGAAGTTATTGTGAAATGAGTTTTGGGATTTTATGATCCCCTTAAGTTTATTATACTTAAGTTTCTCATTATATTTGGCCTTGAAGCATGCTTGTCTCAATTTCTGTGTTTGGTCCTCCAATTGCATATCAGGACTTTCTTCCACCAACTGCTTTTCACATTCCAGTATCTCAATGACTTCTTTCAACTTCTTCTCAGCCATATGTCCTCATTCTTCTTTATTTTGCATCTCCTGTAAATCGAAGTGATATCATCGGTTATTTATTTATAAATCTTTCATAGTTTCATACTTGCAAATTATAAGTATGTATGAGAGAGAACCTGAACATTCTTAATTATGGTCTCCAAGCTCACCAACTTCCTGTGAGGCCATCGACGAATTCCTAACTCCCTACATCTTTTCTTGAGACGGGTTATGCCAATATTCAGTTCTTTGGCTAAGCTCTTGATTAGCAGGTAAAAGTACTACGAAATGGATTCTCTTGATAGTGTCTGGGAGTTATTGCACTTCTTCTCTCTCTGCCTCTTAATCCTTTTATTCTCCATAGGAATTTTGTCTGAAATAATATCTTGAACTTCGATATTATGCATGTCATGGGTCCTCACTCCGACTTCATTACCAATACCACTCATTATTTCTCATAGAAAAAGAAAAATAATATTAGTAAAGATAATACCATTCAAAATTCATGTTTGAATATATGATAACCTGGAATTATATTTTGGCTTTGTTCAAAATCCATTAAGAAGTAGAAATGATCATGCACAAGCATATCCTTATTCAGAGGAATAGCATTAAGAGGAACAACATCAAAAGCAATCTCTTGCATGGGCAGATCAAATTGGTCCCAAGCAGTATGTTCACTGATTTACATCAAAACAAACCAAAAGATAGTTTAATTTCATTATCAAACACACTAAAAACAAATGGAAGCCCTCAAAGGTATCTCACCTGAAATTAGGAGGAAGCGGTTGGTTTGGAAAGGAAAACATATTAAAATCTTCTATGTTAGAATTAGGAGGAAGCTGTTGGTTTGGAAAGGAAAATACATCAAAATTTGCTGCAGAAACCAAGTCAAAATTTGACCATGTCTCAAATGAATTACGAGTCTCTATATCTGCTTTGTGGTTTTTGTTTTTTATATTTACAAATGACTGAGATATATATCGACACACACACACACACACACACACATATATCTGTATGAGGAAGAAGAAGAGGTAGATGGTAGGTAGAGGGTCGGAGGAGAAGAAAAGACAAGAGAGGAAGAGGAAAAGTCGGTATCGGGAAGAGTGAAAAAAAAAAAAGGAAATTTTTATAATAGATTTCTTGGCATTTCCTACTTGTCATCATGTTCTTACATTTCCTTTTCTTTTTCATTATTCTCTTGTAAAATCATTATTCCCTAAATTAGGGGGAGAACAGAAACAGTATAAGAAATATCTTGATTGGACAACATCATAAATTATCTTGATCCGCGTACAAGCGCGTGTGAATTTGAAGTTCAAAAGATAATTCTTTTGTAAAGCATTGCAAACCAAATGCCAGATGCTTTGTTGACTCCAGAAGAGTAACAAAATCGCATATGCCAACTATAAATACTCCTATACTAATTGAAGTTCCAACAGAACAAAAGAGTTTACATATAGCTGCTGAGCCAAAAGCATGCCAGAAGCATGACCGACCTCTTGGTTCTAAAGATAAAAATCATCGAAAGAAAAGATGATTAAATGATCCAAAAGATCATATTGAAGAAAAGAATGATAAAGACCAAGAGAGAACTGATGACAAAGAACCAGAAGTTAATGAAAGTAACACTAAAATTTCTATCAATTATACCACTTCCGGTAGAAGTTGGAATCGGATAGAAACTGTTATTGATAATATATTTGCATACAATATATCTCTTGATGTTACACAGGATAATGATGATCCTGAACCAATATTAGTTGATGAATGTCGACATAGAAAAGATTGGCTGCAATGGAAAGATGCGATTCAATCGGAGTTAAATGCACTGACAAAACGTGAAGTCTTCGGACCTGCAGTCCGAACATCAGAAGGTGTAAAACATGTTGGCTACAAATGGATATTTGTACGAAAGCGCAATGAAAATAATGAAATCGTACGATATAAAGCACGGTTAGTAACCCAAAGTTTTTCACAAAGACCATATATTGATTATGATGAAACTTATTCTCTTGTTGTTGATGCTATTACACTTCGATATCTTATCAGTTTGGCAGTACATGAAAAGATAGATATGCGCCTATTAAATGTTGTCACTGCTTACTTGTATGGAAATTTAGAAAATGATGTTTACATGAAAATCCCCAAAAGATTTCATATGCCTGAAGCATATAAACATTATCCTCGTGAAAATTACTCCATCAAGTTGCAGAAATCATTATATGGCCTGAAGCAATCTGGGCGTATGTGGTTCACACGTCTTAGTGAATATTTATTGAAAGCGGGATTTAAAAATGACCAGGTATGTTCATGTGTTTTTATTAAGAAATCTGGTTCTAAATTTGTGATATTAGCTATATATGTTGATGATATTAATCTTATTAGAACTCTTGAAGAGCTCCAAGAAACAATGGATTATTCAACATCAAGGATGGTCGTAAAATTACACTTTGCCTTGGTTTACAAATTGAACATTTGGCAAGTAGAACATTTATTCAACATATACAACAAAAGTTCTAAAAAGATTTGACATGGACAAAGCACATCCATTGAGTATTTCAATGATCGTCCGGTCATTAGATGTGAATAAAGATCTTTTCCAACCTCAAGAAGAGGATGAAGAACTTCTTGGTCCTGAAGTACCATATCTCAGTGCAATTGGTGCATTGATGTATCTTGTTAACAATACACGACCTGATATTGCCTTTGCTGTTAATTTATTAGCAAGATTTAGTTCTTCACCAACACGACGACATTGGAATGGAATTAAACAAGTCATTCGATATCTCCAAGGTACAATTGATCTTAGATTATTTTATTCAAATAAAACCAGCCCAACATTGATTGGTTATGCAGATGCTGGTTATTTATCTGATCCACATAAAGCACGTTCTCAAACGGGCTATCTATTTACATGTGGAAATACTGCTATATCATGGCGTTCTACAAAACAATATATAACAGCTACTTCTTCAAATCATACTGAAATTATAGCCATTCATGAAGCAAGTCGAGAATGTGTATGGCTAAGATCCATGATTCATTATATCCGAGAAAGTTGTGGATTATCATCGATCAAAGATATTCCAACTCCTCTTTATGAAGACAATGCAGCTTGCATAACTCAATTACGAGGAGGATATATTAAAGGAGATCGGACAAAACATATTTCACCAAAATTCTTCTTTACTAATGAACTCCAAAAGAAAGGTGAAATTGATGTGCTACAAATTCGGTCATGTAACAACCTCGCAGATATTTTCACGAAGACTTTACCGACTGCAACATTTGAGAAGTTGAGATATAAAATCGGTATGCGTCGGTTTAAAAATTTAAAAGAATCAACTCATCAGGGGGAGTAATAAACAGACATATAGAATAGAGTACTCGTTTTCCTTCACTAGATTTTTTTCCCACTGGGTTTTTATCTAGTAAGGTTTTAACGAGGCATATTCTTTATGTAACGAATGGACATCTAAGGGGGAGTGTTATGAATATCTTAAAATTATTGGAAGCTCCATTAATTAGTGGAGGCTCCAATAATTATGGATTTATGTGAATTATTAGAGAAAATTTTTATGAATGTCCACCATTTAGTGGAGACACCACTAATTAAGATTAGTGGAAGATGATGTATGCCATGATGTATTCCACTAATTAGAGCTCTATAAATAGAGTTATTCTCTAAGCTTGTAATACACCATTATTTTTGTGAAAGAAAGATTAGTGAAAGAAAATATTAGAGAAAATTGTGAGAGAAAAGAAAGAGAAATCCTTGTGCAAAGAATAGTTAGAGTTTTATTAGTGTGTAGTGTGTAGATTTTATTCTAACACTATCCAAATTTTATAACAATATGATAAAATTATCTCTATAAATATGAAAATAAAAGACTTATAGGATGAGATGACGTAGCAAATTAATTATATAAGGAATAATTAATTAATATGTCAGTGTAAGTAGATTAATAAATGACTATAATAATTTACCCTCATGTAGTTCATATTTTCTAAGTTTTTTTAATTGATTGCATGAAAAGCCTTGCAACCAACCCTAAAAACCAATCACTTAAAAAGAAACCATTCCTTACAAGATGATATATTGTAGTCAAATAATTTATTTACCTCTTGACAATAATTTTGTTATTTGGAAAGGACAATTAATGTTATGGTCTTATAATTAAAAAAAAAAAAAAAATGAAGAGGAATGTTATGGTTGTGGGTCATTATTGGTCTGCCATTCAATTTTTATTTTTCACCAAAGCTTTTGAAGAGTGATAGTAATTGGGGAAAGAAAAAAAAAAAAGGAACAATACAGACAACAGTACATGCTAGTTTGATAATATTAATGTTACAGGTGTCCTTCAAATTTTCTTTTTGCCTTAAAAGGCAAAAGAGGACGCATGCCTCCTGAAAACATAAAGTACAGTTCTCAGAAAAAGCTTAAAAAAAAAAGAAAAAGAATATGAGTACAATTGTACAATGTTTGACGCCTGCGGTCAAAGGAAGAGTACAGTGTTTGTTAAAGCTGTTTGTTCTTTTTGTTGTGGACTTGCAGTAAATGACCTTAGAAAAGATACAAACTCATGGCTGAAGAACTGTTTTCTTTTTGTCAAAATTTGAAACATCACAAGGGCAATGAAGCAGGTTTTCAGGAGTATTAGTAGTAAAACAAAGGCATCCATCCATAAAAGAGGAGCTGCATTAGACAGAGTGAAAGCCTATCAGTGTCAAAACTCATTGAATACAAGTAGCTCATGACAACGGAATATCTACAATAGAAACTGTTCAAAGGGAAGAGAAATATGACAAGAGAAGAACTTCTTTGCAGACTTGCCATATTTGAAGTGCATGGTTTCTTTTCCTTCTCTTACTTGGTACCATTAGATCCTCCAAGATGGAAGCATTAATTTGTATCTTTCTACCACCGTCTTCTCCAGTGGACCAATGACTATTGGAGTAGATTATTACTAGTTAAATGAAGTAACTGGACATGCTTCAGATCTTGCATATTCCATGATCTCCTTCTGCTCAAAGGCCACATAATTGAAAACATTATCAACTCCAAGATATACTGTCCAACACAATACTTCATATTGCCGTTCTAATTTCAAGGAGCTTACTGCATTTTGGCAAATGCATGCCAGGTATTGTTGACTATTTTAAATAAAAAGATGCAACAATAGAAGCTCTATGATTCAATTTTAATCATGTCAAAATGAAAAGACTAGAGAATCTTTTTTACCTGGATGATTGACGTGATCCTCCCAGGACTCTCCTGATAGTCACAGAAAAATCAAACAGGAGGATTAGTTTCCAAAAGCAGCTAAAATTCCTAATTCTGCCCTTAGTAGAAGTTGGCACACCTGAAACTGTTTCTTCTCCCAGGTAATGCCTGTCCACGTTTTTGATTCCAGTGATTCCCATGAGCTTGGGGCTAGAATCGTTTCCACATGCTGTAGAAGCCTCAAGCTATCTGCAAATGTTCTCAACTTAAAATCCCATTCACAAATGAGGATGAAAAATTTAACACCCTCCTTTCAGAAACAAACTAAACCATGCATTGCATGCTAATCTAACCACAAAGAGGAAGTAGATAATAAACCAATTTTGTTATCCACAGAGAGAGAGAGAGAGATCATAAGCTTGATCGAAGCTTACAACATTCATTACCCTCAAGCAACCACAAAATTAGCCAGTAATTAACATCTCAGACCTCTGTGGAATAAGAGACAGACCAACTCTGACAAACTTTCCATTGGATTTCCATTCAACAAAACTGACCTGAGCATATAACAGATTAAAACACTAGAACTTATTCCTAGCTACAAGCTCATATTTGTAGGATGATAAATATGATCGAGCCAGTAAATCCTATGTATATTATCATAAGAAGAGATCTTACTTGTAATGAATGCTTCTGCCCATATTTCACGTTGGCCCCATGATGGTGCAACTTCTCTAAAATGGATTGCATTTCTTGAGCATATGCTGCACAAACGCAAATTTGTTAACACCAATAGTTCGTATTTGACATAAGTATATTTTGTAAATTCCTGGAATGCATTCTTAATTTCCAGTATCCTTTCTCAAAAAGACTCTTCAGAGAGTTAGCAGACTGAGACTGTTGTAAAATATACCAATTACCAAGAAACAACATCACTTTCCATGATAATTCAATCATGACCATACATTTTACTGGCTATAGAAGGGCTCAACTGAGAATATAATTAGCATGGCAATGAAAGCAAAAATGACAGAGACAAAATAAAGGAACTCGATAATAGATAATCAAGTCCCCATGTAATTTGTTTACTAGCACACAACTTGCAATAAGAATAATATAGTAAGAATTTACAATTATGCAATGTACAAAAGGAGGGTAGAAATTCACTTGCTACCATGAGAAGATAAAGGTGAATGTTCAAGGTTGGCTTGAGTTCTATTTTCTTTACTGCAACTATATCTGAGAAGAAAAGCTATGGTTTTTAATTTTACAGAACACATTAGCTTCCACTGCTGATAACTCAAAAGAGGCAAGCAAATATGACAGAACACGTGTAAACTAGTTTATCAGAAGTATGTATGCACACACAGACCTTCACAATGACACTGCTTTAATGGGCCAAGTGCATCTGTGTATTTTATGTTTGGTTCACAGGGTTAGGAAACAAACAACATCAAATTAGCTTTCTCGTAACTGAAAAATAGGACAGGATCTCTATACTGAAGTGATTCAATTTCTGGTTCCAGCTTAATTTGTTCAGACAGAGCGCCCAAACTGCAGACTTCTCAACATGTTCCAGTGAGTTGGACATGTTTGTTCTTTTTTTAACTATTTCATGGGGTTTCAAGGGCTTCCATTAGTGCAGGTATGAAAAAAATCAAGATCATCTTATACATAATATTGCTACACAAATTCTTATATTTCTTCCAACACTTTGTATGACTTTCAGTTCTTTAGTTGAATATTCTTTCCAGTCAAAAGTTTCTTCTTAAGACCAAATCCCTTTAGGCAAAAGCATAACACAATAGATTACATCCATGCATATCAAGCAACATCCATGCACATCAAGCAGTACTATGAGCTTGCCTAGAAGACAGTCTAGCTTTAGTTTGAAAAAAAATTATGCATGGGGCTACAAACTGGTTTCTCACTTATTGGCTTGGTCATTGACTGACACTCCTTTCAAGCAACTTCATGGTCTGGTAAACATCAATCATGTCTAGATAAGAGATGCAACATATTATGGCTGGTTGTCTTTACTTATTCTGAAATGACTTTTTCAAATGATATGTCGATGTGAACTAATATATGGTGACTTACCATATAAGAGTCAAAGGAAATAAATATCCACAAACTGACTATTGAAAGCACTCTCCAATCTTTCTTTTGCACATGTGCAAACTTGCACTGCTAGAAAAATTTTAGAATGAGACTCACTCAATAATTACTTGGCGTATAACCCCTGGAAGGACACCAGCCCTAAGAGGAGCTGTCTGTATTTCAACACCTTCTTCACTGTTATCCTGCAGATAAATGTCACAGCAAATTCAAGTACCCACAAACGATAAATATGACATGTGTGGCAATTATGCTTGTTACTTACTACACATAATTAACAAGGAAATAGACAGCAGGCAACCAGTGCCTAAGGTTCATCCAATGATGATTGTTCCTGGTGTGGGAAAGTAAAATGATATAACTTCTGAAGATTATGTTTTACAATTTGTTGATAATGGTTTCATCTAGCACATGAATATCAATTCTACTTTCAATTGGCTTGAAGTTTTTGCAGTCTGCCTCAACGGAGGTATCCCTTTCTCATAATAAAGTAACGAGGCAACCTTGGGTGAATATGTTACCTCACATATATGCACATTAAGCCAATTAATTGAAGGGAAACAATGGAGTGATTGACATCTATATTTTCTTTGTTTCTCACTTGTCATAATTATCATGAAACTACTCTTCAAAAGTAGTTGTAAAAAACCTAATACTATATTTGACAAATTCTTTGGAAATCAAGCATTGGGTAAATTCACAAATCTCCAGCCAAACAAAGAACTTTTTCATTCATATTTATTTTTATCTTCAATCCAACTGCTGTTTACATCACCCAGTCTATCTTCAACCGATCTTAGCTTGGAATTAGGATTAGTCACTGGTTAATATTCTGCAGAAAGAGAGAACCACATGCAGAACTAAATTATGGAAATCATTCTGGAAGTAGCATTACTGTCCCATCTTATTGCTTGCATGGGTATTAGAAGTTTGACACACACAACAGGAATCTTCTAATAACCTTGGTAAAACATTTAAGACAATAACAAGTAGTTCGAATCAGTAACAATCATCTCTCACCTTGAGACAAACTACAAAGAAGTTTGTCACGGATCCTTCTAAAATGTGATCACTGTCGTTTGACAAGAGGAGCTCAGTAACTGAAGGTGGCCTCAGCTTCTCCAAATGCTTTCTATGCCTACGAAGAATTCCAAAGATTGCTCATGCACTAAATCCTTTTACATACACTTCAGTCCAATTAATAATATTTGTTACTAATACTAACACATTATCAAGAAACAATCAAAGTCACATAGAACTAAATTACCTAACCCAATCAGAATGCTTAGCATTTGCAACATCCCGACCACGCCCCACTACAGCCAAATGAGCACCATTTCCTTGAATCCCAAACACGGGAGGAACGTAACCACAAAAATGCAAATAAACATTCAAAATCCCACATATTCTTTCCTCATCTAGACCATCAATCTCGCATAATTCCTCCAAATTCCCACTCACTAGTGTCGTAATTGCCATTTCCTCCTCACATTTTCTCCCTTCCAACAGTACAGGCAAGGCTTTCTTCATTGAATCATTCACTAGAGAACGAACCAGCGAATCCCACATTGATGATTTTGCAGATAACTTATCTAAGGGAACCATAAATTTTCCGGGCTCGAACAAAAATTCTGGCTTGGAATTAATGAGAATTTTTACAGAATCACAAAGCCTGCTTAAGTGTCTTTCCCAAAATAAGAGTTCCGAACCATTTTCTTGAGTACGAGTTGTTGTATATGCACCTGAAATGTTTCCGTTGATACATTAAAACTAGTTTGGTATGATCAAATGTAGAAAAATATTAGCCCTCTTCACATTCCCCCCTCTTTTTTGGGGGCGGTGAAGGGAAGAATATTTACCGGGGTGAGCCTGGAGTAAGGTGGTCACCGGCGGCGCGTCCACGGTTGATGCTATGACGCCGTTTTTTAACAGAAAGCTCCTGTTGTTGGACATGATTCACGCCCACCGAATGTTGACCGCCTGAACAGAGAAATTCAGAGCTAGACCCTCAAAGACGAGAGCCTTCATTTTTTTTTTTTTTATCAAAATGTAAATATATATATATATATATAAAAGTCGAATATGAAACTTATTATTATGACATGTAAAAGTATCATACACGTGACTAAATAAAATTTTTTTAAAAATAAAAATTATATTTAAATTCATTTAAAATCTTAATTAATTAAATTAACTAATAAAATATATGTATTTAATATTAATACATTGAAATGTGTAATTCTTTGAATACTATCTAAATTAATACATTGAAATATGTGATTCTTTAAATAGTACTATTTATATATGTATTTAATAGTAATACATTAAAATGTGTAATTCTTTAAATACTATCTAAATTTATTTTAAAATTTTAACTAATTAAATAAATAAATAAATTAATTAATAATATATATTTAATAATAATATATTGAATCTTAATAATATAATAATCTGTGTAACGCACGGGACATCAACCTAGTAGTATATAAAGAGATAAAAAATGGTTAGTGTACATCGAGAACATCTTAGAGAGCCTTCATTTTCGATAATATATACTGTTGAGACCAAAAGATGAAGCCTATCATTACGACACGTAAAAGCCTAACAATAGTTGATAAATTATTTATATAAATATGTGATTCTTTGAATACTATATAAATTAATATATTAAAATATGTGATTCTTTAAATAGTATTATTTATATATGTATTTAATATTAATACATTGAAATGTGTAATTTTTTGAATACTATCTAAATTTATTTTAAAATCTTAACTAATAAAATTAATTAATAATATATATATATATATATATATATATATAAAATAATAATACATTGAATCTTAATAATATAATAATCCGTACAACGTACGAGACATCAACTTAGTAGTATATAAAGAGATAAAAAATGGTTAGTGTACATCGAGAACATCTTAGAGAGCCATCATTTTCGATAATATATATTGTTGAGACCAAATTATTTTTATATTTATCACTTTTTCTAATTTTTTTTCATGACTTCTTTTAATTAGTAGTGTAACAAGTGCTTTTCGAATATCACAATTTTTTTTTATAAAAAAATTGAAAAATTTAACTTGTAGTATTAAACTAGGCATCAACGACTGAGATCAAGCAAGAGTGATCGCAAAGAAAAGTATTTTAAATTCATTTTTTATATACTTCTGTGTTTGAGTTTTAATATTTAATTGGATAAATTATTCTGATAACCCTTCAACTATTATAAAATTAAACTTTTGTCCCATAACTAAAAAAACATAAAATAGCTTCTCTAATTTTTTAATCGTTCACATCTTACCCTTCCGACCAACAGTAAACTTTTGATTATATTAATTTTAAAGGGTATTAAAGTCATTTTACTACTACTATTTCTTCTTCTTCTTCCTAGGAATGAACAATGGCCACCATTTCTTGAAAGAAAAGATCGAGTCTGAATCGATTAGAGTTAGAAAATTCCTCGGAATTTCTACCATGACCATGTTAATCAAAATCAAGACAAAAGATTTGTTAAACAATTCAAAATTACGATTCCTAAATTTCAAAACTGAAAAGTCGATAAATAATTATTCGAACACTATTTGCACACAAGATTCAGAACTGTTATGCCCAAGTGCTTTGAAGAAACACAAAGTAAAATGCCAATTTCATAAATAGAGATATTAAACATAAATCAAATTTGAGTTCTCTAACACCTTCAAATCCACACCCCAAGCAAGTAATTGAGTTATTGCATAACTAGAATAGGTGAAAGGTATAAGCCAACTGCTCTTTCCGCCACTACATCCATGATAGCAGTGCCCACAACAACACTAATGGTGAAAGGCAAGGATGGTGTTCTTGCTAAATAGGCCCTTGATAGTTGGAAGACCAAGAAAGCACTTTAGCTTTTGGAGTACCCAAATCGAGAGGAGCTCGACTCAGTTCTCAAGATTTTGGATTCTTTTCCTCTAGTTGATATGAGCTTGCTTGAGGGATGATTTTTAGGTGATTTTCGTGGCTAAAAATAGGAAAAAATTGCAAAAACTAAGAGTGAACCCAAATAGTGATTTTTGTGTAGAATAGCACTACCCAATTCAAATACTAATACCCTAAGCCAACTAGAGAACCTAGAATACTAAAAATAGGAATCAAATCTTCTAAAACTCAACCTAAGTCCCTTGATTCAACTAGGATACCAAGAATTCTTGGAGATAAGGTCTAGGCAACCAATTTAACTTCTACTCAAAAATCCTAAGGAAACAATTCCTAGGACCCTTTTTGGATAAGCTAGATTGATCTATCCTTATAGATGTTTGGAGACTTATTCAAAGGCAATAGTTAGAATCTTATGAATTAGTCTTGACATTCATGGGAAAACCGAAGAACAACTGATGTATAAATTTTGGGTGTATAAAAATCATCAAATTTAAATCCATCAATTAATCAAGTTTTAATTAAAATATTAATCCCAAAATACACATACGAGTAAATATACTCATCGCAAGTATAGTATAGAGAGTTAACGAGTATCGATCCTCAAAGGAACAAGTACACACTAATAACTTTTCATTTATTGTTTAACCGACTTAATAAAGTGAGAAAATAGTAAATAGGAAAATAAAGAAATATATACAACTCAAAGATATAAGAATATGCAATTTAGACAACTATCCTAGAAAGCATGATAATGACTCATTTGGCAATTATCTCAAGTAATCATTATCTTAGCATCATGAAGGAATATAAAGTAAAATTCAATTATTTCCCAAGTCATAAATCTATTTATATAGATTCTACTTCTTTCTCAATCCATGAAATCACTATCTTTTGATTAAATTAGCATATTTTTCAATAAAACCAATAAAACCAAAACATGCATTAAAATCAATTCCTCATAAATATGAAATTAGCTAATGACCCTTTACTCGAGGTGAAATCAACTATTCTTTAATCACTTTAATCCTTTAATCCTAACTTCGTTTCCCAAGTCCATTAAGATTTGACAAATACGAAATCAATACAATAAACTCCTAACATCATTTTCCAAGTCAGTTAGAAGAACTCGCATCAAGAATCAATGATAGCAAGTAATCAAATACCAAAGATGATAAAGAATTGATCAAATAACTAAATTAACATAAAACTCCAAAATAATGTCAAATTACAAATAAAACATTGAATTCATCATTATTTAAGAATAAGAAAATAAAGGTAAAAGAAAGCACTCATAGACAAGCCTCATTCTTCTTATTTAAAGACTTTCTTGAACAACTCTCCTTGAATGGTGAATCTCTCATTCTTTGAGTGATTGGAAATTTTTCTCTTAGATTCACTCTCAGTCTCTTGATTTTATAAGCTTCTTTAATGCCAAATTCATTACTTGAGGAGTCTTGGCCGAGTACGGATTGAAAAATATCAAAATCTTTGAAAAATTCCTAAATTCGTACATAGGATTTTCGTGATCTAGAGTGAATCTAGCGCCGGGTCCAGTCGACCCACCTGACACTAAGTGTGTTCTGTTTTCCTCTTAAGTTTTGCTTTGTTTTCCACTGTTCGAGTAGAATGGACTTGGCGCCAGGTGTGTGCTGAAAAATTTCCTTTTTTGCTTGAAATCAACTTAAATCTGCACAAATTTGTCAAAAATACTTTCTATAAGCAAAATATCAAATAGGAAGGAATATGCCTACTTATTACAACAAAAGTTCAATTTAACCTCAAATAACTAGAAAAATAATGATGATTTTAGCCCCTATCAACAACTCTCTCAAGAAGTGTTTCAATTCATCCAAATATCTAATCTATTACAAAAAGTGTTATAAAGGGATATATATAGGAAACCTCAACCCTAGTCTACTCAAGGTTACAAACCTTGGTCAAAAGAAACTTAAAATAAGTTAATTTGGTCTTAAAATACCTTACAATTCGTAGACAAAATGAAAGCAGCCGAAAGAGACTTGAAACAAAACAAAATAGGTGTTCAGGGGGTATGTATGGCTATGCATGGGAGCTACACGACCATACCATAGTTGAGGAATTTAAAAATTGGCTTTGCACGGTTAGAGTGCACTACCGTGCATAGTGGCACGGCTTGGTGCACGGCCGTGCACTCCAAGTATTGTGAGCAAATTCTTCTACCAATTGCACGACTTTACATATGGCCATGCATTCAAGTCATGCAGCCTTTGTTTTTGCACTCTTTTCTTATTCTCCCTGTTACATTAGATGTTCTTGGCTTTCCAAATGAATTGTGAGACACTTTGTACTTTTTTTGGCCTTCCTTTTGGCATCCATCTCTTGACAATCATCTCTGCCCTTGGCTTGTAATTTTGCCGTCCTTTTTGATGCCTCATGAACTTTATTAAATGCCAAGGTTTCTTAGTTGATATCTTAGCTCTCCATTCTCCTTCTTTAGTTGTGCCTTTATGCTTGGATGGATTCCTATCATTTCCTCATTCGTGGCGTATATTCGTCTTCAAATGAACACCTACATAAGATCTCAAGCAAGAATTATGTTCTGGAGATAAAAATGCAAGTTTACGTTCTTCCACATATAACTCATTTTCCCCCCATCTTCACTCTTTTTTTTTGTTGGAACTCCCTCATTATCTTCGTGTTTCAAACACAAGAGTGTCACTCTCATTTTACCTCCATCTTCTTCCTTTTTCTCAATCATACTTTTGGCACTCTATTGTTTTGAAAGCTTACTTAACTCTCTTTCTTTTCTCTCTTCATTTTTCCTCTCACTCTCTTTCTTTCGAGAACTCTCTTCAATACTCTTCTTTTTCTCATTATCCCTCATACTTTTTTGCATTTCTCTCACCTCACTTGAGAGTAGGAGTAGAAGAATATACAATAGGCTTCCCTTCATAACCAAATAAGATTTTCTCCTTCTATCATATAGCACCCTCCTATCAAATTGCTATGGCATTTCTAATATTAAATGGCTAGCTTGCATAGGGACCACATCACAAATAATTTCATCTTGATACTTCCATATCTCAATGGTCAAAAGCACTTGTTTGTTCACCCTCAATTTCCCACTATCATGGAACCATTGCAATTTATAGGGGTTAGGGCGTCTCATTACAAATAAGCCAAATTCTTCTACAAGACTAACACTTACAATATTTGTAAAAATCTCTTCATCAATGATAGCAATACAAGGCTTTTGGTTAATAAGGTAATGGGAATATAAAATATTGTTTCTTTAGAGGCTCTTCTTTACTTCCTCATCACAATCACCTCCCATATCACAAGTTCCCATCTCTTTAATTGCAATACCGGCAAAAGGGTAAAGTGGTAGTACCACAATTCCCTCATCACCATTGTGCTTCCCTCTTGTCCTTCTTCTACATAATCCTTTTCTCTAGATGTTAACTCACCTTGGGCATTAGTAAACATCATTTTCTTTGTTGGACACTCATATGAGGTGTGTCCATATCTTAAGTTTTTTTAGGTCTCTCAACTCCTTTGCCCTTCTCTTTAACCCCCTCTTCTTTAGTTTTCTCCTTTCCCCAATCTTCTCTAAGCTTGTAGGACTCTTTTGGTGGTCTTGGTGGTTTTGGTGTTTCCTCCCTCACTCTAGATTGATGGTTAAAAATTGGATTGATATAGATGGTTCCTTTGGGAAGGGACTTCCTTTTAAGTTATCCCTCAATCTTAATGGTCATGTGTACCATCTCTTCTAATGTCTCATAATAATACATCACATTTGCTATCTCTTTATACAAACCACTCAAAAACCTTACTTTGGTAGCCCTCACATCCTCAACAATATTAGCCCTCATCAAGGTCACTTCCAACTCCTTACGAAAAGCATCTACACTTTTATTTCCTTGTCTAAGTACATGCAATTTTTGATAAAGCTCATTATAGTAGTGTAGGGGTACAAACCTTTCTCTTATCAAGTTCCTTAATAATTCTCAAGTGGAAATCAATACATCTCCCAATATCCTTCTTTGAGATGAAATTTGGTCCCACCACACTACAACATACTCAAGGAAATTTGATATAGCCAATTTAACTTTAGTTCGCTTATTATATTCATGGTACTTAAACAAAATCTTCATCCTCTTTTCCCATTTAAGATAAGCCTCCGGGCCACTTTTGCCATGGAAATGGAGTACTTTTATTTTGATATGCCTCAACTCTTTATCCTCCTCATTATCTTCTCATCTTCTCACTCTAATCCCTATTTCTCTATTTTGTCTTCCATCCTCCTCATGAATTGCCTCATCCCAATCTTATATTCTTTCAAACTCTATCTCAAGCCCTTTCACATTTTGTTCCTCATGTCTCCCATGCATTCTACCTCTTCTCCTTCTCAAACCTTGCCTTCCTTCTCTCAATGGAGATAGTGGATAGCTCCCTAGAGAATATTCATCCCAACCGTCCCCTTGTTATTCATACAATGGGGGTGTGATATTATTCCCTTCTCTCATCTTAGGACTATCTTCTGCTCTATAACCTCTTCTTTGTGCAACAGTTAAGGCTTGGCCTTGGTGAGTTTATAGTTCAGTTATATTTTTTTTCATCTCATCCATCTTTGCATTGAGAGTTTCAAAGGTGGCTCGAATATCAAATGAGTTTTGGGACATTTTGCTGGATAGAAGAAGGAATTTCCTCATAAATACTCCCTTACGTGTATACACTTAACACTCGTGTTTAGCTCTTTTTAGCTTTTATGGTAATAGGCTCACCATCTTGCCTTTTTCAATGCACTCAAGTGATTTACAAGTACTTTCCACAAAGTATCCCCAATTACTTAGGAATTAGTCCAAACTTTTGATAAGCCTATTAACCTTCTAAGGACGACCAATTAGACTTAGATGGAAATTTAGTTAATAACAACAATAAGTCTCAAGGAGTTTATATCGGTCAATTAAGATTCAATGGATTTAAAAGATCTCAACAATTTCGATGACTAAGGGATGGGTAAATAGATAAAACCTAACAAGATTTTTAATAAATGCTAGAAGTTCAAGAACATAGCACTTAAGAACTAGAGTAAGATGATCATAGTTGGCCAATGAATATGAGTAAGAATTCATAACTAAGTAGGCTCAATTGAACAAGCAATTCCCCATAAATATGTGTATTAAGGAAATAATCAACTATAGAAAGTGTTTTAGTCACAATTTTTAAGCTAAAAGTTCACTCAAGTAAATCATCAAACACTTGTAACCAATTTTCAGAACTCAAGATATGACAGAATTTCTAAGCTCTTTTAGCCCTAATAATCAATCAACAACAAGAAATTTTCATTCCTCAATGATTATACCATCAACAAGGCATAAGTTTAATATATAAATCATAAGAAAACTCAAAGAAAGCCTAACCTTTTTGAAGCACAATTTTAAGTCACGGGAATGACAATTTTTGGAGATTTCTTGATGTTTTCAAGTTTTGATAAGAATCAAAACTCTCCTTTGCTTTTAGACCAACCTATGTGAGCTTGCTTGAGGGATGATTTTTAGGTGATTTTTGTGGCTAAAAATGGGAAAAAATTGCAAGAACCAAGAGTGAATCCAAATAGTGATTTTTGTGTAGAATAGCACCACCCAATTCAAATACTAATACCCTAGGCCAACTAGAAAACTTAGAACACTAGAAATATGAATCAAGTCTTCTAAAACTCAATCTAAGTCCCTTAATTCAACTAGGATACCAAGAATACTTGAAGATGAGGTCTAGGCAACCAATATAACTTCTACTCAAGAACTTTAAGGAAACAATTCCTAGGACCTTTTTTGGATAAACTAGATTGATCTATCCTTATAGATGTTTAGAGACTTATTCAAAAGCAAGGACTAAAATCCTATGAATTAGTCTTGACATTCATGAGACAACCCAAGAACAACTCTCTCAAGGAGTTTTTCAATTTATCCAAATATCTAATCTATTACAAAAAAGTATTATAAAGGGATATATATATATATATATATAGGGAACCTCAACCCTAGTCTACTCAAGGTTACAAACCTTGGTAAAAAAAAAATTAAAATAAATTAATTTGATCTTAAATGACCTTACAATTCGTAGAAAAAATGAAAGTAGCCAAAAAAAACTTGAAACGGAACAAAATAGGTGTTCAAGGGGTATGCACGACCATGCATGGGAGCTACACGGCCATGCTATAGTCGGGGAATTAAAAAATTGGCCTTGTACAACTAGAGTGCACAGCCGTACATCTGGCCATGCACAGTGGCACGGCTTGGTGCATGTCCGTGCTCCTGGCCGTGCACTCCAAGTATTGAGAGCAAATTCTTCTGCCAGTTGCACGGTTTGATGCACACTCATGTATTCAAGCCTTGTAACCTCTGTTTTTGCACTATTTTCTTATTCTCCTCCTTGTTGCATTAGATGTCCTTGGCTTTCCATATGAATTGTGAGACCTTTTGTACTCTTTTTGGCATTCTTTTTGGTATCCATCTCTTGATAATTATCTTTGCCCTTGGCTTGTAATTTTGGTGCCCTTCTTGATGCCTTATGAACCTTTTTGAATGCTAAGGTTGCTTGGTTGATATCTTAGCTTTCCATCTCCCTTCTTTAGTTGTGCCTTTATACTTGGATAGAGTTTTATCACTAGTCATGTTCGCTGGACAAGCCCAGAGGAGAGGCTTTGCAAAGCTACAATGGGCAATGCTGTCTTACTTTGAGGTGGAGATTGTGCAGAGAGTTTCAAGGAGTCTAATGCTAATAATATTAGGGACACATTAGAATACTTCTACAGATGGGTGCTGTTTTGATATTTGGTGGTCAAATATCCATCATAAAGGAGCGAAAGATGATATCTTTATGAGAAAGATGATACCTTTATAATGGGCATAAAGGTGTCATACTAAGGGCAAAATTAGGTTCCACCAAAATGCATATGAAAATCAACTCATCTCCAAAAGCTTCAATTTTTTGTGGCAGAAGAAGAAATTCTGAGGAAGAAGTGAAAAAGAAAAAAAGATAAAGATAAAAATGAATAAAATAAAGATAAGATTTGAGAAGAAGAAGAAGATAAACAGTAAAAAGACGATTTTCCTCTTTATCGGTTGATCATCAATCAACTAACGGAAGTACAAGATTAGTATTATTAGAAAGTTCAACGAACTGTTTTACGTTTTTTTTTAGTTAGAAGGCAAATATTGAATTTCACAGTATTTGAAAGGTTACCAGAGTAGTTTGCCCTATTTAATTTTAATATAACACTAAAATTTAAAATAGTATTTGACTCGAAGAAAGTTATTACCTTATCTTTATTAATTAAAAAGATTAGTGGTATAGCTTATGAATTAGTAGAATTCGTGTTTATTAAATGGAGCATATTAGTTGTAAAAGTTTAAATAAAGATATATTTATTTTTAAAAATGAATATCTATTTTTAAATATTTAAAAATAAGCATAAATATTCAAATTTGAGTGGATAATACCACCATCAGTTCTATTATGTTTCTGTGTAATTTTTTTAATCACTATTGCTATTTGATATCTTATTTGGAGATGGGTCCTTTTTTTTAATTTGATAATTTACTACTAATATTTTACTTACTTTTGTGCTTTCAATATGATATGTCACATCTTAACGATCTCGACTTGTAGAAATTAAGTACAATCTTGCTTTTGTCCATACATCATTTTAATATAGTTCTACCAGGACATTACTTAACTAATTCTAACCCATTTAATGTTACGTTAACAAAAAGTATTTTGGTAATCAATTATTTAAAGAAAAAATTAATTTATAATGACAATAGAATAGTGAGATAAAAAAAATAAAAGGATAATTAAGTATTTGTCAAATGTATTACCCTTATTTTATAAGTATATAAAAAAGAAAGTGAGTTATAATATTTACCATGTGGATCAAGGATTAAATTTAACTTTTATTCATTAATATTCTCTTAGTGAAGTTGTACTCCATACATTTAACATAACAATTTGATTTTTTTTAACCCTTGGAATTAATAATACCTTTTATTAATTTGAAAAAGAAAAAAAAAAGGAACTCATATGCCAATAAAAAAAAAATAGTACTCATATTTTTGGATAATTATTATTTTCATTAATTAAATTAATTTTATTCTACGCATGAGTTTTACTTTTAGCAATAAATCTAATAATATTAAAAGTGAATGAGGTGTCATAATTGTGAAACTTAGAAAAAAAAAAAAAAGCTTGTTTTGGTCATCCTAGAAAGTTTTAAATTTAACATCCTATCAACAAGGGTTTAGTGCCTATTTTTTTATATTTGGGGGTACAATACCATTAACCTTCAATTTCGAGTAATCGATATTAAAAAAAAAAAATTGTATTTGATTCATAAATTCTAAATTTTATTTTAGAATTAATATATTTCGTTCAATCTTTTTTTATACAAAAGAAAACACTCTACCTTGGGATTATCACTTTTTTTTTCTAATAATTAATTGCTATTAATAAACAAATTACAATGAGAAACTATTGCCCTCTCTTGACCTTCTTTCTAGGATTTTGTCATATTATGAAAAATAAAGGAAATAAGTCATGCTGAGAATTGATACTGGGCGTAACAAAACAATGTCATTCAGAATAAGTATAATGATATAGTTTTGTTAAGGTAGTAGAAATCCAACGGCTGAGAGATTAAGCAAGTAATGGAAAAGATTGTGTCTCCTTCAACGGTCTTAACTATAAAGTGGAAGAAAAAAGATGTTAGGAGTAGTATGATTTCATTTTTTGGTTGGTTCCAGAACGTAGGTAGGTGTCTCCCCTCTCTAAAATTCCTTCCAATTCCTTTCCTCTTCTTTTCTGCTCGTTGTAATTCTTTGTCTAGATTAATAGAAATTCCCTCTTTCTTCTACATTTCTTTAGCAATTTTGGGCTCATTCTTAATGTATCAGAGCAGGTGATCCTTGGCCAAATAATGGTTATGACTAGATCCCAAAATGAATCCCAAACCACTGCGTCAAATGTTGAGATTATGGAACTTTGTAGTTCTGTTGAAATCCAAGGGAAGAGAATGGATGAAATGGATAAAGGGCTTAGGAAATTATTTTTTCCTAACACAATGAACTTAGAACTACCTTGGCTATGGCACACTTTAAGACTTCTCAGTTGAAGAGTGATACTGAGCAGACAACTGCTGTTGTGAAAGGGTTTGAAAGCAAGTTAGACAATCTATGTAGGAAGTTAGATCAGATGATGAGGCAAAAAGGAACTTTGGGTGAAAGTAGCTATGAAAGAGAGGTAGGATCAATTGTTGGGAAAATTGAGAGAGCAAGAAGAATTGATGGTGAGGTGAGGTTGAATGGTAGAAATTCTTACCATAGTCATAAGCTAAAATTGATTTCCCCCTTTTGACATCGATCCAATCCTAGAGAATATCATAGATATTTTCAGGTTCACTAAATAGATGAACCCTTAAAAATGGAATTAGCTAAATTGTATATGAAGGGAAGGGCTTATATATGGATACTGAGTGAAAAACCTTAGAGGGGGGTGAGTAAGGTTTTTGGCAAGCAAAAATAATTTTTTCGAAGAGTCTAAAATGCTGAACAAGGATGATCACAAAGATACTTGGATTGACTTTA
This sequence comes from Voacanga thouarsii, assembly GCA_026120185.1. NCBI lineage: Eukaryota > Viridiplantae > Streptophyta > Magnoliopsida > Gentianales > Apocynaceae > Voacanga > Voacanga thouarsii. The sequence continues at coordinate 704,147 of JANUWF010001050.1, read as the reverse complement.
TTGATGCATTGAAAGCTGTCCAAGCACTCGTAGATGTGTATTTAGATTTAGACAGTAAAAGATCATAAAAACAATATACATGAACTACTGAAATAAAATGAGACAAGAGATGTATAGTGGTTCGATCAACAATGATCTAAGTCCACTACCTTAAGCCTCACACTTAAGGATTTTCAACCCTATTTCATTAACCTCACTTAATGAAATAACCATATACAAGAGAGGATCACCACACTAGATTTTACACAACCTCTCAAACACATCAAGGCTCACCCCTATGGGTTTTACATCACAACCTTGAACAATCACACAACAAGGATCACCCCTATGGGTTTTACCACACAACCTTGAACATACACACAACGAGGATCACCCCTTTGGGTTTTACTACACAACCTTGCTATTACAAGTTGAGAATTGAAAATCAATATAACAGAGATAAGCTCACTTACTTGAGCAGATATTCTCTCGGATACAAGCACAAAATACTTTTATCTTTGATACACAATGAACTCATTTTGAAGCTAAGATAAAATGAGATTTTTGAAGATATTGAGCAATAGTGTTTTTAAGATGGATGTTTCAAAAATCTTACTTGTAATCTGGCTTTAAGGGCTATTTATAGAGCTAAAAAGTGGAGTGCCAACGGTTATAAAAAAACGGCTATAAAATTTTCTATTTAAACTTATCCGAGTTTTGGACTCGGGTTTTGGACGAAGATGCATCCAAAAGTTAAGTCCAAAATGGCACATCCCTGACGGACAATTTTTCAACCCGATTTACAGGATTTTGGATGAACCTTTTGGATTCAAACTGTACCATCCAAAATTCTGTGAATTCTAAAAACTTTGAAAATCATTTCCTTTGAAGCTTCAAGGTAAAGCTAAATGAATCAAAAGATAAGAGGATATAGGAAATAATAAGTATACCTTAATGAACATTTCCTAGTCTAATATTCTTTATAAAAAGTCTTCTTGATGTATAACTCCTTATACTTGATTTTTCAATTGATCTTCCATTCTTGAAATCGGTGATGAAGGAGTCACCAATAATTCTTATCTGAAGACTTTAGAAGAACAAAGGTCAATCATGTCCTATCACAATAAATTGACACATTAGTTCATATCAACGTTTGTCATAAATCAAAACATAAAAGAAGGCCCTTAGGGCTAACAATCTCCCCCTTTTTGAGTGATGACAAACATGACACATTTGATATGTAGATAGAGATAACATGATGAGCAAAAGGTGCAAATAATTGTAACAAGTCTCATAGAGATCTTATGAGAAACCATATCTCAATGATCCTAAAGCATATCATATCTCTATATAAATATTCAAAGTAATTTGATAGAGATAAAATGCTAAAAAGCTCCCCATAAATATATGCTTATGTGATAATTTTGAACATAAGAGGGAATAGAAGAAGTAACGATTTATTCATCCAGAAAGTGTATCTAAAATCGTTTTGGAAGAACTTGTGTTTTCAGAATATCTTTTGAATAGGACTTTTGGATGTCCAAAACATTTTTCAAAAACTGCCTATAAGAATATTTGTTTTGGATACAAAGTTTCTGAGTCCAAAACTCCCCCTGATTCGATGCACAAAAAATTTATCACAGAATTTTTGTTTCAAGGATCCAATTATCATTAAGAATTCTGTGTTATAAAATTGAACTTTCACAAACTGAGGAATTTTTCAGAAAAATTTGTGAACAGTGAATCAGAAATTTTCATCACGGTTTTGATTTACCTACACAACTATTCATATCATAAATGGTTCATGTAGTTCATAACAGTTCATGCAGTTATTTCAGAATTCAATAACTGTTCAAACAACAGTTTCAGTTTTTCAAAGGGTTTCAACTTCCATAGCAGTTACTTTGCTGAACAAAAAACCAAACATTAATAGTCCAATATTAGTCAGGTAGAATCCATGCAGAACTTATAACATTTTATTTTTGGATATCAACATGTAGATCAAATTCATATGCAGTCGTAACATGCAAACTTTATATTTTCTATCAATTACTGCATACCAACAATTTCATATAGCTTATATTGCAGACTATAACATTTTCAGATTAGTATATGTCTTGCAAATAACATCATGCCGACAGTTATGCAGACCAACATTCAACATCAGTTTCATTTTTTCATTTTCTCCTTATCAACATGTGGATCTATCTAACATTTTCTTTCTCCCCCATAATAACTGTCATCTCTCCCATATTCACTGTCATTTTCTTTCTCTCCCTTTGTCATCAATAAAAAAAAAGCATAGCAGAAGGAGAAGTAATATGCATTTAACAGTCATCAGATAGATAATATGCATGACAGAGAATTAAACTTAAAAAAATATCAGAAATTATCCAAAGACAGAATATAAATGACTGAAAAAGTATATTGTTTAACTGTGGTAGAATGTAAGTTGTTCATCAGCCCACGGTGTTACCCAAGAAAGCAGTCTAGGAAATATTAATGGTTTCACCCTTAGATCCAGTACCCTTCTTGGAAAACTGACCAGTTATTCTGTTGGATTTTCGTTTAACAACCACATGCTTCTGTCTTTTTCCTTTGGGTTTGGGAGAAGAAGGAGGAATATCTTTTTTCTGGACAGGAGAAGGTTGTGGAGATGGTTCAGGTGAGGGTTCAGGAGAGGGAACCTTGATATCTGCAGGCGGTTTATTCTTATCCTTTGAAGATTGTTCATCATTTTCATGATCAGATATAGAGGCAGAAGGCTTAGCAGATTACTCAATGATAGAAATTCTGTTCCCTAAGTTCTTGATTTTTGAGTTAAGAGATTCCAATTTCTCTGCAAATGAGCTGATTGCACTCAGAATATTCTCAGACAAACCTATGTCATGAACATTGCCTTCATCAAATTTTCTTTTAGAACCAGAAACAGTTTTTCCTTCGTCCTTAATTTTCATCAGGTTCTCTCTTTCTTTTCCAGCAGTTTCTCTAAGCAATTTCCAAGAATTATTCTCCCTTACATATCCCATCTTTTCAAAGGAGTCATAGCTATAAACATTTGTTTTTGAGGGACCAAGTAACAGAATTTAAATCAATATTAAAAAATCTAAAGACTTTGATCAATAAATTTCCAAACGGAAGAGCCTTGCTAGAAGTATTTCTAGACTGCAATATTAACTTTGTTGCCAGAAATCCAAAGTTTATCTGTCTCCCCTCAGCTAAGGCAAGCATGACCACCATTTGAAGTATGCTAATAGAGGTCTTATGACCGGAACTGGGTACAACAATGGTAGAAACCATATGATGAAGGATTCTACCCAATCCATTCAACCATTTAGAACTGCGATTTCCAGAGATTTCAAAGCTTTTTCCACTAGTAAACAACTTCTCAAAATTTTTCAGAATAAAAATTTCATTTCCTTCAGGAAATTTGTTCAACTCAAAATACTGAAAACCAGCATCACGAACATCACAGATTCTGTTCAGCATTCTATGGTCAAATTCAAAATCTTTTCCTTTCACTTGTGTCACATACCACTTAATCACGAATCCTCCCTCTGTTTCTTCCAGTTTGCCCTTTCTCAAATTTGCATAAAATTTCCAGACTAAAGGAGTGTAGATTTTCTCATCAACTGATAGCAAACTCCCCCATCCGACATGATCAAACATATCCAGAATATTTGATTCAGAAAAGTAGAGTGGTTCACTCGATAGCCAGAAATAATAGTTCGATTTCTAGAGACCCAGTAATTGTATTCAGATTCACATTTGGAGTCGAGAAATCGAGGTACCTGATTTGCAGAACTCAGTTGTTCGGAGGAAGATTCAGACGAATCATAATGAAAGGCCGAAAAGTGAGGCTGAGGAGAAGCTTCCTTTGCTTTCGCTTTACCCTTCGTTGAACCCGAAACCTTTTTCATTAACACCGGAGAAGATTTTTGCTCCTTCTTAGGTTTTGGAACGGTGGATTTTGTCTTGGCCATTGAAGGATTCAAGCTTTTACAGAGCTTTTCGGGTTTTCAGAGAAGAAGAACACGGAGGAATTGTTTTGGAAGAATGACAGTTTCAAGGGTTTTGAGAAAGAGAAAATCAGATAGCTTTGAATGTCTAGGATAGTGTGAGAACAATGTGCCTTGGAAACATGTGTTTTTATGAGGAGTTTTGAAAAACGTGCAAACCAATTTTTTGAAACACGAAATTTGGAATAAAAGAATATCAAGCATTGATTTTGGAACAAGACCAGGTCCTAAATCATTGTCCAAAAGAGTGTTTCCCTGAAATGCATTTTGGATGTAGGAATTGGATTCTAGTACTGCGTCCAAAACAAGAACAGGGTATTTTGGATGTAGAGTTTTGTTTCCAAAACCTTTTTCTTCACAATTCCTGCACAAGAAGAACTTACACAAAAAGATTATTTATCAAATTCTTGTAATACCCAAACCTCTTCTCAAATTGTTGAACCTGTCCTCAGCTAGAGGTTTGGTGAAGATATTTGCAAGTTGTTCATCCGTTGAGACATATTCAACACACACATCTCCTTTGAGTACATGGTCTCGGATGAAGTGATGTTTAACTTCAATGTGCTTTGTTCTCGAGTGTTGCACTGGATTTTTTGTTAGACTGATAGCACTTGTATTATCACACATTATAGGAATACAGTTAAAATTTAAATTGAAATCTCGCAGAGTATTCTTCATCCATAACATTTGAGCACAACAGCTTCCTGCTGCAATATATTCAGCCTCAGTGGTGGATAATGATACGCAAGCTTGTTTTTTACTGTGCCATGATACCAGTGAGTGTCCAAGAAATTGACAATGGCCACTAGTACTTTTTCTTTCAACTTTACACCCTGCATAATCTGCATCAGTATATCCTATAAGATCAAAGGTGTTAGTACGTGGATACCATAATCCATAATCATATGTCCCAATAAGATATCGAAGTATGCGTTTAACTGTACTTAAATGAGATTTCTTCGGACAAGATTGAAATCGAGCACAGAGACATACTGAAAATATGATATCTGGTCGACTAGTAGTAAGATATAGTAGACTTCCAATCATACCTCTATATTTTCGTTCATCTACCTCCTTACCCTTTCATCTTGGTCAAGTTTTACGGATGTGCTCATGGGTGTGCTGATTTCTTTTGCTTCATTCATTCCAAACCTTTTGGGCAACTCTTTGGCATACTTTGCTTGGTTAATGAAGATTCCATCTTTAGTTTGCTTAATTTGCAGTCCGAGAAAGAAGTTCAATTCTCCCATTATACTCATTTCAAATTCTTACTGCATAGTCTTAGTAAACATCTTGCACAAGGAGTCATTAGTAGCGCCAAAGATAATATCATCAACATAGATTTGGACGATTAGTAAGTCACCAGAGCAATCAGATTTGATAAACAAGGTATTATCAATTAAGCCTCTAGAAAATCCTTTTGAGATTAGAAAATCACTAAGCCTTTCATAACAATCTCTAGGAGCTTGCTTTAATCCATAAAGAGCTTTAGATTGTTTGAAAACATGATTTGGATAGACCTCATGAGAAAAACCAGGTGGCTGCTCAACGTACACTTCTTCTTCAATAAAGCCATTTAAGAAAGCACTTTTAACATCCATTTGATAGAGCATAAAATTTTTAAAAGATGCAAAAGCAAGTAACATTCTAATAGATTCTAATCTAGAAACAGGAGCAAATGTTTCATCGTAGTCAATGCCTTCCTCTTGATTAAATCCTTGAGTTACCAATCTAGCTTTGTTTCTAATTACAGCTCCGTTTTCATTAAATTTGTTTCTAAAAACCCATTTTGTTCCAATAACAGGATGATCATGTGGTCTAGGAACAAGTTTCCAAACTTGATTTCTTTCGAATTGATTCAACTCTTCTTGCATGACAATAATCCAAAATTCATCATGTAATGCAATATCAATGCTGTTAGGTTCAATATTTGAAAGAAGAGCAAAGTTGTCGATAAAATACCGTCGAGTTTTAACTTCTTGGTTTGGATCTCCAATGATTTGCTCCTTTAGATGGCTTGATTTGAATTTCCAATCATTTGGCAATTGATGATTTGCAGAATCTTTAGTTTGATCTTTCTCTTGTTCATTGTGTAATTCTTCGATCTCCTCCTCTTTTGCATGAGTATCTAATGATGGAGCATTTACTTAATCTAACTTACCTTCATTTGAATTTCCTACATTATCATCATCATCATCTCTTTTTGACGAATAAATGTTAGATTCATCAAATACAACATGCACAGATTCTTCCACACAAAGTGTTCTTTTATTATATACTCTATAAGCTTTCTTGTTGGAATAATATTCAAGAAATATAGCCTCATCGGACTTGCTATCAAATTTTCCAAGATTATCTTTTGTATTTAGAACAAAACATTTGCATCCAACAACTTTAAAATAAGAGATAGAAGGAGTTTTGTCAAACATAAGTTCAAAATGAGTTTTTCTTAAAAATGGTCTTAACATAACTCAGTTTATTGTATAGCATGCTGTGTTAACAGCTTCCGCCCAAAAGGATTTTGAAAGAACATTTTCACAAAGTATTGATCTAGCCATTTCTTGCAAGGTCCGATTTTTCCTTTCAACAACACCATTCTGTTGAGGAGTTTTAGCGGCTGAGAAATTATGAAAGATTCCATTTTCATCACAGAAGAGAGTGAATTCGCTGTTAAAAAATTCTTTTCCATTGTCACTTCTGATAGAGACCAATTTGTATCCAATCGAGTTTTGGACGTGCTTAATCAGTTTTGAAAATTTAGTAAAGGCTTCATCTTTTTGTCCAAGAAATAATGTCTAGGTAAATCTAGAAAAATCATCAACAATTACATATGCGTATTTTTTACCACCAAGACTAGCAGTCCTCATAGGTCCAAATAAATCAATATGAACTAATTCAAGAGGTTTTGAGGTGGAGATCATTTTCTTTGGTTTAAAAGAAGTTTTGATTTGCTTTCCAAATTGACATGCATCACAGATTTTGTGTTTATCAAGTTTCATTTTTGAAAGTCCTCTAACAAGTTCTTTTGAGGATAGTTTGTTTAACAAATCAAAGGATACATGACCTAGTCTCCTATGCCAAAGATAACCATCATTATCATGAACGGATAGACATCTAATTCCATTAGCTACAAGGTCATTAAGATAAAACACATATACATTTCCCATGCGTTTGGCAGTAAAGATGATTTCGAGATTTCCACTGTCAAGTATAGAGCAAGAATCTTTTTCAAAAATAACTTTGCAACCATTGTCACAAAGTTGGCTAATGCTGAGCAGGTTATATTTTAAATCATCAATAAGTAAGACTTGCTTTATAAATGTTAATGAACCTTTATCAATATTACCAATGCCGAGAATCTTCCCTTTTTTCTTGTCTCCAAATGTAACAAATCTTTCATTTGTTGTCTGAATATCTTCTAGCAATGTTGCATTTCCAGTCATGCGTCTTGAACAACCGCTGTCCAAGAACCACTTGGTAAAGCTTAAAGATCGTGCCTATATATGAGAAGAAGAGATGATTTTTGGTACCCACACTTTCTTGGGTCCATGAAGGTTAGTAACATTTTCTTTGATTTTCCAGAAAGTAGCTTCACTGGATTCCACTTTTCTTCTAATAAGACATTTTGAAACAATATGTCCAGGTTTTTCACAATACGTGCATGCCTTGTATGTGCTGTGAGAAGGAATAGGTTTAGCATGCTGAAACTTGTTCTTTTTGTAGTTATTCTTATGTTCATATCCTAATTCACTTTGATTTTCGGCTAAGCTAAATCTGGGCACGCAAGTTTTGTCTTTATCCTCATGTTTATATTCTAAGCTACTTCAATTTCCAGAATAAACAAATCTGGGCATGCAAGGTTTGTCTTTATCTTCCTGATTAAATTCTAAGCCACTTTGATTTCCAGCATAAACAAATCTGGGCATGCAAGTTTTGTTATTATCCTCATGGTTATATCCTAATCCACTTCGATTACCAAAATGATGTTGAGTTCCGAGAAGTTTTTCCGGATTGCTTTTACCATTTGTAAATTTTTTAATGCAATTGGTAAGATTATTTACTCTAATTTTCATATCATTGAAGGTGCTAACCATGCATTCAAGAATTCGAATTTTATCACACAAGTTTCTATTTTCCAGAGATGCATGATGTAATGTTGTCATGATCACATCTTTTTCAATTTCAGCACGCATATGTATTTCAAGAGACATTTCGTAGCTATTCAACAAAGCTTCATTTTCTTTCATCAGACAATTTACCTTCAACTTTAAATCTTTATTTTTTCTGGACAGTTTTTTTAATTCACAAAACATATCACATAACAACTCATTAGGATCAACATTCTTTTTAGTCATAGATGTATGCGAAATAGACATGCATTCTGATGTTGAAAAGTTTACCTCATTTTCCAAAGCCATGAAACAAATGTTGGCAGTTTCTTCCTCAGATTCTTCATCTCTAGATTCATCATTTAAGTCCCAAGCTCCCATCAATCCTTTACCTTTCTTGATTTTATGGTATTTCCTCTTCTTAGACACTTTTCCTTCCTTTCCTTTTGCAATCGGACAGTCTGCAATGAAGTGATCCGTGCTTTTACATTCAAAGCATTGAGGTTTGAAGCTGGAGGTTTGTCATTTCTTTCTTATAAGCTTCCTTTCTCGTTTGTAGTTTTCTTTGAACATCCTTCTGAATTATTTTTCTATCATTGCTAAGTTATCACCATCCATGCCTTCACTGCTTTCCGAAGAGCTTGTTTCTTCATCTTCACTTTCAGCTTTTAGAGCAATCCCTTTTCTGCCTTTATCATGATCATCAGATTCATGAAAACTTTTAAGCTTCATCTCATGAGTTAAAAGAGATCTAATCAACTCTTCAGTAGGTAAGGATTTCAAATCCTTGGATTCTTCAACAGCAAAAGTTTTAGGCTGCCAGCTTTTTGGTAAAGCATCAAGAATTTTTCGGTTTTGTTCCCCAAGGGAATAAACCTTTCCGTAAGCTTTCAGACCATTTGAGATATTAGTAAATCTTGTGAACATGTCAGTGATGCTTTCGTTTGGCTTCATAGTAAATAATTTATAATCATGAATAAGAAGCCCTAATTTTGATTCTTTGACTTGATTTGTCCCCTCATGGGTGACTTCTAGCAATCTCCACATATCATGAGCTGAATCACAACCACTAACACGATTGTATTTAGTTGAATCTAGTGCACAACACAAAATATTCATAGCTTGAAAGTTTAGAATCATTTTTGCATTGTTTTCCATACTATACTCATCATTCTGTTTAGATATTTTTATACCATTAATTATCTTTGATGGAATAAAATGACCATTCTCTATTAAACTCCATAACTCGAAGTTAATAGAACACACATAAATCTTTATTCTATTTTTCCAGAAGGTACAATTGTCTCCATTAAACAAAGGTGGACGATTTGTTGAATATCCTTTAACATATAGAAGAGAAGATGAGTTTGCCATTAAAATCTTTTCTACAAGGTTGTTAAACCAAAAGTATGTAGACCTCGCTCTGATACCAAATGAAAAACCTTAGGGGGGGTGAATAAGGTTTTTGGCAAGCAAAAATAATTTTTTCGAAGAGTCTAAAATACTGAACAAGGATGATCACAAAGATACTTGGACTGGCTTTATTGACGCATTGAAAGCTGTCCAAGCACTCGTAGATGTGTATTCATATTTAGACAGTGAAAGATCATAAAAATAATATACATGAACCACTGAAATAAAATGAGACAAGAGATATATAGTGGTTCGATCAACAATGATCTACGTCCACTATCTTAAGCCTCACACTTAAGGATTTTCAACCCTATTTTATTAACCTCACTTAATGAAACAACCACATACAAGAGAGGATCACGACACTAGGTTTTACACAACCTCTCAAACATATCAAGGCTCATCCCTATGGGTTTTACACCACAACCTTGAAAAATCACACAATAAGGATCACCCCTATGGGTTTTACCACACAACCTTGCTATTACAAGTTGAGAATTGAAAATCAATAGAACAGAGATAAGCTCACTTACTTGAGCAGATATTCTCTCGGATACAAGCACAAAATACTTTTATCTTTGATACACAATGAACTCACTTTGAAGCTAAGATAAAAGGAGATTTTTGAAGATATTGAGCAATAGTGTTTCTAAGATGGATGTTTCAAAAATCTTACTTGTAATCTGGCTTTAAGGGTTATTTATAGAACTAAAAAGTGGGGTGCCAACGGTCATAAAAAAATGGCTATAAATTTTTCTATTTAAACTCATCCGAGTTTTGGACTCGGGTTTTGGACGAAGATGCATCTAAAAGTTAAGTCCAAAATGGCACATCCCTGACGGACAATTTTTCAACCCGGTTTACAGGATTTTGGATGAACCTTTTGGATTCAAACTGTACCATCCAAAATTCTGTGAATTCTAAAAATTTTGAAAATCATCTCCTTTGAAGCTTCAAGGTAAAACCAAATGAATCAAAAGATAAGAGGACATAGGAAATAATAAGTATACCTTAATGAACACTTCCTAGTCTAATATTCTTCATAAAAAGTCTTCTTGATGTATAACTCCTTATACTTGATTTTTCAATTGATTTTCCATTCTTGAAATCGGTGATGAAGGAGTCGCCAACAATTCTTATCTGAAGACTTTAGAAGAACAAAGGTCAATCATGTCCTATCACAATAAATTGATACATTAGTCCATATCAACGTTTGTCATAAATCAAAACATAAAAGAAGGCCCTTAGGGTTAACGCGGAGTTATAAGGCTAGCCATGGACAGGTTGATTGGTTAACTAGTTAACTTTTGCTATGGGAATAAGTAAGAGATTTGGTGAAGGAACTGCAAAAGATGTAATTGGTGAATTTTGTAAGATTAAACAAAAAAGAAGTGTGGAGGAATTTATAGAGAAATTTGAGGAGCTAAAAGACTTGTTTAGTTGTAGCTTTTCCAATCTTTCGGAACTCTATTTTGTTTTAGTATTTTTGAGTATATTGAAGGAGGAAATTAAAAATGTCATATAGTTGTTTCACAGTGAAACCTTAAAGAGGGCTTATAAACTAGCCATTTCCTACAAAAGTACTTATCCTAGAAATTTCCTAAACTGAGCCACAAACCTTCAGTTCACCAAGAACCAAGCCTTTCTTACAAACAAAATCCTTCAAATCTTAAAAAACTCCTGATTCAAAAGCATCAACAAAAACTCCTATCAAGTTCAAGAAGATTATGTAACACCCCCTAATAAGTGGCCTAAATGGCTAGGGATATTACCCTGTCCTATGGACCAGAGATCTTCATAATAGGGAAACAAATAACAAAGGAAAAAAAGGTAAACTAAATAATCAAATAGACCTCAAAGTTGGAATATAAATTTACTGTCTGGAAAAGAAAATCCTTAGTACTTGGCATACCACAGTTGAGCCTCATTGGCAGAAATAAAATATAATAAGGAAGGGTAGAAATGATAAAGTATTAAGGCCTAATTCTATTACAAAAAGATCTTCTGCACCTAGTTTTGATAATCTTAGACTACCTTGAAAATCATGATTAGAAAATCGTGTGAAATTATAGATAATCTCAGCAAGTCTATTATGTGCAAATGGTAATTAGAAAATCAAAAGCATGATGCATGAATATAATAATTCAAATGGTTGAAACAGTAAGAAAAATTCCAACATTATAACTCAAATTTCATTATGAAATATTTGGAGAAAAAATTTAACAAGTATGATCAGGTACAATGTTTAGAAAAAAATTTTGTCGAATAAATTATTTCCAATCACAAACTAATGTGAACGATCATTTAGGTATAATTTTAAACTTGACATTCACAAGACATATTGTGTATCGAGATTACACATCTATGATACTTTACAACATAATCTATACTAAGATAGTATAATGGGTAGGGTGTACATCCCTCCCGAAAGGATACCCCAACAACCCTCTCACATGTAAACAGACCGAATGTCCTACGTCCATCCTCTAGTTCCCCTTGGATACCGTATTTCTAGCTAAGGATCCGAATTGACTACTAGGACTGACAACCCGTTTGGAAAAGACAATTTTTCAGAGATAACTAATCAACCGAAATTCTCTCCTGATCTAACGAGAACTAATCCTATGTTTCGTCCCTTGAGTACTCAAGTCTTAAAATAGTGCGGCTTAAGAAATTCCCATGTCATTGTGAAATATACAATTTCAGTTCTACAATTATTGATCTAAATATCAAAACTCAGTATTTTTCAAATTTACCCTGACTAGGAAAGGAAAGTTCATGGTTTCTCTCCAAAATTTTCTGAAGGTAGAAAATTCCTTCATCCATTAACAACAATACTCGTTTAAAGTGTGATAATTATGTAGTTTCATAATTTGCCTCGAAAAAGATATCAACAGGAGCCACATGTCATGCTATGAATTTCACAAATTATATACATGGCTGAAAACTTGGAATTAGGTGCATACATTGATGCATAATTCCTAATCAAACATACTGCTTCATATAGAAATTCTCTAAGGTTGATCATGCAAAAAAAAAAAAAAAAAACTTTTTGTATAAGAGTCATGATATAAATAATGGTAATACCAAGTGTGATAAAATAAACTAATCCAAACATATTATTTCAATAAATAGTATGAAGATCTAATCATTATGTATGTAGGATCATAGAATTTTCTTTGAAATTACTTTGCACAAACGAGTCATGAGATGCAAGGACTTACCTCTTGTCCAAAAGCTTAGCAAATTAGCTTCAAGATAACTTAAGTGTTACTTTCTCCTACGTCCAACTCCAAATCTATCATGTTGCAAAGATTTTTAGGATGTTTGAATTACATTTTTAATTTCATTCCTAATCTGAGACAAATTTGTGAACCCTTATATCAGAGATTTCAAAAAAATCCCGTTGCTTGAGGTACCTAAATTGTCAAAAAGACTCCCTTGCCTTGGTATTTCAGATCTGAATATTTTTATGATTATCGAAACCGATGCCTCTGAGCTTGGTTATGGAGGTATTCTAAAATAGAAGAAATCCGATTCCTCTTTTGAGCAGCTAGTCAGATATCATTCTGGCATCTGGCTATCCAGCGAAAAGAACTATAGCACCATCAAAAAGAAAATCCTTTCTATTATTTTTTGCATATCAAAATTTCAAGATGATTTTATTAACAAAAAGTTTCTTCTTGGTATTGATTGCCAAGCAGCAAATAATATTTTACAAAAAGATGTGAAAAACATTGTTGCCAAATAGATTTTTTCCAGTTGGCAAGCATTATTGTTAAGTTTTGATTTTGATATTGAATTTATCAAAGGAGAATCCAATTCCTGATTTTTTAACAAGAGAATTTCTGTAAGGATAATCTAGATAGGATTTTAATAAGATTTCTTATCTTCTTACAATGTGAGATCAAATCTATAAATAGAGTGAAAAGAACGACTAAGAAGTATCAATGGCACAATACAATTCTCGTCCTCGAGGAATAGCAGCAAATAGATTTGTAGTTCTTGCTTCTTATCCCGACCCCTCTTTTAAGCTCTTCTCTTTCAAGACCTCCTTTAACCATGAATCCTTTTAATCCTCTTTCTCCTTCAAAACCCTAATTAGCTATGCAAACCCTAATTAACCATGCAACTCTAATTAATCGATCAATAAAGTAGTATCTAAACTAACTTATTTTACCAATCATACCAAGAGTTCAAATAGCTTTTCAAAAATTGAAGTTCTCATCTTATAATGGTACAATGGACCATTCTTCAAAATCATACTATAAAGGAAAATCATCAAAATTTAATCAAATATATTTCCTATAATTCTAAACATCACATAACGTTCATATAAGCCAAATTTTCAGCAATTATGGCTATTTTTATGAGTAAATTCATTTTCCAAATTCAAACACAAAATTCTATTTTTACTCTAAAATAGGGGTCAAAATTATTTAATTAATTAACCAAGAAAATCATTTTATTTTTAAACAAAAACATCAATTTTAAAACCTCCATATGTTAGGTATATTACTATATATTTATCTCCCCAAGATTCCCACAAAAAAGGACTCAAATAATTTTTACACAAAGCCTCGGGTAAACAGTAAACTACTTTGCGCAGTCAACTTCAAAAATTCATAACTCCCAAAGTATAAAGTATTTTTCGATGATTCTTTTTATTGAATTTTTATAACATCTTAAGTTTCTATAATAAAAAAATAATAATAAAATTCAGTCAAAAAAGATGTTTTTTTGGGGGTTAAATTTAGTCCTATGTACATGAGTTTTTGGGCAGCTTAGTTACATTCAATAAGACACCACAATTTCCAATCACCAAACTTTTGTTAATCCTCAAATAAGTTTCCAACACACCCTAAATCCTGTAAAAAATTATACACAAGGTCTATGATCATAATTTGGTTTAAAGAAAACAACACCTAAATCAAAATCTAAAATTCCTGCAAGCACTTTGTTTTCTTCAACCATCATCTTGAAGCATAAAGAACACCAAAACTTCCCCAACTAAACAATATAAAACACCACACACATAGGGCCTTATTTTCAGAACGTAAACACAATTTCATTCATCAAATTTTCAGTATTCAAAGAATGAATTCATGGAATAATATATATGAACAAAATTTCAGTACACATAGGACCATTTTTCTGTTTGGAGCAGAAAATGCAACAAGACAAGAGTTTCAATCACAAAAAATCAACCTTAAAGTGGTTCTACATCTTCCTAGATTTTATTTATCAAGTCCCCAAGGAGAAATCACATAAATAAGGCCTTCAAGCCATCATTTTAAGAAACTGGCAGCTTACATGCATTTTTTATTTTCAGGCTTGTTACAGGGGTAAAAATGATTTCTTAGAATAAAAGACTTTATTTCTCACATCATAAACCATCCCTAATATAAATGTAACTGTTTTCATCACATACATCCACCCATATTGCATAAAATAAGAAAAACATCAAGCTGTCCAGCAAGAACATTTTTGAACACAAGAATGAGGAAATGGAAGGGAAGGTGATGGTCTTACCTCAATTTTCAGCTCAAAAACTTCAGAAAAATTGTTTCTTCAATCTCCAAGGAGTGATGCTAGCTTGAGCAAGGAGGATTGCAAGAGAAGGCAAAAATGGACCTTCATAGAAAGGATGATTCATTCAAATCGACATGAGAGTCTAACTACATTACATTGCTAGAATCCATGTTTTTTCTTCTAGGCGAATGCAATATTGAGATTTTTTCCCTGACCGTGATTGGTTTCTAAGAGTGGGCATATGAACTTAAAGGAAATCGAAAGACCTTTTTCAATATAACCCTTTCCTGGACCAACCCGCCTACCCGGCTTCCTAGATTTAAAGTGATTTGTGTATCTACCCCAATGAGACTATTGTTTCGTACCATTATGGAAGAAGATTTGGGTAAGATATGAACTTCCTTGAGAATGAAAAAAAATTGCAAGAGTGAGTGTGTGAGCTTGTATTCTTGTTTGAGTGTGAGCTACCCAAGCTGCCGGCAGCTTGGTAGCAATGGAGTGAAGCTTCTCTTCTAGAGAGAAGTTGAAGAAAAATTTAGAGAGAGAGGGAGAGGGTGGCCGGTTATGGTAGAGAAATGGGGAGAAAAAGTGATTTTATGTTTAGGTTTTGGGAATCCAAGGGTTGAAACAAAGCTAAAATAATTCACCCTAAATTCAAGGGTTGGGATACAAAGTGTTCTAATAGATTAAGATGGGTCATGGGTCTTGGATTGGGTCAAATAATGAATTTGGGTTATGTAGTCAAAATTGAATTTGACATGAAATTTGACAAAGACTTTTTAATTAGCAAACAAGGTCAAACTCCCTCTTAAAATTAAATTTACTCAAGAGGGCATTTTCGACAAAGGGAGGCTCATTGCTGCAATGTTATTTGAAATGTGATATAACAATTAACTTGACTAAATTATCTACTACACACACACACACACACACACACACACACACACACACACACACACACACACACAAAAATAATGCACAATTACTTATGTATAAATCACTTATTATGAACCATACAAATAATTGACTTAATACACTTTCTTTTTTCAAAAGAATTCTCATAAGGAGCACATAAAATATACACATGTAATGTATTTAATTTATGAAGCGGGATTAATTTAATCAAATGGTTAGTTTCCTAACTCTCAATTTAGTAGGGTGTTATATCCTTTCTCACTTAAGAAAATTTCGTCCCCAAAATTAACTAAGTAGTACCTCTCATTATGTCAGGGTTCCCAGGTAGTATCTTGAGCCCTATAATATTCCCACAATACTTTGACCATAGAGATTTTCTTTTCCTTAGTTTTTTCACACTTTGCTCCAATACCTTGATCAGCTTCATCACATAGGTCAAGTTCGGTTGCAGTTGTAACGGCTCATCATTCAAGACATGCTCTAGATCTGGTTTGTACTTCTTCAGTTGGGATACTTGAAATATGTCGTGGATACCTGTTAACCCATCTGGAAGTTCTAACCTGTATGCTACGGTTTCGATCCTCTCAATGATTTGAAATGGCCCAATATATCTTGGGCTAGTTTTCCCCCTTTCGGATGTCTTAGAATTTCTTGGCTTGGTGTTAGCTTAAAAAATACTTCCTGACCTACTTGATGCTCTGATTCTCTCCTACGATTATCTGTGTAGCTTTTTAGTCTGCTCCAACCTGCCATTAGTCTATCTTGTATCAACTTGATTTTTTCAGACATTTCTTGTATATTTATTCCCCCCTCTTTTTAATCAATTTGACCATCTTCGTTCCAACTCTAATACAATGGTGTTTAGCATTTCTTCCCATATAAGGCCTCTTATAGCACCATGCCAATAGATGCTTGATAACTATTGTTGTAGGCTGGTTCTGCATAAGGATACTTTCAATCAATTGGTTCCCAAAGTCTAGCATACATGCCCTTAACATATCCTTGAGGATTTATGTTATGCTCTTCGATTGTCCATCTGTCTGAGGGTGAGTAGAGGTGCTGAACTTTAGAGTAGCCTCTATTGATTCTTGAAATTTCACCCAAAATCTAGAGCTGAATCATAAGTCCTTATCTGATACTATACTTGTCGGTACTTTGTGTAATCTCACGACCTCTTGAATATAAACCTGCGGCAATTTCTCCATTGAATATCTCACGTTCACCGGAATAAAGTATACGGTCTTCGTTACTCAGTCTACCACTACCCAAACGACATCCTTCTGAGTGCTGCTCATTAGCAGTCTGGTGACAAAATTCATCGTGATGTATTCCCGCTTCCATTCTGGTACAGGTAGAGGTTGTAATAATCCAGGAGCTTTCTTATGTTCTGCTTTCACCTTATACAAGTGAGTCATATAGACACATACTCTGCCATATCTCTATTCATGCCCGGCCACCAAAACATTCATTTCAGATCTTGATACATCTTGGTCTCCCCGGGGTGTATGGTGTATCGACTTTTATGGGCTTTTCCTAGAATTTTCTTCTTTAGCTTGTCTATATTTGGCACATATAACCGATCCCTAAAATACATTATTCCTTGATTGTCTGCTCTAAAATCTGAATTATTCCTTCCCGTTTCTTTCTCCTTAAAACTCTGCAACTTTGGGTTGTTTGCTTGGGCATCGCATATTTTCTGCTTTAGCTAGGGGACCATAGTTAAATTCCTTATCCAAATCTTATCCTTAAACACTGTAGTTTCATTTATCAACACTTCTTGTATCTCCTTTACTTCTCGAGCTAACAGTCTTGCTAACCTCACATTTTTACTTAACGCATCTACAACCACATTGGCCTTTCCTGGGTGATAATTGATCGGACATCGATACTTCTCCAAGAATTCCATCTATCTTCTCTATCTCAAGTTTAAATCATTTTGTGTGAATATGTACTTCAAACTTTTATGGTCCGTGAATATCTCGTATTCAGCTCTATACAAGTAGTGTTGTCATTTCTTTAGAGCAAGTAAAATTACTGCTAGCTCTAGGTCATGCGTGGGATAATTCACCTCGCGAGGCTCAAGCTTTCTTGAGGCAAAGGCCACAACCTTCTTCTCCTGCATCAACACTACACGCAATCCTTTCTTTGATGTGTCTGTATATAAAGTATAGGGCTTTTCTTCTTCAGGCAAGGTCAGAATAGGTGCCATCATCAACCTCTTCTTCAACTCTCGAAAGCTCTTCTAATTTTTGTAACAGTCTCAAGTTGTTTCCAATTCTCAATGGCCTCCACATTGGTAGGGTCTACCTTAATTCCCTCCTTAGTCACAACGTGCCCTAAAAATGAGATTGTATCTAGCCAAAATTCACACTTATTAAACTTAGCCTACAGTTGATGCTTGATAGGGGCTAAATTAGTCATGTTTTTCCTAGTTATTTGAGGTTCATTTGTGATACATTTTGTTCAATAACTAGTCATATTCTTTCATATTTGAGATTTTACCTTTAGAAAGGTATTTTGTTCTTTATTTCAGATTTTTAGGGTAAAACGGAATAAAAACGTTGCAAAACAGAGGAGAGGCGGCGCTGGCTAGGACCCTAGAACTGGCGCCGGCCATGCACGAATTTCAGAGCGATAAAAAATTGTGAAAATAGAGCATAACAGAACCAAGGTGGCACCGACTGTGAAGTTGGAACTGGCGCCGGCTGCATTCTGGATACATTTTGCAAAATTTGAAGAAAAATCGGCGAACGAGTAGAGGAACAGAACACACTGGCACCGGCTCCAAAAGTCAAGGCGGTGCCGGCTGTGCCTTGATGTTAAGGCAGTACTTGATTTTTTCTACTTTTTGGTAATCTGAGGAATTTTAGTATCTTTCAACTTCTACTCGGCCAAGAACTTTGTACCTACGAGTTTATGCATTTCCTAAGGCTATAAATAGATGAAAGACACAAGGGAAAAGAGGAGAATTCATTGATCATCATAGAAAATTACTCAATTAGAGGAGGAATTCTTCAAGTTCAAGGAGGGTTGTACAAGAAGGTCTTCAAATAAAGAAGAAGGAGGCTTGTCTATGAGTACTTTCTTTTACTTTGTTTTCTTTTTCTTGAATAATGATAGGTTAATTGTTTTATTGTAATTTGACATTATTTTAGATATTCATGATGTTTAGAGATATTTGATCTTTTGATTAATTGATTATTATTCTTGGTATTTAATTACTCATGCTATTACAAGATTAATTAATTGTTTTCCGTTGACTTGCTTGAAAATAGTGTTAATGGTAGTTCAATTGATTGATTTCATATTTATTATTTTTTAACTTGCCTGAAAATGGGGTTAATTGTTAAGAACAGAGTAATTAAAGGTGAATTGATGTCTGCTAGAATATGGATTTAATTAGTTAATTTCATGGGTTAAGTTTACTTGAGAATGGGACTTAATCAGAGAATTGTGTTTAATGTATCTTTTGGGTAAGACTAGTTGAGACAAAGTATGTGATATTAAGTTACCTAGAAGATAGAGATTCGTGGATTAGGAAAGAAGTGAATCTACTTTAATTCTCCATGATGCCAAGAGAATAATTAGTTATGATAAATGTTGGGTACTTTAAGAGCATGGTTGTCTAAGCAATGGTTCAAATTACATAAATTTACATCCTTGACATGTATGTATTTTTATTTTTATTTGATTTGATTTGATTTTCCTTTTTATTTATTTTTTCACTTTATCGAGTCGGTTAAACAATAAAAAAAAGGTAATTAATATCTACTTGTTTCTGGAGGGTCGACACTCGTTTGAACCCTATGCTCCGTTAATGATGAGTACACTTACTCATATATGTGATTTGGGTTGAACATTTTAATTTAAACTTGATTGGGAATGTGATTAGTTTTTGTATGATTTTTATACCCAAGTTTGAACACATGAAGTTTTTGGCGCCGTTGCCGGGGAACAATAGCATGCAAGCTTGGATTTTGTTGATTTGATCATGTAAATAAGTAAATACATAAATATGTATATACGTTTCTTGTATGAAGAAGTGCCTATATTGTTGTTTATATAATTGTATTGTAATTTCGATATATGTTGTAAATATGTAAATAGGTATATACATGTTCATAATCACTAACTTGTCTGTGTATGTTTGTATATATTGTATATTTAGTTATTTAATTTTACTAACTTTTTCTTCTTTTAATTTTGTTTTAAATATGAATTTTGGTTATCTAATTTTCTTCTTGTCTTTTATAGGTGTAGGCCGTGAAAAGCAGTGAAGTCATTTTTGCTGTTTGAAACAATTTTTATTTTGTTCGTTTTGTTTTGTTCTTTTTATCGTGTCTTCATGAATTAAATTGCATTATCCATCATTATTGCATGTTCATCATTTTTCTTGCATTAAAAAAAAAAAAAATAGTGTATTGATTGGCAAAATTACAAGCACGCATTGATATTCTTAGTGAGACGTCATTAATAACATTGGTGAATTCTTTTGTTGCCAATATAAATTCATCTATTCAGTGGCATAAAGAAGCTTCCCAATGATTGTGCGATCAAATGAAACAATTAGTTTAGATTGTTGAGGAGACTCATAAGTTCATGCTAGCCCATACACTTGAACCAGAGAATCTCCAAGCGAGAGGAGCGATGCTACGAGGGGCAATTATCCACTGTGGGAAGAGAGGTATTCAATTCTTCGCTATGTGCTAATAATCCAAATCTCTCTTTGTCATATGATTTCTTAGGTTCCTCTTTTTTCTTGGAAAATATGGGTCCAAATAATGATGTGTTGACTTTAGCATACTTCAAGGAGTTGGATCTTTTAACACTATATTGTAAGAAGTACTTGGAGGATGGTGGAAATTTCTACCCTTCACCCCATTCAATAGGAGGTAACTTAGTTTTTGTAGATGTGTCGAAAAGTAAGGATTTCTTGATGCCATCCTTAAGAACTCAATTGCTATGTTTTAAGGGGAATTTTAATTGTAAAAATTATTTTGAAGGGTTAATTGGAGATTTCAAAGTTGATGCATCCGTTAGATGCTATGTGCACTTATATGTTGAAAAAGATAATTATGTGTTTAAAGGAATGTTAGAGAATGAGGTTTATATGTTTTGCTTTGCTGAGACAAATCGTTTTCCTGAACCTTCCATTTTTCAAAATCCTCCGTTCTTTCCACATTCATTATGCCTATCTTCGACTTGGAGCTTTAATCTCTTTGCCAAAGGATTAATGAGGAAGCATAATGAGTAGAAAGAATTTGTATCATTATTTGTTGAGTCGCGTCTATTTGCTTTCTTCGGATTTTTAGTTTGTTCTTTTTTATCTTTGTGTGTTTTGATTTTGTTATTATTTTTCTTGTACTTCTCTATTCTCTACTATTTTCTTTCTTTTGTTGGTGATTTATTTTTCTTTTCTAGTTTTTATGCTTTGGTGTGTTTTCCTTTGTATTTTTCTTTTTAGGTACTTTGCAATGCCTCATTCTTTAAGCATTCCACTCTTGTACAACACATTGCCAACCGAAGGGAAGTTTGTTTTTCTTATCTCTTCTCCTTTATATTTTTGGTCCCATGGTATTGTTGTTTTTATTATATTTATTTGGCCATTGAGGATAATATCCAGTTTAAGTGTGGGGGAGTGATTTGATTGACAAGTCTTCTATACATATATTTTAACCTTCTTGGGAGCAAATTGTTGAAATTTTTCTGCGAAAAGTTTTCACATTTTTATGATTTTCTTGAGATTTTAAGCTATATTTTTAGTGCATGTCTTTATGATGGAGTATAGAGCATATGTTCTAGATCATTTATGACTTATGCATGACTTTTTGCACTCACTTGGACAGAGTAGTTCTTGATCAAATACTGAACATTGTTCTTAAACCTTGTTTTTTCTACTAAAATTCATGAAGCATTCTAGAACTTACTTGAATACCTCTTGAGGTGAAATAAGAAAGACAATCATTATTTAATTTAGGGATGACGGTAATAGGCCTTCTTTGGATAGTTTAAGCTTTTCAAGCCTACCTATTGTTATATCATCATTGGTGCCTATTTTGAGCCTAAATTGTTGATATCTTTCATTAAAACCCGTCACAATATTTTGTCCATTGCTTGGTGCTGAGAGTTTGAATAATTTTCTGAATCTTTATGCTCTTGATGGTTGAAAGTATATGTAAGAGAATGTTGAGGAAGAATGTTGGGATAAAGGTCATGACTTATTACTTTTAGTCATGGATCAATAACAAATTAAGCTGAAAAGAAAGAAAAGAAAGATAAGAAAAGAAAAGAAGAACAGTAGTAAGAGTGAAAGAAAGAAGTTGAAAAAGAAAGAGAATAGAGGAATTGAAAAAGAAAAAAAAAAGAAAAAGAAAGTAAAAAGCTACTAGAGAGAATGAAAAAAGAGAAGTGAAAACAAACTACAGCAGAAGTGAGAAAGAAAAGATCATAAAAGGAATGGTGATTGAGCTGGAAAAAAAAAGTTAAGTTTATCTTAAAACTTGACACCATTGCTGGAAAATTTGAGTGATCTTGTGAAAGAAATAGAAAAAGAGTTGATGAAAAGAAGAGTTGAAAGAAAAGAGAAAAATGCAGGATTTGCTGGAGTGGAGTTGTAATTGTTATACAAGGTTATGGTTTGATTGATTTTTGGAATAGGAGAGCAAGAAAAGTTGGAAAGTATTGATTCATTTGTTTATCCTTTTTCTTGCTAACTCTCAATTTTTCTTTGACTTTTGATTCTCCTATATCCTTCGTTTGATAAGCTACATTACAAGCCTTTAGCTTTACGTTACAAGCTTAAAAGTCCTACTTGATATAAGTAGAATCATGATATATCTCAGATTAGTGAAAAGAGTGTATGAAGAATAAGCATATGGAATGCGTATTCTTTTTGAACTAAATTCTTTCCAAGGATTTGAGAATATTGTGAAGTATTGTGATAGTTCTACTAAGTCATTTATCACTAACACAAGTTTTGCATTGGTTGTGAAAGATGTAGTAGCATGTGTTTTATGTTCTTGAATGAAGAAAGCCTTGAAGATATTGTTTTGAAATTGATTGAGTGATTGATTAAACCTTGTTTCTTCCTACTTATTCTTGTTACTTTGCGACAAGCAAAGAGCTAAGCGTGGGGGAATATGATAGGGGCTAAATTAGTCATGTTTTTCCTAGTTATTTGAGGTTTATTTGTGATACATTTTATTTAATAACTAGTCCTATTCCTTCATATTTGAGATTTTACCATTGGAAAAGTATTTTGTTCTTTATTTCAGATTTTTAGGATAAAACGGAACAAAAACGTCGCAAAATAGAGGAGAGGCGGCACCGGCTAGGATCCTAGAACTAGCGCCGGCCATGCACTGGTTGCACGAACTTTGGAGCGATGAAAGATTGTGAAAATAGAGCTGAACAGAACTAAGGCAGTGCCGGTTACATTCTGGATACATTGTGCAAAATTTAAAGAAAAATCGGCGAACGAGTAGAGGAACATAACACAATCGGTGCCGACTCCAAAAGTCAAGGCGGTGCCGGATGTGCCCTGATGTTAAGGCGGTGCTTGATTTTTTCTACGCGATTTTTGGTAATCTGAGGAATTTTAGTATCTTCGAACTTCTACTTGGCCAAGAACTTTGTACCTACGAGTTTAGGCATCACCTAAGGTTATAAATAGATGAAAAGTGCAAGGGAAAAGAGGATAATTCATTGATCATCATAGAAAATTACTCAATCAAATGAGGAATTCTTCAAGTTCAAGGAGGGTTGTACAAGAAGGTCTTCAAAGGAAGAAGAATGAGACTTGTCTATGAGTGCTTTCTTTTACTTTGTTTTCTTTTTCTTGAACAATGATAGGTTAATTTTTTTATTGTAATTTGACATTGTTTTAGATATTCATGATGTTTAGAGATATTTGATCTTTTGATTAATTGATTATTATTCTTGATATTTAATTACTCGTGTTATTACAAGATTAATTGATTGTTTTCCGTTGACTTACTTGAAAATAGGGTTAATGGTAGTTCAATTGATTGATTTCATATTTGTTATCTTTTAACTTGCCTGAAAATGGGGTTAATTGTTAAGAACAGAGTAATTAAAGGTGAATTGATGTCTGCCAGAATATGGATTCAATTGGTTAATTTCATGGGTTAAGTTTACTTGAGAATAGGACTTAATCAGAAAATTGTGTTTAATGCATCTTTTGGGTAAGACTGATTGAGACAGAGTATGTAATACTAAGTTACCTAGAAGATAGGGATTTGTGGATTGGGAAAGAAGTGAGTCTACTTTAATTCTCCATAATACCAAAAGAATAATTAGTTATGATAAATGTTGGGTACTTTAAAAGCATGGTTGTCTAAGCAATGGTTCAAATTACATAAATTTACATACTTGACATGTATATATTTTTATTTTGATTTGATTTGATTTTATTTTCCTTTTTATTTATTTTTTTTCACTTTATCAAGTCGGTTAAACAATGAAAGAAATGTAATTAATGTCTACTTATTCCTGGAGGATTGACACTCATTTGAACCCTATGCTCAGTTAATGATGAGTACGCTTGCTAATATGTATAATTTGGGTTGAATGTTTTAATTTAAATTTGATTGGGAATGTGCTTAGTTTTTGTATGATTTTTATACCTAAATTCGAACACATCAATGCTCCCTCAATTTTTCCAAAACTAATTTGAGGTGTTCTACATGGTCCTCTGGGCTCTTAGAGTAAATCAATATATTATCAATAAACATTACAATGAATTTGTCCAAATAAGGTCAGAATACTCGGTGCATCAAATCCATAAAGGTTGCAGGGGCATTAAAGAGCATCAAACTCATAATGCCCATACCGGGTGTTAAATGCAATCTTGGAGATATCTTCCTCCCGGATTCTTACTTGGTAATAACTCATCAATATATAGGAGCGGATATTTATTCTTAATTGTCAAACCATTTAAACCACGATAATCAATGCACATATGCAGGGTCCCATCATTCTTTTTCACAAATAACATCGGTGCTCTCCATGATAAAGTACTTGGCCTAATGTATTCTTGTCCCAACAACTCCTTTAACTGTTCCTTCAACTCCTTAAGTTCTATTGGGGCCATATGGTAAAAGGTTTTTCAAATCGATTCAGCTCCAAGCACTAGGTCAATGATAAACTCCACCTCCTAAGATGGGGGTAGGGCTAACAATTCTTCAGAGAAGACATCAGTGAATTCTCTCACCATAATAGTGCTCTCTAAGGTATTCTCTTTTGTAGGTTGATTGATCAGGTAGGCTAGGTAATCTTAACATCCCTTCCTAAGCATTCTCTGGGCTTTAGTCCCCGAGACTAAATATTTCAATTCTTTCAACTTAATCCCTCGAAATTCTAAGATATTATTTCCTGATCTAAGGAATTATACCGACTTATTTTTGCAATCTACCTGAGTACTATGCTTAGCTAACCAATCCATGCCTAGAATGATATCGTAATCCTCAAAAGGCATAATAATGAGATCCTCATGTAGTTTCTCTCTCCCCATTTCAATCTCACATCTCTTAATAATTTCCATTACTTCTACTGATTTCCTTAAAGGCGTGCTTACCAAAAGAGTATATGGCAACTTTAAGTCAACAAATCCCATCTTATATGCATAAGATTTATTCATATATGAATGGGTGGATCCAAGATTTACCAATACATTTACTTTGCAATTCTGAATAAAAAGCATACCTTTGACTACCGTAGAGTCAGCTCCTATTTCTTCCTGATTTAGTTCAAACACTTTAGCTTTCACTTGTGGCTTCTGGTTGTTCACTCTATGAACTGCACCATTACCATGAATTACTTGGTTCATTGGTAGAGTAGGATTGCCACGAGTATTGAATTGTAATTTTAGACACTTGTCACGAAAATGATTGGGTCCTCACAATTGAAGCATCTTTTAGTTGCATCTTTATGCCAACAATTTTTCTCCTTGTGTCCTCTCTTTCTACAGTGATGGCAAATTACCTCGTTTTGCCTACTTGGTAAGGTTAATCCTTACTTACTTTCCTTTGTTTCTTCCTTGCAGCCCTTCTGGCCTTTTCATGGGAAACTGCTTGTTAGGTGGATAGGTCCTCAGAGCAAGTCGACTCTTGTCCTCGTTTTCGGTTCTAGTGGCAATATCCACAGCAATAGTATAAGAGGTTAGCGGCTCTTCTTAGCTCTTGCCTCAAGCCCTTGACAAATTAGTGAGTTCGGTCCTGTTCTATGTCTACCAAGCAGTGACAATACTTTTATAGTTTGCTAAACTGTGCTGCATACTGTGCCACTGATATGTTGCTTTGCTTCAAGTTCTAAAACTCATCTTCACTTTTCTCAATGATCCATTGTGGGATGAATTCTACCCGGAAAACTTCTAGGAAATAATCCCAAACTCCATTCCTGTTCAGTTTGCTCCCAATCCTATTAAACCCACATCTACCAATCTCGGGCCGGTCCTCTCAAGTGCAATGCTGCAAACCTCACCATCTTCTCCTCCATGTATCGTAAAATGCAAAAATGTCTTCCATTTGTTCGATCCACATCTCAACTTTCTGTTCTTGTTCTGCTTCTCCAAAATACAATGGTGGTTGAAACTTGAGGAACCTTTCAAGTGCTTCATCGTCACCTCAACGGGCCCTTCGGTCCGTCAAATTTTGTAGAATTTCAATCATCCAACCAAAGGCATGAGCAACAGTGAGCTCCTCGGGCACCTCGTCCTCAGTCACCTTGTTTTCCAGTCCTACTTCTTCAGCTCTTGGCCTCTCATTTGTTCGCCTGGTGGGGGGTTTGGGGCAGGGTTGTTGTCATGGGGTGGTGGTCCTCTGGCCGCGTTACCTACTAGATGAACCATCAGTCTTCGTTGTAGAGGTATGATAGCGCTTTATTACGCAAATGGTATTGTTGTAGGGTTTGCAAAAATTTTGTATGGCTAAAGGTAGTGTATGCATGATATGATGTGTGAGACAAAGAATTAAAGTGCAATAAGTAAATAAGCACAGAAACCATTATCAGTTCATAATTGACCACCATCAAGTATGTGGTCATGCATCCCATATATAAACTAAAAGAGTAGTGGTGATTAACACATCCGTACATATACGAGCCCACAACAGACAAATTCGTAACTATTCAGGTTAGCAATTAGGCACATAGACCAGGAATCTAAAAATAGGTGTTTTATACATCATCAAATACGTTAATTTGCTATTTCTAATTTCCTCCATAGTCAGTAGCCTAGTACTCCTCAGAGTCACTATCCTCATTAACCTTGGAGTTCTCTTCAATTCTAGCTCTCTTCGCAGGCCTACTCCTAGAAGTCGTCTTCAATCTCCTCTCTGGGCTCTTCATACTCTATCTCTCCAGGACTCCACTCCCTGATACTGGGGGTTCTCCAGCTAGCTCTACCTCAAAGTGCAACAGCTACCCCATATTCACTTTCAGAAGATACCTCTATGATCTCGATCACATCCTCTTCTTCGAATTTTGAAGTAAAGGAATCCGAAGAGTTCGGGTCTACAACCTCCGGAGGTGGTGGTCCCCAACGGTACTGGTTCATAGTCTTGCGAGCGATGCACAACATTCTTGCCATCCTACAATAATCATCATGTGATTAGTCCCAAAACATTTACTAAATAAATCACCAAATATATCAAGATTAGTCTAAACCTAGAAATGCCTATTTAGGATTCCCAACCAAGAGTGTTCCAAACTTACACTAATCTGAACTTAAACCTAACTCTCTCCAAGGTCTTAATCTAATCCTAGGCTCTGATACTAATTGTAATACTTCCTAATAAGTGGCCTAAATGGCCAGGGATGTCGCTCCTTTCTATAGACTAGGGGTCTTCATAACAGAGAAACAAATAGCCAAGGAAAACAAGATAAACTAAATAATTGAATAAACCTCAAAGTTAAAATTTAAATTTACTGTCTAGAAAAGAAAATCGTTAGTACTTGGCACACCACACTTGAGCCTTATTCATAGAAATAAAATATAACAAAGACGGGTAGAAATGATAAAGTATTAAGACCTAATTCTATTACAAAGAAGATCTTTAGCACTCGGTCTTGATAATCTTAGACTACCTTGAAAATCATAGGTAGAAAATCAGGTGAGATTATAGATAATCTCAGCAAGTCCATTGTGTGCAAATGGTAATTAGAAAATTAAAGGCATGATGCAGGAATGTAATAATTCAAACGGTTGAAACAGTAAGAAAAATTCCAACATTATAACTCAAATTTCATTACCAACTATTTGGAGAGAAAATTTAACAAGTATGCTCAGGTATGATATTTAGAAAAAAATTTTGCTGGATAAATTATTTCCAATCACAAATTGATGCAAACGATCATTTAGGTAGAATCTTGAACCTGACATTCTCAAGCCATACTGTGTATCAAGATTACACATCTACGATATTTTACAAATATGACCCCAATATAATCTATACTGAGATAGTATAATGGGTAGGGAGTACATTCTTCCCAAGAGGATACCTCGGCATCCCTCTCACATATAAACAAACTGGATGTCCCACGTCTGTCCTCCGGTTCCTCTTGGATACCGTGTTGCTAGCTAAGAACCCAACTTAACTATTAGGACTGACGCTCCGTTTGGAAAAGACAATTTTTTCAAGACGGCCAATCAATCGAAATTCTCTCTTGATCTAATGAGAGTTAATCCTATAGTCTCGTCTCTTACATACTTAAGTCTTAAAATAGTACGATTCAAGAAATTCTCATTTTGTTGTGGAATATACAATTTCAGTTCTAAAATTATTGATCCAAATTCCAAAGCTCAGTGTTTTTCAAATTTACCCCAACTAGAAAAGGAAAGTTCATGCTTCTCTTCAAAATTTCCCAAAGGTAGAAAATTCCTTCATCCATTAACAACAATACTCGTTCAAAGCATAATGATTATGCAATTTCATAATTTACCTCGAAAAAGGTATCAACAGAAGCCACATGTCATACTATGAATTTTGCAAATTATGTACATGGATGAAAACTTAGAATTAGGTGCATACATTGATGCATAATTTCTAATCAAACATAGTGCTTCATATAGAAATTCTCTACGGTTGATTAGGCAATTTTTTTTTTTTTGTGTAAGAGTCATAATGTAAATAAGGGTAATACCAAGTGTGATAAAATGAACTAATCCAAACATATTATTTCAATAAATAGTATGAAGATCTAATCATTGTGTATGCATGATCATAGAAATTCCATTGAAATTATTTTGCACAAACGAGTCATAAGATGCAAGGACTTACCTTTTATCCAAAATCTTAGCAAATTAGCTTCAAGATAACTTAAGTGTTCCTTCCTCCTACGTCCAACTCCAAATATATCATGTACATATAATATAGGAATTAATTTCTTAATTAAATTAATCTAAATAAAGCATTAATCAAGATCCTAGAATAGTTAGGTGAATTACTTAGATCTTAAGTAATTCCAAAACACTTAGCGCAAAGCCTAATTGATTCTAATCACATAGTATCTCAACAAGAAATCCAACAATCCTCTAAAATATCCACAATTCAAAAAGCATAGAACTCTCCTAGTTCTTAATTTAATATCCATAGTCAAATAAGGCCTTAATTGCCAAGCAAAACCCTAATCACCCATGCAACCCCTAATTAGCCATACATCTCTAATTAATTGATCAATAAAGTAGCATATAAACTAACTTATTTTACCAATCACACCAAGAGGTCAAATAATTTTTCAAAAATTGAAGTTCTTATCTTATAATGGTACAAGGGATCATTCTTCAAAATCATACTATAAAGGAAGATTATCAAACTTTAATAAAATATATTTCTCATAATTCTAAACATTACATAACATTCACATAAGCCAAATTTGCAGCAATTAGAGCTATTTCTTTAAGTAAATTCATTTTCCAAATTCAAACACAAAATCCTACTTTTACTCTAAAATAAGGGTAAAAATCATTTAATTAATTAACCAAGGAAACCATTTCATTTTTAAACAAAAACCTCCAATTTAAACCTTCATATGTTAGGTGTATTACTATATATTTATCTCCCCAAGATTCCCACAAAAAATGACTCAAATAATTTTTGCACAAAGCCTCAGGGGAACAGTAAACTACTTTGTGTAGTCAACTTCAAAATTTCATAACTCTCAAATTATAACGTAGTTTCTGATGATTCATTTTCTGGAATTTTTATAAAATCTTGAAGTTTCTATAGTCCAAAAATTATAAGAAAATTCAGTCAGAAAATGGATTTTTTGGGGGGTAAATTTAGTCCTCTGCACAAGTGTTTTCTGGCAGCTTAGTTACATTCAATAATACACCACAATTTCTGATCACCAAACTTTTGTAAACCCTCAAATAAGTTTCCAACACACCCTATATCCTATAAAAAATCATACACAAGCCCCATGATCATAATTTGGCTTAAAGAAAACAACATCCAAATCAAAATCTAAAATTACTACAAGCACTCTATTTCTTCAACCATCATCTTGAAGCATAAAGAATACCAAAACTTTCCAACTAGACAATATAAAACACCACACACATAGGGCCTCATTTTCACAACATAAATATAATTTTATTCATCAAATTTTCAGCATTTAAAGCATGAATTCATGGAGTAATATATATGAATAGAATTTCGGTACACATAGGACCATTTTTCGATTTTGAGCAGAAAATGCAACAAGACAAGCGTTTCAATCACAAAACATCAAGTCCCCAAGGAGAAATCACACAAACAAGGCCGCCAAGCCATTTTAAAAAACTGGCAGCTTACATGCATTTTTGGTTTTCAGGCTTGTTAAGGGGGTAAGAATGATTTCTTAGCATAAAAGACTTCATTTCTTACATCATAAACCATCCCCTAACATAAATATAATAGTTTTCATCACATACATCCATCCATATTGCATAAAATAAGAAAAATATCAAGCTATCCAGTAAGGACATTTTCGAACACAAGAATGAGGAAATGGAAGAAAAGGTGATGATGTTGCCTCAATTTTCAGCTCAAGAACTTCAAAAAATTTTTTTCTTCAACCTCCAAGGAATTATGCTAGCTTGAGGAAGGAGATTTGTAAGGCCAAGAGTGAATGCGTGAGCTTGTATTCATGTTTTAGTGTGAGCTACCCAAGCTGTCGGCAACTTGGTAGCAATAGAGTGAAGCTTTTCTTCTAGAGAGAAGTTGGAGAAAAAATTAGACAGAGAGGGAGGGGGTGACTAGTTATGGTCGAGAAATGGGGAGAAAAAGTGATTTTATGTCAAGGTTTTGGGAATCTAAGAGTTGAAACAAAGCCATAAGAATTCACCCCAAATTCAAGCGTTGGGCTGCAAAGTGTTCCAATAGATTAAGATGGATCATGGGCCTTGGATTAGGTCAAATAATAAATTTTGGTCATGTAGTCAAAATTGAATTTGACATG
Organism: Voacanga thouarsii; assembly: GCA_026120185.1. NCBI lineage: Eukaryota > Viridiplantae > Streptophyta > Magnoliopsida > Gentianales > Apocynaceae > Voacanga > Voacanga thouarsii. Next base: position 672,724 of record JANUWF010001050.1, on the reverse strand, counting down.
AATTTTGACTAAGACTTTTTATTGGCAAATAAGGTCAAACTCCCTTTTAAAATTAAATTCACTCAAGAGGGTATTTTTCACAAAGGGAGGTTCATTGCTACAATGTTATTTGAAATGTGATACAACAATTAATTTGACTAAATTGTATATTACACACACACACACACACATACATACATACATACACATACATACATACATACATACATACATACATACATACATACATACATACATACATACATACATACATACATACATACATACATACATACATACATACATACATACATACATACATACATACATACATACATACATAATGCACAATTACTTATGTATAAATCACCTACTTTGAATCATACAAATAATTGACTTAATACACTTACTTTTTCCCAAAGAATCTCATAATAAGCACATAAAATAGACACATGTAATGCATTTAATTTATGAAACATGATTAATTCAATCAAATAGTTAGTTCCCTAACGCTTAATTTAGTAGGGTGTTACAGATTACCCCAGAGATATTACAGTGAAGGAGGGAGATGGGGCTATGTTTTAAACATGGAGAAAAGTATGGTGCTAATCATATTTTTGTACTAAAAGAGGTGAATATGATGATAGTGGAAGAAGTAGCTAAGTGTGATGGAAGAGAGATGGGGATGTTGGAGTTGTATAAAAAAGTTGGTGAAATTGGGGAGCATTAATATTTTGGGAAAGAAGTTGATGATACAACCTTAATGTCACTTAATGCTATAGAAGGATGTAGTAGTAACAACACTCTCAGAATTGAGAGAAAAATCAAGAATAAACCTATATTTGTATTGGTTGACATTGGGAATGTACAGTTTTTTAGATGAAGCAATTGTTAAGAAAATGAAATAGCCTTGGCAACATGTAAAATTCTTGTTGATCATTGTTGCAAACAGTGTAAAACTATAGTGCACAAGAGGGTGTAAATGAGTTAGATGGAAAATGCAAAGGGTGGAGTTTAAGTAGGACTTTAATCTCATTAAGCTGTGTGGCGGTAATATGGTCTTGGGAGTGGATTTGCTTAAAAAATTTAGTCCTAAATGTTTGATTTTGAAAAGATGAAATTAGCTTTTGATCACAATGGGCAATTGATTGAGTAGGAAGGGAATTCTAATAGGATACAACTTAAGGCTGTAGGGAAGAAAGTTGCGTAAAAGCTAATAAAGAAGGATATTTGTTAGGAGAATATCTTCCATTTTAGTAGAAGTAGAAAATGTGAGGTAGAAGAGGTTAAGCAATTATTAGGTGAGTTCTTAGATATTTTTCAGAAACCCAAAGTTTGCCACTCCACAGAAACCATGAACATCAGATTATCCTGCAAGAAAGAGTTATACTATTCAAGCGAAAGCCACATAGGCTTCCACATTTTCAGAAAAGAGAAGTGGAAAAAATAATTGGAGAGATGTTGACTAAAGGGTTTATTAGGCTAGGTTCAACCCTTACTCATCACTTATTATTTTGGATAAAAAGAAAGATGGGACATGGAGGTTTTGGGGATTTTAGACAGCTTAATTCTATTGCAGTTAAAAATTGGTTCCTATTCCTCTTGTGAATGATCTATTGGATGAGCTAAAAGAAGCCAAGTACTTTAGTAAAATAGACCTCAGAGTAGGGTATTTTCAAATTAGATTAAAAGATGAAGACATACATAAAACTACATTTATTACTCGAGACATTATGAATTCATAGTAATGCCTTTTGGGCTTACTAATACCCCAACAACATTCCAAGGGTTGATGAATAAGGTGTTTGAGGAATTCCTGAGGAAGTTTGTGCTTATATTCTTTGATAATATATTAGTATATAATAAGGATTAAGGCTCTTACTTGAAGAATTTCAGGATTGTTTTGCAGACTCTAAGGAAGCATAGTTGTATGCTAAGGAGAGTAAGTGTTTATTTGCTAGGCACCAAGTGGAATACCTAGGTCATGTGATATCAACAGAGAAAGTATGCATGGATGAGGTAAAAAAAAAAAAAAAATGTGTTATAATGGCCCAAACCTAAATCAGTCAAGTAGTTGAGGGGATTTTTAGGACTCACTAGATATTATAGAAGATTCATCAAATACTACTGGAGTGGTTAATAAATCCCTTACTGAATTATTTAAGAAAGATAATTTTCAGTAGAATGAGAAGGCTGAACAGGCATTTCAGAAGCTCAAGGAGATTATGTACTTAGTGATGTAATGAAATTAACAGATTTTAACAAGCCATGTGTGATTGAGACATATGCTTGTGGGCAAGAAATAGGAGTAGTTTTAATGCAAAAAGGGAAATCTATAGCCTACCTTAGTAAAGCAATAGGAGAGAGAAGTAAAGGGCTATCAACTTATGAAAAAGAACTTATAGCGTTAATTTCAGCTATATAGAAATTGATGCATTATCTGGAAGGGGGAATTTTATCACCTGAACAGATCATTATAGCCTAAAATACTTGCTAGACCAAAAGACCAATAGCATAGCTAAACATAAATGGCTAACTAAAATAGTGGGATTAGATTATGAGGGCCAATACAAGTAAGGTATTGAGAATAGAGATGCTGATACATTCTCAAGGAAGGCTCAGATTAACACCATTACTATTGTTATGCGACAATAGATGGAAGAATTACAATATAACTATGAAAATGATAACTATGCTTAGGAGAAAATAGCTCAAGTAATTATGAGAAAGCATGAATAGCTAACTTGTAAGGGAGGAATTCTCATAATTGATGGAAAAATATATGTATGAAGTAAAAGAGAGGGGAGGAAATTCTAAAAGATATGCACAATTCAACAATTGGTGGACACTCAGGCATAAATGCAACTCAACAGAGATTTAAAAGGATATTTTGCTGGCCTAGTTTAGCGAGAGACGTGAAACAGTGGGTGAAGGAATATGAGGTCTGTCAAAAGAATAATGGGGTGAATGTAGCTTATCTTGAATTATTACAGCTTTTAAAACTTCCAAAAAGGCCTTTTTCTCAACTTTCCATGGATTTTATTGAGGGTTTACCAAAGTCCCACTTCAAGGATGCAATTTTGATGGTGGTTGATAGATTCACTAAATTTAGTTATTTTGTAGGATTGACTCATTCGTTTTTAGTTCAGAAGGTTGTAGAGGAGATGTTTAATAATTTTATTAAAATCCATGGAATTACAGACTCAATTATGAGTGATAGGAATACGATCTTTGTGAGCCAATTTTGGCAAGAACTCTTCAAACAAATAGGGGTCAAACGCAAGCTTAGTTCAGCTTATCACCCTCAAAGAGATGAGCAAACAAAAAGGGTGAATTAGTGCTTAGAGAAATGTTTTGTGAGTCAAAAACCTCAAAAATAGAGTGAGTATTTAAGTCAAGCACAATGGTGATATAATACTATTTATCATTTCACTATCAAGATATCATCATATGAAGTTTTGTTTGGTCAAGTTTCCCCATATCCAAGTTATTTCTTAGGTAATGACAAGGAAAATACTACCGAAGCAAGAAGGATCTGTTAGGAATTCTTGTCATGCAAATACAATTGCGCAGTGGAATAAACCTAAGAATTCCCATCGAGGATCTCATTTATGTGCATAAACGAAATTGAACGATGAAGAATAATATACCTTATGTTACCTTTGGGAATGAAAATTTTTTTCTTCTTTGTTCGTTTGTGGTGTGACCCAGCAAAACCTCTTTCATTCCGTCAAAACACTAAATCTCAAGAGTAGACATTTCTCTAACAGAAATCCACACAAGAATTGTGCACAAGAACACACCGGGATTTTTGTGATGGCAAAAATCACTTGGTGGCTAGGGTATTTTTCTTTGTTCAAAAGAAGATGAAGATAACGAGAACTCTCAGTTTTTGTTTTTGAAAACTCTCTGTGAATTAATTGAAGATCATGTATGACACAGATTCCATATATCATCATATATCGTCCGCCTCACTTTTGGTAATCAGAATCCCTATTCTTATAATAATTCTTAATTACTAATAAGTATTATAATTATAGTTAATTACAATATAGCCCATAAATTATAAATAATTATAATTTGACCAAAACAACTTCTTTTTTTCATGATCAACTTCTTTTTTTCACAATCAACTTTACAATGTTATCAAATAATACCTCGAGCACTCAATTCTCGATTGTGTGTGACTATTAGGTTTTCTGGTCTATTGGTAGCAAAATATGAATTAATCTAAACATTTTTAAGATTAATAATCCTTAATAATTTTTTAATTAACTTATTAATTCTAACAAAAGAATTAATAAATCCATATTTAATAGATTATGAGCGGTATCTAGCAACACATCATGACCATCCAAAAGTTCAGAAAGTCAAGTGGCTTGACATGAACATTTTCATAGAAAATAATTGTGCAATAAACTCATTTCACCATACAATATCTCATTTGTTTTAGAGTACAGAATTAGTGTTAACTCCTTCTAAAATAATAAATTCATTCTGGCTCAAATATTTTAGTACTTGTTCTAGGAATCTACTATTTAACATATGTATCAATTGGAGCCATTTCCAATATACAATCGCCTTGGCCAAAGACTTCTCGAGTAGTGATTGCTATAAGGAGCCGTAAGATATTCGCTCATACAATCAGAAGTGATGAATTATTTATTGAACCTCTCAGCTATTTTCATTTACTTCATGTTGTACTCAATATCCATCCCATAGGTAGTATTGTTAGGACTCCAAAGATTGGAATCAAAGTCCAATACTTAGCAAATAAAGTACCTTGGAGATCTCAAGTCAAAAGATACTTGCACATTTGCTATAATGAGATTCTGTCACTGGTACTAAATAGTTATCATGCGATTATCTCATATTCAGGTAATCCAATGTACTTGTTCAAGTAACAAGCATCCACGTGTTAATTTTGAGTATTACAATACTTACGGATATGTGAACTATTGCTTGATCAAATCAAGAAGTTTAACACGTGCTAATCTTAATGTATTAATGATGTTCTATCTCGTTAATACTACGACTAGGGTTAATTTAAGTACAAACACTATCCAATGTAGTAGGAACCCATATCATGATCTCTATCATGATTTATTTAACACAGTGTTGCACTTGGGATATTTTCTAACAGTTACTTTACACAAAAGTATAAATAAAACAAATTGAAAAATAAAGCATCACTTGTTTTATTTAATAATGCACAACATACAGAATACATATGATTGCCTCTAGAGTATAACACTAAGAAATTTTCACTTGCACTAGAGCCAATCATTCATGTATCTACTATCGAATAACTCAATATGTTTGTCATATTTCTTTTGGGATAGTGTTTTTGTAAGCGGGTCAACTATTTTTTCATTCTTAGGAACTCTCTCTATCTTTACATTTTATCTATCTATGATTTTCCTAATCAAATGAAAATGTCTAAGTACATGCTTGGATCGCTGGTGAGACCTCGGCTCTTTTGCTTGTGCAATAGCTCCATTGTTGTCACAATATAGAGATGTTGGTTCAACTATACTAGGAACCACTCCAAGCTCCATCACGAACTTCTTGATCTAAACAGCTTCCTTAGCTGCTTTAGAAGCGGCTATGTACTCAGCTTCAGTTGTTGAGTCGGTAATAGTATCTTTTTTGGAATTCTTCCAACTTATTGTCCCTCAACACAACATTAACACGCAGCCAGGCGGTGATTTAAAATCACCTTTATTAGATTAAAAACTGACATCAGTATACTCGTTTATTTTCAAATAACCTCATCTATATACCAAGAATACATCCTTAGTCCTTCGCAAGTACTTAAAGATATTCTTCATGGCTTCCCAATGACCTTCATCAGGGTCAGATTAGTAACTGCTCGTCAAACTAAGAGCACAGGATCCATTGGGCCTTGTATATATTATAGCATACATGATGGATCCAATTGTAGAAGCATATGGAATCCTACTCATGTGATCCCTTTCAACTTGTGTCTTTAGAGACATCGACTTTGAAAGGCTTATCCCATGAGACATGGGTAGGAATTCTTTTTTGGATTGATCTGTGCTAAACCTCTTTAACACTTTGTCTACGTAGACTGTGAAAGACCTAACAACCTTTTTGACCTATCTCTATAGATCCTAATTCCAAAAATATAGGTTGCTTTTCCAAGGTCTTTCATGGAGAATTTCTTGGACAACTAACCTTTTACCGACTGAAGGATAGGTATATCATTTCCTATTAACAATATGTCATCTACATAATATAATAAAAAAACTATTGCACTCCCACTAACCTTCTTATATACATAAGGTTCAACCATTGTTTGAATGAAACCAAACTCTTTGATTGTGATATGATATCTGATACCAATTTGATACGAGCTTGGAAGCACCAAAATTTGAAAATTAAACTCAAGAACAAGAATCAAGCATTGGTCACCTAATCCTCTACCAAAATGCCCATAAAATAAGAACCATCGTTGATTAACCAACTAGAACCCAAATTCTAATAGAATTTGGCCAACTACTTTAATACCCAAATACCCTTGAATCTACAAAGAATTCAAGAATAAGTGGGATGGAGAAAAGTAGGCAACCTTCTAGGTTTCCCAACAAAAACACTGGACAAGAATGAATCTACCCAATACCCAAGATGAACAAACACGTAGGTATATTATTCCTAGCTATTTCGTCACAAATTGTGACAAAATAACTAAACCCTCTCTAATTTCTTGCAAATTGAGACGAAGAAAATTACAAACCGATATTTACATTACAATTTTCACCATATTTTTTAACTAATCTCAACAACAACAATACTATTTAAATTATTCTTCTTTATATATTTTACCTTATACATCACCTAATCAAGGTGATGGATCAAAAAATTCTCTCTCTCTCTCTCTCTTATATATATATATATATATATATATATATATAAGAAGTTATATACCAAACGTTTTAAATTTTTTACATATATTATTAACAAAATAAATTATTTTCATCGACTTACCGAAATTATAGCTTATATATATTAAAGAAAAATGATACATATATACATTGTATACTATATAAACATATATATTTACTTATATATTATAATACGTGTATAACATAATATAATTACATATTGATATGGCCTAAATTAGTCATATTTTTTTTAGTTATTTGATGTTATTTTGTGATACATTTTGTGAAATAACTAGCCATATTCCTTCATATTTGAGATTTTACCCTTGAAAAGGTATGCTATGCATTATTTCAGGTTTTAGGGATAAAATGAAGCCAGATCATCACAAAGCAGAATATAGGCGGCGCCGGTTCCGAGAAGGACAGCCAACGCCGATTTTTCACTGGAAAAACAGGGAAGAAACAGAGCAATTCAGCTACAATTAAAATTGGAAAGGACAAGGGAGAAATTGGCTTAGTTCATGGCTCACGGCTAACAGCAAAACAAGGAAACAATTTCGGCTTACAAATAAGAAAAAGACAGCAGCAACAAAAGCTAAAGAAAGAATTGGTTAATATCGGTTGGGCCCAGGTGCAAATGAGAAGTCAACAATGGTGGACAGCAAAAGAAGTAGCCGAAAACAAGCAATGCAAGAAGAGAAAAAGGAAACAAGTGGCTTGGTTCATGGCTCAATTGAGCCAATAGAAATTGCAACAAAGAAAAGCAGAAATTCGGTGGGGCCAAGGTGGAGAAAAAAGGTCAACAAAGGTGGCTGCAAAAGACAAAAACAAAAGAACAAGAAAGAAAGTGTTATAAAATTAGGGTAGTGTTAGAATAAAATTTACACACTACACACTAAGAAAATTCTAGCTATTCTTTACACAAAAATTTCTCTTCAAACTTCTCTCTTTCTTTCTCTCACAATTCTTTCTCTAATCTTTCTTTCACTAATCTTTCTTTCACAAAATGATGGTATTACAAGCTTAGAGAATAGCTCTATTTATAGAGCTCTAATTAGTGGATTACATCATGGCATACATCATCTTCCACTAATCTTAATTAGTGGTGTCTTCACTAAATGGTGGACATCCATAAAAATCTTCTAATAATTCATATAAATCCATAATTAGTGGAGCCTCCACTAATTAATAAAGATTCCAATAATTCATAACACTCCCCCTTGGATGTCCATCCATTACATAAAGAATATGCCTTGTTAAAACCTTACTAGATAAAAACCCAGTGGGAAAAAAAAAATCTAGTGAATGAAAAAGAGTACACTATTCTATATGTCTGTTTATTACTCCCCCTGATGAGATGGTTCCTTTAAATCTTTAAACCGACGCATACCGATTTTATATCTCAACTTTTCAAATGTTGCAGTCGGTAAAGTCTTCGTGAAAATATCTGCGAGGTTATCACATGACCGAATTTGTAGCACATCAATTTCACCTTTCTTCTGGAGTTCATGAGTAAAGAAGAATTTTGGTGAAATATGTTTTGTCCGATCTCCTTTAATATATCCTCCTCGTAATTGAGCTATGCAAGCTGCATTGTCTTCATAAAGAGGAGTTGGAATACCTTTGATTGATGAAAATCCACAACTTTCTCGGATATAATGAATCATGGATCTTAGCCATACACATTCTCGACTTGCTTCATGAATGGCTATAATTTAGCATGATTTGAAGAAGTAGCTGCTATAGATTGTTTCGTAGAACACCATGATATAGCAGTATTTCCACATGTAAATAGATAGCCCGTTTGAGAACGTGCTTTATGTGGATCAGATAAATAACCAGCATCTGCATAACCTATCAATGTTGGACTAGTTTTATTTGAATAAAATAATCCGAGATCAATTGTACCTTGGAGATATCGAAGGACTTGTTTAATTCCATTCCAATGTCGTCGTGTTGGTGAAGAACTAAATCTTGCTAATAAATTGATAGCAAAAGCAATATCAGGTCTTGTATTATTAGCAAGATACATCAATGCACCAATTGTACTGAGATATGGTACTTCAGGACCAAGGAGTTCTTCATCATTTTCTTGAGGTCGGAAAGGATCTTTATCCACATTTAATGATCGGACGATCATTGGAATACTCAATGGATGTGCTTTGTCCATGTAAAATCTTTTTAGCACTTTTGCTGTATATGTTAATTGATGAATAAATGTTCCACTCTCCAAATGTTCAATTTGTAAACCAAGGCAAAATTTGGTTTTACCAAAATCCTTGATTTCGAATTCTCTTTTTAAATAATCAATTGTTTCTTGGAGCTCTTCAGGAGTTCCAATAAGATTAATATCATCAACATATATAGCTAATATCACAAATTTAAAACCAGATTTTTTAATAAAAATACATGGACATACCTGGTCATTTTTAAATCCCGCTTTCAATAAATATTCACTAAGACGTGTGAACCACATGCGCCCAAATTGCTTCAGGCCATATAATGATTTCTGCAACTTGATGGAGTAATTTTCACGAGGATAATGTTTATATGCTTCAAGCATATGAAATCATTCAGGGATTTTCATGTAAACATCATTTTCTAAATTTCTATACAAGTAAGCAGTGACAACATCTAATAGGCGCATATCTATCTTTTCATGTACTGCCAAACTGATAAGATATCGGAGTGTAATAGCATCAACAACAGGAGAATAAGTTTCATCATAGTCAATACCTGGTCTTTGTGAAAAACCTTGGGCTACTAATTGCGCTTTATATCGAACGATTTCACTCTTTTCATTGCGCTTTCGCACAAATATCCATTTGTAGCCAATAGGTTTTACACCTTCTGGTGTTCGGACTGCAGTCCGAAGACTTCACGTTTTGTCGATTGCATTTAACTCCGATTGAATCGCATCTTTCCATTGCAGCCAATCTTTTCTATGCCGACATTCATCAATCGATATTGGTTCGGGATCATCATTATCCTGTGTAACATCAAGAGATATATTGTATGCAAATATATTATCAATAACAGTTTCTATCCGATTCCAACTTCTACCGAAGTGGTATAATTGATAGAAATTTCGAGTGTTACTTTCATCAACTTCGGTTCTTTGTCATCGGTTCTCTCTTGGTCTTTATCATTCTTTTCTTCAATATGATCTTCTAGATCATTTAATCCTCTTTTCTTTCGAGGATTTTTATCTTTAGAACCAAGAGGTCGGCCACGCTTCGGCGTGTTTTTGACTCAGATGACTATAGGTATAATATTTTGTTCTCACTGGAACTTCAATTCGAATAGGAGCATTTATAGTCTGGAATATGCGATTTTGTAACTCTTCCGGAGTCAACAAAAGTATCTGGCATTTGATTTGCAATGCTTTGCAAATGAATTATCTTTTGAACTTCAAGTTCACATGCGTTTGTGCGCGGATCAAGATAATTTAATGATGTTGTCCAAGCAAGATCCTTTTTATGCTCGTTTTGGTTCTCCCCTAATTTAGGGAATAATGATTCATCAAAATGACAATCAGCAAATCTTGCTTTGAATACATCTCCTGTCAGGGGTTCAACATACCTGATAATAGAGGGAGAATCATATCCAACGTATATCCCCTTTCTTCTTTGAGGACCCATCTTTGTACATTGGTTTGGTGCAATTGGAATATATACAGCACATCCAAAAATTCTTAAATGAGCAATATTTGATTTTGACCCAAATGCCAATTGCAAATGAGGGAATTTATGATAACTAGCTGGTCTTATACGTACAAGTGTTGCAGCATGTAGAATAGCATGTCCCAGGCAGATGTTGGGAGATTTGTTTTCATTAATAATGGTCTAGCAATTAATTGTAATCGTTTAATCAAAGATTCAGCAAGACCATTTTGTGTGTGAACACGAGTTACAGGATGTTCAACATTAATCCCAATTGACATGCAATATGCATCAAAAGCATGTGATGAAAATTCACAAGCATTATCCAAACGGATATTTTTAATATGATTGTCCGGAAATTGTGCTCGTAATTTAATTATTTGAGCAAGTAATCTCGCAAACGCCAGGTAGCGAGTAGATAATAAACATACATGTGACTATCGGGATGATGCATCAATTAAGACCATAAAATATTTGAACGGTCCACATGGTGGATCAATAGGTCCACAAATATCTCCGTGAATCCGTTCGAGAAATGTAGGACTTTCAGCTCCTACTTTTACTGGTGATGGTTTAACAATTAATTTTCCTAGGGAACATGCAGTATATGCGAATTTTTCTGATGTTAATATCCTTTTATTTTTTAAAGGATGACCATGTGTATTCTCAATGATTCTTCTCATCATGGTAGATCCCGGATGACCCAACTGGTCATGACAAATGCTAAAAGTAATAGGATCAGTAAACTTCTGGTTTACTAGATGATGAATTTCAATTGTACATATTTTTACAAAATATAGACCAGTAGAAAAAGACGGCAATTTTTCTAATACCGATTTCTTACCCAAATGCATTTGAGTAATAAAAAGATGCTCAATCCCATTTTCCTCATTTGTTTCAACATGATACCCATTTCTGCGAATATCTTTAAAACTCAATAAATTTCTTCTGGATTTTGAGGAAAATAGTGCCTTATCAATAATAATTGTTGTTCCTTTAGGCAACAATATACTAGCTCTTCCGGAGCCCTCAATTACATTTGCACTCCCGTTTATCGTATAAATATTTATTTCTCCCATTTTGAGATCAGAAAAATATTTCTCATTTTTTAGTATGATGTGTGTAGTTCCACTATCAATAATGCATACATCATCATTAACAACAGCCATCTGAATACAAATATATATATGTAAACGTAAATATTATTAGAATAGAATGAAAATGAAAATACAAAAATATCAGGGTGATGCTTTAGTTCTTCTGGACACTGCCATCACCAATTAAATGGTCTATCCTACCGTCTGGGTGTTCAAAAAAATCCGATACATCCATATGGGTAATATTGATATTAAGATATCCAGGATCAATATCATCATCCTCAGCATTATTTATTGGATGTTGAGAAAAATTTGCTTCCACATTTTTATTTTTCAATGAAGCTTGATACAATTCAACTAAATGCTTAGCCGTACGACAGTTTTGTGACCAATGATCTTTCATGCCACATCTATAACATATATCCTCATGCTTTTCTTCAATTTCTTTTTCTTTTCCCTTATGATCTTTTCTGTTCCACTTCAGGTGGTCAGTATTTCTCACAGTTTGATTATGATTGTGATAAGGGAAATATCGAGCGTGTCTATGACCATAACCACGACCACGGCCACGGCCATGGCCACGACCACGACTATAACGATGGCTTCTGCTAGAGCCAACAGCATTCACTTCTGGGAGTGTTGTTGAGCCAGTTGGTCTGGCTTCATGATTTTTCAATAATAACTCATTATTCTTCTCTGCAATGAGGAGGGCAGTAATTAAATCTGTAAATTTTGTATACCTATTTTCTCGATATTGTTGCTGCAGGACAATATTTGAGGCATGAAAGGTAGAGAATGTCTTCTCCAACATATCTTCATCAGTCACTTCTTCTCCGCATAATTTTAATTGAGATGTAATTTTATACATTGCGGAGCTATATTCATTTACGGTTTTAAAATCTTGCAACCTCAGGTGCAACCATTTATACCGTGCAGTGGGTAGTACGACCATCTTCAGGTGGTCAAATCTTTTTTTTTTTAAATTTACCCACAGGCCATATGGATCTTTTTCGGTAAGATATTCCATTTTCAAATTTTCATCGAGATGACGACGAATAAAAATCAAAGCTTTAGCCTTGTGTTGTGCAGATGCAGTATTATTTGCTTGAATAGTTTCACTAAGGCCTTCAGCATTTAGATGCATTTCTGCATCGAGAACCCATGACATATAATTTTTTCCAGAAATATCAAGGGCTACAAATTCGAGTTTAGCGAGGTTAGCCATAGAGATCAATAAATGCGTACCTATCTTCTGACTTTGGTAACGGCATAAATTCGTGCTTAGTCTTCTGGCTTTAATAACGGCAGAGACTCGTGCTGATAACGTGTTATAAAATTAGGGTAGTGTTAGAATAAAATCTACACACTACACACTAAGACAATTCTAGCTATTCTTTACACAAAAATTTCTCTTCAAACTTCTCTCTTTCTTTCTCTCACAATTCTTTCTCTAATCTTTCTTTCACTAATCTTTCTTTCACAAAATGATGGTGTATTACAAGCTTAGAGAATAGCTCTATTTATAGAGCTCTAATTAGTGGATTACATCATGGCATACATCATCTTCCACTAATCTTAATTAGTGGTGTCTCCACTAAATGGTGGACATCCATAAAAATCTTCTAATAATTCATATAAATCCATAATTAGTGGAGCCTCCGCTAATTAATAAAGATTCCAATAATTCATAACAGAAAGCAATTTTTGGTGGGTTTTTATGGTTTGTGGCTCAATTGAGCCGCTGCGATAGCAAAGAAAGAAACAGCAAATTTTGGTGGCTTGGATATGGCTTCAATTAAAGCTGGTTTAAAGGAATCAAAGGAAACAATTTGGATGTGGCTCATGCGAGCCGACACAACGAGAGAAGGATTTTTCAGTGGCTTAAGCAGGCTTCCGCACGGCTCCAATTGGAGTTAATTTAAGTACATTTCACAATTGCAAATTCAACAAAGCTTCAGCACAACACGACAAAGGCAAATCAAGAATCCAATTGAAGTCAAAAATCAATTTCCAATTCTACAAAGTCAGCAAGCAGTGGACTATTTGATTTTTTCCCTTAGTTTTATTTAGACCTTTTATTATTCTTTTTGGTTTTGGATTATATTTAGGTAATTTCTTTTTCTTTATTTAAGACTCTTTTAGGAACTTTGTAAGCCTATAAATAAAGGCCAATTTACCCTAGAAAAGGGTAGTGCACAATGTAGGGACTTAGATTTATTTTTAAGTGTATCACCAATATTTTCTCGAGATATAAAGTTTAAGGAAGATTGTGCAAGATGGTCTATGAAGGAGGAAAAAGAATGAGTATCTATTTCTTTCCTTTGTTTTCTTTTTCTTGACAATAATGTTTTAATTGTTTTATTGTAATTTGACATTGGTTTAGATATTCATGGTATTTAGAGTTATTTGATCTTTTGATTAACTGATTGTTATTCTTGGTATTTAATTACTTGGGTTGATTGCGAGATTAATTGATTGTGCCGTTAACTTACTTGAGAATAGGGTTGATGATTTAAATTGATTGGTTTCATATTTGTTGCTTTTTAACTTGCCTGAAAATGGGGTTAATTGTAAGAACAGAGTAATTAAAGGTAAATTGATGTTTGCCAGAATATGGATTCAATTGGTTAATTTTATGGGCTAAGTTTGCCTGAGAATGGGACTTGATCAAGGAATTGTGTTTAATGCATCTTTTGGGTAAGACTGGTTGAGACAGAGTATGTGATACTAAGTTACCTAGAAGATAGGGATTCATGGATTGAGAAAGAAGTGAGTCTATTTTAATTCTTCATGATGCCAAGAGAATAATTAGTTATGATAGAGGTTGGGTACTTTAAGATCATGGTTGTCTAATCAATGGTTTGAATTACATAAATCTACATCCTTGACATGTATATATTTTTGTTTTTATTTTCTTTTGTTTTATTTTATTTCGGTTTTGTTTTATCGAGTCGGTTAAACAATGAAAGAAAGGTAATTAATGTCTACTTGTTCCTTGAGGATCGACATTCATTTGAACCCTATGCTCGGTTAATGATGAGTACGCTTGCTCATATGTGTGATTTGGGTTTAACGTTTTAATTTAAACTTGATTGGGAATGTGCTTAGTCGTTATATGATTTTTACACCCAAGTCCGGACACATCATATATATATTTACTTATATATTAAAACAGGTGTCTAACATAACATAATTACATATAAACATATACAATAAAATACACCATTTGAGATAAGTTATTAAGAAAATTTCAATAAGTTTTTCAAAATACACCACCACACAAACACATATATAAAAAATAAAAAATTAAAGAAAAATACAAGATGAAAACCCTATTCTGTTGCAAAATCCTTGCAAATTGAGACAGTTTTGTGAGGGAAGAAACAAATCTATAGCAATTAGTGATGGATTTGCGACGGATTAGAGTATTCAATTTTTCACTGTGCAAAAATTTAGAAAATCGTAGAAGAACTCGCTAACAGATACGACTTTTTAACAAATTAATGTTTTGACTTCTGACAATATTACTTGAAAAAAAAGGCAGTATTTTGAATATTTGAAATTCTGTCGAAAAACCCTCACAGATTGCGAGGGTTTAGCTACGAAATCCATTGCAATTAGCACGGATTTTACGATGAATTTGTTACGGAAATGAATATTCAATTCTTCCCCATGCAAAAATTCAAAATTTCAATCTGAAGATTTTACCTAGGAAAAAGTAGTTTATTTAAAATTCAAAAATTCATCGCAAAACCCTCGCAAATTGTGAGGGTTTTTCTAGTCGTCGCAAATTTGCAAGAGTTTTGTGACGGACACAGAACAAAAATTTCCATTTTATTCTTTTTTTAAATATGATAAGCCGTTGCCAATCTTTCGCTAATTGCGAGGATTCTTTATCCGTCGCAAAACCCTCGCTAACAACCACTGAAAAAGATTTTTTCTTTTTGCTCTCTTTTTTAAATATGGTAAGCTGTCGCAAATTCCTCGCTAATTGTGAGAGTTTTGCAATGGTTGGCTTCTCAATCCATTGCGAGAGTTTTGCGACGGTCTCCGTGAAGATTGTTTTCTTTTTGAAAATTAAATTTTCGTCACAAAACCCTCGCTAATTTGGGTGAGTTTTGTGATGGATACTGATAAAGATTTTTTCTTTTTACTCTCTTTTTTAAATATGATAAGTCGTTACAAAATTGTGACGGACCGTCGCAAAACTATCGCAATTTGCGAGGATTTTGCGATGGTCTCAGAAAAAGATTTTTTCTTTTTAAAAATGAAATTCTGTCGTAAAACCCTCTCTAATTCCGAGGCTTTTGCAATAGATGTCGAATTTTTTTTTCTTTTACACATTTTATTATTAAAAACATTCAACCGTTACAAAATCCTCACAAATTGATCTCTAACTATAAAAATCAGGGAAGTAACTTCATTTTCTAATTATGGATACATGTCAAAAGGTAAATATTGTAAATTGATCTATTGAGCAGTGTCACCGTCGTAGTTTCAGAAGCTTTAAGTGAAGTTTGATGGCTCTTTACTCAGGATATGCTGATTAAAAAAGCTTTAAGTGCAAATTGGTGCTCTTTTACTTAGGATATGCTGATAAAAAAACTAAACATGTGTTATTTTATATTGGCCACGCAGCGATATACAGAAAAAATACAACGTGAAATTTTTAAATCGGCTTGCCACGTGGCTCAAGCTTATTCCTATGATCCAGTGCTGCAATTACAGATTATGTAACTATTTTTTACAGTTGGGCTGGGTCCAATTGAATAGTATTGGGCATATTATTAGACCCTACTTGAGACACAAAAGGCCCAATACCATCGTTACACATGTTAGGCCTACATTTAATAGTGGCCCTGTTGAGATGGATGATCTTGCCTGTTGGAATGATAGCCCCTGAGGAATATGAAATGATTGATTTCCCCGAACATATGAAGATGAGGTTGATCGGTACAGTATTTTCGGTGTAGGCTTCCGACCGACATGCCAGAAACCCATGTCTTTAAGAGTGAACACCTTCGAATGTATAGTTGCTGAAGGTGGTCTGTATTCCATCTTCGTTTGCTTCTTTACATTGGAGAGTTTCAGAAAAGCCTTGATCTTGCAAAACTTCGTTCCTGAGCATATGTTAGATTGTGTAACCTTGTACATGATTTTCCATGGACATGGATCCTTTATTGAGAAGTATGACTAACCATAATAGTGTAAATTAATTGGGCAGTTAATGTGCTATTTGTATTCCGCCTGTAATTGGTCGAGACCAATCAATCTAGTATAAGAAACAGATATTGTTACAATTCCCTGCTCATTGAACGGTATCTCCGATTTTTATTGAATTTCACAATGGTCAATACATAGGAAATATCCTCTCAGACGTTGTAATGATATTTCATGCTAGGCAGGGATTGCTAGCTTGATTTCGGTGAGGTCAGATTGTTACAGATAATTTTCATGCCCCAAATCTATTGGAGTGATGTTACTGTTCTATTATCTTCGATTTTGAATTCAAAGTAAAGCTTAAAGGGTGAAGAGAAAGGTATGACCCACTAGGTATGAAGTGACCTGTCAATAGACCCCAAATCCATTCGAGTGACATTACTGTTTTGTTGTCTTTGAATTTACAGAAAATTAAAACTTACAAGGTAAAGGGAAAGGTATAGCCCGCTCGGTATGAAGTGACCTGATAATGGACCCAAGACTATTGGAGTGACGTTACTGTTCTGCTGTCTTTGAATTTGAATTCAAATTAAAGCTTAAAAGGTAAATGACAAGGTATGGCCCACCTAGTTTAAAGTGATTAGGCAACGGGCCCCATATATACTGGAATGATATTACTATTTATAAATGTGGATTTTAATTTGAATTCAAAATCAAAGTAAATCTTAAAGGGTAAAAGAAAAGGTAGAGGTGGGATGGATAACTGATACTGTTTGGTTTTTTAATCAGCATATATTGTATGAAACTCCAGTCGAAACCAACCTTAGAGTAAGGGGGTTGGAATGCATATCATATTTATTTGCATGTTTAAATATATTTTTATATGATTTTATGTGTTTTAGATTTGTGTTTTATAGTCTCGAGGGCTTAATTGTGTTTATTGAGTAAGAATGGTAAAATAGTAATTTTTGCTTGAGGTGAAAATAGGGAGATAGCTTGAGGATTAAATAGGAAAAATATTTTGGAGAGAAAATAAGAATAAGAGTTGTTGTGGTTTAGTGGTTAGAGTTTTGGAATTAATTCTTGAGGTCTTGGGTTCAAATTCCATTATTGGAGTTTTAGCATGATTAAATTTTATTTTTATTTGGGAATGTTGCATTTTCGGCCTTGTGTGCTTTAGAGAAGAGTAGAGGTGTTGTCCTATGGGAGACATGATAGGAGTATCCTAATCCTACTCTTGTGCCATACAAAAGCTTCTAAGGGATTCATACGCTTTTTAATCTATAGCTTTCTTTAATTCTTAGACAATTAGGTTGTTTGATTTGCTCAAGCCAATTTCATTGCAGAAAAATTCCAGCAAAGTGCTGTGACTTTGAAGGTTTCGAAAATGTTCATATGGGTCATCTTGTTGGCTGAAAATGGGGAGGAGTTTTGGAAGATTCCCAAGAGAATTTATCTCCATGGTTGAACCTTCAAAAACTTTACCTCTCATTATTGGGTTGTAAGGTATAAATGGAGGAAATAATTATTGAATTACTATTATACCCATAAGGCTAATTCATTAGGCCTTTTTCTTTTTTTTTAAATGTTATATATATATATATATTATGCATCATCATCACTGAGAATAAATAATACCATGTCAAACTTTCATAAATTATCAATAAGAATATTCTTCTACTATTATTAATTTTTTTGAGAATAAAATAAATTTCATAAATTAGAAATACAATTATCTAAAATAGTCACCTTTAATTACAAGTCTAATTGTTATAAATTATTTTGTTGATATATTTAATTAAAAAAATACGAGTATGATTTGAAGGCAACTGCCATAACATATTCTCAGGAGGAGAGAAAAAAAAATCAACAATTTCATGAGTCCAAAATCAAGATATTGCATTAAGGGTAGAATTGTAATAATAGAAATGCCCTAGGACAGGAGGGTTTTTTAACCATCATTTACTTCCCAAACTCTTCAAAATGGAGAGGAAGAAAAAGCTGATGTGGAAGGGGTCCAATTCCTTTCCATATATACTTCCCCCTCTCCAATCACTCCAACCAAACGAAGTAAATCACACATTTACATCATATTTTACTTCCCCTCCCTTTTTTTTTCCCCCTACTTTCACTCGAACCAAACTCACTCTAAAGGTGGCATCTTGATAATCTTCTTGTGCAATCCAGGTGAAGGGTCCAACTACATGTTCTACCTAGATAAATCAGAGCACCAGGCTCTAAATGAATGGATATTAGGAAATGCAAAGTTCTACACCATTTCCGAAGCGTTCTTCTCCAAAAATTCACACATCCCAAAAGATAATTCACAAAACAACAAAGAGAGGAGCATTCAGACATAGACGAATCAACCTCCACTGCGGCTGCATTATAAACGAATCTCCTTGTTGCAAGTACAATGGATTTTTGCACAGGGGAAGATCTTATACCACTTCAATGCAACACTAGCATGTATTGGGAGGATGTGAAAAACCCAATACATATCAGCATACTATTGCTCCTGGAAGACATCAATCTCAAAACAACATTTAATCTCCAGATAAGGTTCAACCCCAACCTGAGGAAAGCACTGGGTCTGCACAGATGTTTCTTGAACTATTGGATATGGACTTGGGGTTTTAAACTAAATGTAGGAGTTGATAGGTGTGAATAAATGCTGGAAATTTTAGTGAAAGTTACAAGTGGTTCAATTTAAAAAATGTATAGGCCTAGACCATGTTATAGCATATATAATTATAGGAGAAGTGGTAATTTTGTTAATTCGAGGGGAAATCTAAATTTGTTTTATATTAATAGATGTAGAGTGCGGACAAATTTCAGGCGTAGTACATATGCTCGTTCTGGTGTGTTAGATGAAATTATTGTTCTTACTTCGGCCGTTGATGGGGTTGGTGTGATTGAAGATTTTCTTACAATGCCTTCACTCGGGAGTCTGCATTTGGAAGAAGGAGAAATAGAATCCATTTGGGGTCTGTGAATTTTAATAGTTCATTTACTATTGTGAATTCTCCTGTGATAAAAAATGAAGACGCAATAGGGGAGAATGGTAAGAAAATCTTCACTCATACCAGCCCATCAACGAATGAACTAGGAATAATAATTTCATCTAATACACTAGAACGAGCATATGTACTATGCCTGAAATTTGTTCGCACTCTACGTCTATTAATATAAAACAAATTCAGTTTTCCCCTCGAATTAACAAAATTACCACTTCTCCTATAATTATATCTGCTATAACCTGGTCTAAGCCTATACATTTTTTAAATTGAACCACTTGTAACTTTTACTGAAATTTCCAACATTTATTCACACCTATCAACTCCTACATTTAGTTTAAAACCCTACAAAAGTTCAGATATCATATCAGATATACCTTTAATTGAATACAACAATCTCATTGGCTATTCCTAAATGGTGTCATTTCATTATCAACTATTTAAATCTTTACCTCGAAGAAATAGTTTCCAAATATATTTTCTTGATATGATTGAGTGCACCCTACTTTAACAATTTCTCAATTCAGTTGGCCCACATTGTCGGCACGTGAGACCCACAGCATAAACTTTACACCATGAATTTCAAATTTTAAATTTGAATCTAAATTGTACCTAATAGTAAAGTCACTCCAATTGAGATGGGACCCATTATTTAGTCACTCCAAATCGGGTGACTATCCGGTAATATTAAACGGATAATGTGCCATAAGATCAAGTTCGAGTTCAAGCTGGTTAATGAAGTCTATATCTGATAGTTCAGGAAATATCTGTGCAGACCCAGTGCTTTCCTCAGGTTATGGTTGAACCTTATCTGGAGATTGAATGTTATTTTGAGATTAATGTCCTCCAAGAGCAATGAAATGATGATTTGTAGTGGGTTTATCACATCCACCCAATACACGCCAGTGTTGCATTAAAGTGGTGTAAGATCTTTTCCCATGTGAAAAACCATTGTACTTGCAACAAGGATATTCATGTATAATGCAATCGCAGTGGAGGTTGATTCGTCTACGTCTGAATGCTCCTCTCTTGGCTGCTTTGTGAATTATCTTCTGGGATGTGTGAATTTTCGGAGAAGAACGCTTCGGAGATGGTGTAGAACTCTGCATTTCCTAATATCCATTCCTTTAGAGCCTGGTGCTGTGATTTATCTAGGTAGGACATGTAGCTGGACCCCTCACCTGAATTACACAAGAAGGATGTCGAGATGCCACCTTTAATTTGAACTGGCTTGCCGTATTTAGTAGACAATCTTCTTGTGCAATCCAAGTGAGAGGTCCAGCTACATGCCTTACCTGGATAAATTAGAGCACCGGGCTCTAAAGGAATGGACATTAGGAAATGCAGAGTTCTACACCATCTTTGAAGCATTCTTCTACAAAAATTCACACATTCCAGAAGATAATTCACAAAGTAGCCAAGGGAGGAGCATTCAGACGTAGACAAATTAACCTCCACTGTGGCTGCATTATGTACGAATCTCCTTATTGCAAGTACAATGGAGCAATGGTATGCTGATGTGTATTGGGTTTTTCACGTCTTCCCAATACACGCCAGTATTGAATTGAAGTGGTGTAAAATCTTCCCCCGTGTGAAAGTTAATTGTACTTTCAATAAGGAGATCGTATATAATGCAATTGCGAAATACTGTGCCGATAACCTCATCTTCATATGCCCAAGGAAATCAATCATTTCATATTCCTCAGGGGCTATCATTCCAATCGGCAAGATCATCCATCTCAACTGGGCCATTATTAAATATAGGCCCAACACTGTGTAACGAAGACATTGGGCCTTCTATGTCTCAAGTGGGGTCTAACAATATACCTAACACTACAAAAAAAAAAAAAAAAACCCAGCAAATACGACGACATCAATTATGACGGACGTAAAACCATTGTAATTGAGGATCTTTAACGACGGTTCTAAAGCCGTCGTATTAGACCAGTATATACGACGGTTTGGGTATAACTGTTGTATTATGTCTAACAAATACGACGACTGGACTTAACTGTCGTAAAAAGTCGACCTAACACGACGGTTCTAAATAACTGTTGAATTATTCTATAAATTACGATGGTTTCTATAACCGTCGTATTTGGTGTAATAGTTAATTTTAATTAAATTTTGGCTGTTTTTTATAAATATCACACTTTAACAATCGTCGTATGAGTCAAAATTATTGTAATTTATGCTTTGTATTTTAATTTTTGAAGTAAAATAAAATGAATCAAAAGTAGTTTGAATTTTATCTATTTCTTTTCAAATTTAGTCACAGCAGTTTTAGTAATGATTTTAATAAATTTAATGGTTAGTTCGTTAATTTGATATATACTTATATTTATAAATACATTATTTTTTATTACTATTTTATAAGTATTACTATAAAAATGTGATAAAATAAAACAAATGACTTTCAAATTTGGTATAATTAAATTAACTTGTTTTAACTTTATAAATATATCTAGCTAATACTTAGATCATTAGGCTTGTAAATAAATTTTAGTTTGCATCTTAATTCAATTTTCTTATATTTGTATTAAAGATCGAGTTTGAATTTCATTTTGTTAGTTAATTATTCTGTGGTATGTGTGTGTGTGTGTGTGTGTGTGTGTGTACTTTTATACATTATAACATATGCTTATTAATTAGTGAGTATTAGATTAATATATGTTCCCTCCATGCATCGACAAATAATTGTCCTAATTTTCTTTTTAATTTGTCCAAAAATAGCTGTCCATTTTAAAAATGTAGATTATATTTAATTATAATATTGTTTCTAATTTTACCCTTAGCACAATTTTATAAGTAATGGATATTTTAATTATTTTTTATATAATTTCACAATTCATTAAAATGCGCAATTTTTACAATTAGGTTAGTTATTGGTGAACAGATGGAGTACATAATATGAAAAATTTTAATTACAAATATGTATGCTTGTGCATATATCTATGTAGTATATATAATATAATTAATATTGTAGAATTAAAGTTAATGTAATTTTGTGTCATGTTAGTGTGTGTGTGTGTGTGTGTATATATATATATATATATAAATTAAAAAGTAATTAATTTTTAATATTTTTTTATATCGGATCAAATATGACGGTTACAAAATAACTATTGTATTAAATTAACCTAATACGACGGTTATAATAACCGTCGTATATCTTTGAATATATTTCAGCTCCCCCCACTTCTCTCTTCTTCATTGAGCTTGTCGCCGCCGCGCGGGGACTCTTCATTCAGCTCGTCTTCTCCGGCAGTTCGTCTTTGCCCGGTCGGGTTGTCTTCTTCTCTGGGCTGTCTTATTCTCCGTCGTATTTCAGCCGCCTAGCTCCGCCTCTGCCTCCATATCTCAGCCGCATCTGCATATGGTATGTCCTTCAGATCTGACTACTGCTTGTCTATTTCTATTGCTATTCTGCTTAATCTTGAATAGAGTCATGTTGAGTTGTTTTTGAGTACTCGAGACATTGTTGTGCTAGTTGGTGTTGATGAATTGGTGTTGTTGAACTTATGTAGAAAGAGTTTGATTTGTGTTTTTTGATTGGTGATTTGGGGCTGTGATTTCTGTGTAAATTGGTGGAGTGAAATTGAATTGATTTGGAGCTCGTACCAAGTTGCTGATTTTTTTTTTTTACTTTTGTAATTTATACTTTTGTGCTTTTGTTTGACTCAGTCACACGTAGAAGCAATTCTGCCTTTTTAGGAATTGGTGGAGTTTGAATTGTATATGAAGGTCTCTAATTATCATCCTTAGTAAATGTTAATTAATCACAAGCCAAGCCTAAGTGAAGTTAATTGAAGAGAGAAGCATAGTGTAACTGTTCAAGGGTAGAACCAAGAATTCAGATTTAGGAAGTCCAATGATATAGATTAGTGGGGGTATAGATTAAGATACTGGGTGTTGAACCTACCTCTTTAGTTGAAGCTAACAAACGTATAAAGGATAGACAAATTTGACCTATTATATATAGCACCAAAAAAAAAAAAAAAAAAATCATGAAGTGATTGATATACATTGACTAAAAATATCAATTCTTCTTGGACTTGTAGGGAATTTGAGTTTTCTTTTGTAACTTGCATATAGATGATGTAGCAAACTTTGTTACCTCTTTCATATTTATTTGAGGAGTTAGATGCAAATTGGAATGGAGATTTTACTTAGGTTAGGAATACTAGTTTATTTGTTAGCTACTTATACTTCATTTTTAGCTTATTTGTTTTATAGAGTCAACATATACTTCTCTTAGTATTTTTTTGAACTTTACTATACTACTACAAAGTTTTAATAATCTTCCCCCCAGTATTTATTTCTAGGGATTTGGATTGTGTTAAATGAGTTTTTTTATTTGGAAATTTGTTATGTGCAAGTGTGTTTGGCAACTGCATGGTGAATGCAAGTGCTAATTATGTAGAAAATGCAACTTAATTATGTGTTTTGGAAAGGGACCTAGTTGGATGAGCGGAGGTTTACTTGGAAATTTGTTATAAACATGATTGAATGGTTGGATGGTTTTATGAGTTTTTTGTTAGTTGAATTGCATAATTGCACATTTTGAGGTGGCTTAGTGCTTGAAAAATATTCATTTTATATGGAAAAATCTGTCAAACTTTTTTCAAAGAATTTGAATAAAATAGTTTTATGAGACAATTTTTTACAAATAATTTTATTTTTTAAGTAGATAACTTATATAATATCTAGACCAATCAGTTATATATTGTGCATCTAAAAAAGTTAACTTGATCTACCTTAAGAGGCAGATGGTAAACAAGCGTTCTCGACGTAGATCGATGCAGGATGCCATAGCTGCCTCAAGATCAGGCACTAGTTCCTCACGGTGTACAGAGACACCAGCTCTAGCATACAAGGTTGGACAGAGATCACATACAAGTGTCCGCATAGGTTCCACGGATCAAGAGTCTAATCAATCGACAACTATACCCACTTCTAATGTAGGTCCCAGTTGCACAGGACCTTCTTCCTCAAACCCTAGTGCCTCAGGTGTGCTAAGTTAATATGAAGTAAATATTACGAGAAATTGATCTATGTGGCTGTTGAAATTATATTAATTTTTTTTCTTTCTTCACTATATTTTAATTAATAAGTCTGTTGATATTTTGTAGGTTCCATAGTGAGGAGTTCTCGCGGGGGTGGAAAGTTACCTTTCGGATGGGGTGAGTCAGGGTTTCGAAAGTACGATGTTGGTGTTAACCAACACGGAGGGTTTGTACGATTAGATGCATCTTGCTATAGTTCAGTGGTGGGCTATTTTGCACGCATGAGTAGTAGGTTTCCTCTGAGTTACAGGGATTGGCATTCCATACCTCAGAGACTTAAAGACGAAGTTTGGCAAGAAATACAGGTAACTAATTTTATTCTAAAATAGCCAAGAGTGTTTTTTTCAAAAGTTAACGTTTTGTTTATTTAATTATTTGTTAAAATTCGTACAAGGACAACACCACGATGCCACCAGAAGGACGTAGTGTCACAATGAAAATGATATGCGCAGCGTTGAAGGATTTTAAGTCGAAGTTAAAACAAAGATACTACATTCCTTTCCAGCATTGTACAGAACCTATTGTTTGTAAAGATAAACGGGTTGACGAAAATCAATGGAGGATGTTAGTTGATTACTGGCGTTGAGAGAATACATAGGTCATACTATAGATGTTGACTACTTTTATGTCTCAGGACTTATTTAATTTTTTTATATGTTAACTATTTTAAATAATCACAGATGGAGGCTGAATAGAATAGAAAAAATCGATCACATTTGACATATCCACCGGTCACACAAAGAATGCCACATTCTATTATACAAGATCGGGTATTTAGTTTATGTTATACACTATTCATTCAAAATTTATCTACTTTGCTTGAAATTTCTCACACGTCTTTACATATGGCCTTGCAAGGCCAATTGACATCAAAATATGATATGTTCCTTGCAATACGAAGGTGGCATGGTCGACATACTGATGGTTTGACTGTAGAGATGATTGTAAGTTATATTCAAATGCTAATTTTTTTGAGTCATTAAAATATGATAACAACAATACATTAACCTAATATAAATTTGATGTAATGTTTCTTAATTTTGTAGGACTGATTAGAAACAGAGTGGCAGGCATTGCCTGAGTCTGAACGCATAGAGGAAGCAAATGATCATATATTTCGGCGATTGTTCGGTCAAAAAACAAGAGGTCATATTAGGTGTAAGGGAAAGGGTCCAACACCAATCTCAGTCGATCAATCATCAAGTTCTGTAGCAAATGCTAAGGAGGTCGTCAAGATTGAGGTTAAGATACGTATGCAGAGTATACGAGATACTATGCATGTTGAGATGCAGTGTGAGCGAGAGGCTTACGAGTCACATATAGCTGCGCTTCAAACTACCATGGAAGCATTATCGCGCATATTGGATGAAGGCGCATTTGATGTAGTGCCTATACCTCCATCTAGTGCTTCTACAGCATTTCCTGTTGTTGGTTCCACTTCTTGACCTGTTAGATCATGTGATCCTGATGAGCCTATCCGTCATGATAAGTGACATTTTGATTTTCTACTTGTTTGTATTTGTACTACTGCTTTTGTTTGGTTTCTTAATATTTCCTATTTCTCAGACATGTAGTACTATCTTTTTTTTTTTTTTTTTTGATTTGGTAGATTATATTTATGACTTGTGAATTGAGCATATTGCTTTTGAGTTGTTTGACAATGAAGAGATTGTGTTGTATTATATTTTTTGTTGAATGAATTGATTTTATTGTGTTTGGCATTAAATTGTATGTGTACAGGATCTCGTACAAATAAAAAATGATTTATAAACAAAACTAGACATAATACAACGGCAACAGCGGTCGTATTTGATGTTGAATATTTGACATTACGTAGCCAAATACGACGTCAAAGCCGTTGCTTATGATCAACAAATACGACAGTTCAAAGCCGTTGTATTTGTCTACCAAAAATGACGATTTTTCCAAGCCGTGTCAAAAAACCATCGATTCGAGCAAAAACGACCCTTCCTCTTAGCTGTCGTATTAGGCTAATACAACGATTTTTTTACCGTTGCCTTACAAAAGCGACGAGATTAATTACAATAGCTTTAAAACCGTCATTTAGCCGTCGTATTTGGCTAATACGACGGCTTATTAGCTGTCGTATTCGCCCCATAATTTAGTAGTGCAATACTATTCAATTGGACCCAACGAGCATATGTACTACACCTGAAATTTGTTCGCACTCTACATCTATTAATATAAAACAAATTCAGATTTCTCCAAATCGAGTGGCCATCTGATAATACTAAATGGATAGCCGGACAGGTGGAAGGCTGAGATGGAACAATAGAGTCACTCCAATTGAGGTAGGGCCTACTATTTAGTCACTCCAAATCGAGCAGTCATCCGATAATATTAAATGGATGGTGTTGGCACGTGAGACCGACAACATAAACTTTACACCATAAATTTCAAATTTTAAATTTGAATCTAAATAGTACCCAACAATAAAGTCACTCTAATTGAAATGGGGCCCACTGTTTAGTCACTCCAAATTAGGCGGCCATCCAGTAATATTAAACAGATGGCCGAACACGTGGAGGGCTGAGATGGGACCCAAGGGACTTCTTTGTCATTTACCCTTTAAGCTTTAATTTGAATTCAAATTCAAAGAGAACAGAACAGTAATGTCACTCTAATAGATCTAGGGTACACTTTCAGGTCACTTCGTACTGAGCGGGCCATACCTTTCCCTTCACCCTTTAAGCTTTAATGGATTTGGGGTCCACTGTTAGGTCATTTCATATCGAGTGGGCTATACCTTTCCCTTTACCCTTTAAGCTTTAATTTGAATTCAAAATCAAAGACAACAGAACAGTAATGTCACTCCAATAGATTTGGGGTCCATTGCCAAGTCACTTCATATCGAGCGAGCCATACCTTTCCAGACCTTCAGCGAGGGTTTTGCAACAGTTAGTGAGCTATCCGTCATAAAACCCTCGCAATGTGCTAGGATTGCAAGGATTTTGCGACAGTCAACCAACTAAATTTTTCCCTGTAGTGCATAAGGTGGCAGATTCTATGGCTCAGCGTGGATATTTTTGTATCGTGTATCTCTCAATCTCTTTTCATTTTGTTGATCAATCAAGTCAACAAATATAAAAAGATAAAAAATAAGGTTGGTGACAATGAATACCTTGCCTTAAATATTTGGACAATCTAAAAGAGCCTTAGGGAATATATTTTAGTTAGATAGATAAACTTCTCTTTGAAACCTTGACACTTTCCATTTTACATGGTTGTAGGCTTTGGCCACGTCTATCTTGATTGCAATGAACCCAGTTTTACCCTTCTTTTGATTAAAATAGTACATAACTTCATAATTAACAATGCCTCGGGGTTGACTAATATATTATTCCCGCCTTTTAAAATATGGAAGGATTAGAAACTACTATTCATGGTGGACTTGCATCTTAAAGTCAATTAATACATTTGGAAACTGCAACAATCAAAAAAGAAAAGCATGACATAAAATTAGTTGAAAACTTATATAATCTTTTGGCATTCAATACACTATTAGTTTCACATTTTTCTTGCGACAGTTATCATATATGTGAAAGTACATAACATTCTCACATTTGAAGTTACTTAAAACTATAATATTTTCGTGTAACATTATCATTAATATCTTGCAAGAACATAACATAATGTTTTCGTAAACGAAATCATCATTTCGATAATTATGTAATGAGTTTTACAAACTTTTCCATGCCATGTGAAAATGAGTGCTTTCATAAATTTTTCCCTAGGAAAATCACCAATAACTTAACATTTTCAAACTAGTATTTCATAACACTTTACAAAAACTCCTTAACTAAGGGTAGGGTCGGATTTCCCATCCAATTCGACTTCTCTTAAACTAATATGAAATCATATCCACATAAGCTACAACTCCAAATCCTAAACACCAAAAATCACATATACTAGTAAGAATCTCCACAAATGCATAACTAAACAAAGAAATACCAATGCACATCAAACAAAAGATAGCATATCAATAAGGGAGATACTAAACCAAGAACAAGTAAAGAAGATCATTGCAGTCTCTACTTGGGTCAAGACAACTGGAAAATTGAGTTACGAAGCTAAAGTCTACAAAGTAACAGAGTTGCATAGACACTGTCCAAGGAAAATGGACGAATCTAAATAAATCAAGTTTGGAAAGCTGCAGCTAGGCTAGAGCTAGCTTGCTCTAAATCATAGCCTGAATACCTATTGGTGGTGCGTGTTGTGTTCCTATAAGTGGCACAAACCAATTGAGCACCTGTGAGAGGCACAAGTATTGGTAGAGCTGTGAGGGCAATTGTCCTAAGTTTAATTTCAAACCCGAACTTAGAAAGGTCTTGTGCCGGCAGCAACCTTGCCCAATCCTGACTAGCCTACTTAGCCTCAACCACGAACACAACTTTCATTCAAAGTAGAAGTAAGGAAAATAATAGACATAATCAAATTACGGGCATCTACTGCCCAACCTTAGACTTTATCATTCAATAACATAGATTACAAGAGTATAAAATTACAAGAACCAACTCTTGGTCAGATAAACTCTCAACCTAACCTAAACTTTTACAAAACACAGTCTATACCTTTGTGTATCTCAACCACTTTGTAAGTGGCTCTCGCCCTTTTAATCAATACAATGATCACTTCTTATGATCTTCCCCTTCTCTGGACTCTTTAAAGTGTAGTGAGCATTCCCCCTCACTTTCTGGTTTATAGGTTCTCTGACATTGGGATGTTGTGAGTTCTCTCTCACGCTAAGTTGTGTTATAAATGAATACCACAGGCTACTTATATATAGAGTTCCCTAGAGAAGTCCTATAATTTTTAAGAGACTGACTCTCACTTAAACTCGTTTGCCTTGAATTTATCGTATGAGTCTTGGAAGGGTCTTTCACCATCGGATCAATCTCATTAGTTAGGATCTTTTCCTTTTGGAAGGTTTATCTTTATTCTAAAAGATAGAGACTAAGACTTGGCCATATTATAGACTGTTCTGGAGATAGGACACCTTAGTCACATCTTGGGCCAAACTCATGTAACATGTACCAGTCCTTCAGTCCATCTAATGCATCTAGTTCAAGCACACATATTAGACCCATGTGTGCCCGAATGAGTTCATCTACCTCATGTAATTTTTGGTCATCTTTTCAGATAGTTTGTACCTAGTCTTAAGACACCACTCTTGGCTCTTTACTCCATAGCCAACACTTGTACATTCTAACATGAATACAAATTAACATGTCCCCGAAATGTCACTAAAGTCATTTATCAAAGTGCCTAGTACTAATATCCCATCTAACTATCTCTAGTCTCGACTACCTTTGTTCGTCGGTCTAGGTCCTTCGACATGCGAGTGATTTAGATAGCATCTCGCACACTTCACTTTTGAACCTCAGAGTTTGACATACATTAGTAAGGGATATAGGGCAAGTTGTAGATTTACCTTGACATGACTTGTGATCATTCAAGCGAAATGTATGGAATTGTGCATTACACATTTGGAAGGGCAAGTGAAATGTATGAAAATTGTGTATGAGAAATTTGGATAGGAAAGGAAAGGGGAGAAAGAGAAGTTTTGTGTATGTGTGTGTGTGTATTTTTGAGAAATACTTATAAAAATAGCAGCGAGTGTTGAGGAATGATTTTTAAATGAGGTTAAGAGGTGTATTTTTAGGGGAAGGTGATGAACAAAATGGATATTTGTTTGGGGGTAAAAATGAAATACTGAATTAATTCATTTGCAAAAATGGGAAGTAATTTTTTTTTTATGGTAATTGGAATGTGTGGAGATAAACTTTTCCACTTTTTTCTTCTAGATGGTATGATATGCATTTTGAATAGGTTGAATTGTCACATAGGTTCGTTGCAATTATAAACTTTTCAAATTATATGACATTTTTTACAATTATTGTCAATTATAATAGGTTATCACGATTTCAAAAAACTATTGAGCTTGGTACGTTGGAATTGAATGATTAGAAGTTACAATAATTGAAAAGGTATAAAGATTAATTTATCCTTAACTTATAAAATAATACTTTGATATGCACTATTGTAGTTTTACTGGTATATTATAAATTATTCATATTTTTACTTACATTGAAAAAAGAAGTAAGACAAATAAAATTAGTTGAATTTGATTGAACTTCAAACTTATAGCTAGTAATACTAATCTTTTATAGCTAGTAACACTACTCTTTTGCTTTTTTTTTTCTTCTAAGTGATCCTTTGCTATTTAATAGTATTAGTTTCACATCTTGCGACAGTGTAGTAATTTTTGTAAAACATCTCAGGTGCGCACACATATATAGATACAAAGCGCGCTTCATAACATCGAGAGCTAGAATTAGGAAGACCAATATCATTGGCATGAATTTTACAATTTTGGTTAAGATTATTTGACTTACAATGCCTAAAATAGATATAGAAAAGTGTCAAGATTTTTGGAAGTGGACGAAAGGAATAGCAAATTCAGCAACCATAATGGCCATGGAAAACCACCCAACTGATTCAGCATCTAAATATTGCACCCATTTGCTGGTGCAAAAAAGAAAATACTGAGACCTAAGCATCTGCCACCCCCTTTGCTGGCGGGTTGAATGACAGTATGAAAACATATTTCACAGTTTTAAGACTTAAAGTCAATACATATATAGTTCCATTAGTTCAACAAAAGCACATATATCACGCTAGCTATTGGCTTCCACAGGTTCTTGCAATGCCTTATTTCTATGACATTTTTATCTCATGGTGGTGTGTGTATCTAAGAGTGCCCGCAAAAGATGCCAAACGAAAAAATATAGAAATGAAGAGCCGCAATATACTTCCTTCGTGCACAAAAAATGAATAGCCACTACATAGAAACAAAATTGCATATGCATATTCAATCAAGTTAATAAAAGTCTTAGGACATTTTTGGATTGGTTTTCTCAAAAATATTCCAAAGACAATGCAATTCCCACATTTTTTTTTCAAAATTTAAATTCATTTTCATTATCAAAAACAAAACAGAAAACATTAATCCAATCAATCCATACCTTATACAACAAGAACAAAAAACTTCTCAAAGAAGACAAAACAAAAAGTAAATAAAGAACACACTCAAAAAAAGAAAAAAAAACCATTATAAAACTTACTGCATATTAGTTTAGCCACCCTAAATTAAAATTAAAACCTTGGTTCCACCACTGTCTCTATCCAAGGGCATGGAAGATGAGCCTTGAGATTTTATTTTTTTATAAATTACAATAAGAACAACCCTCTCTTACCCAGCAAACCCCAACATTAAACCCCACCCGAAAATTATATCTAGATTAGCTGTGTCTTGGCGGAGGAGTCACCATTTGTCCTAATGCCATTTATCCTGATGATTGTCCAGTACTGACTACTGAGGCATAGGTAGTAGGACAGATTGACTTATTCTTTTTCACAAATTTTCGAGCCCAAACATGCTTCCCATTGATGTTGTACTTTGCCCTTCCGCCGGCCACCACCGCATCCACCATTAATGCCGTTCGCACCACTAACCGTGCATACAACACTTGCTCCCCTGGTGACACTTCTTGCATGTGTATTTCTTCGATGAAGTCTCCAAATTTTCTAATCAACCCACCGAAAAGAAAACATCACATACATATGTATATAAATACTTGATCGAGAAAACATATAATTTTTAAAAAAAAAAGATACTCTAATTTTGAAAACTCAATATTTGATTCCTAAGGCATTAAAAAAATATATGGAATTTTGGATATCAGTGTATACCTAGTGAAGAAATCTCTTACTTCAGTTTCTGATATTGGGTAGCCTTTGGAGAAGGTTAGAAAAATTGTTCTGTCATCAGGACAGACATCATTTCCTTCTTCCTCCAAATTTAGGTTAGCATGGAAGATATCACCCAATACGTCATCTTGAATTGGTTGCTTCCCTTTGTCCATGGCATGTCCTAAGGCCCCAGAAAATGCTAATCCACTTGTAGGATCGAATGGCCTGATACTTCCAGGCATGGATGGAACTGTTCTAACTTTTCCAAAATAAAAGTCCTCACCAATCTTGAATGACTCGGTATTTGTAACAGATTTAATGGCATTTGCATTTATGTCAGAAAAAGCCCGAGTACATACTTCATTAAACATCTTGGTGACTCCACGGATAACCATAGATCGGTGCTGATAGAGAAATTGCAACGTGAGGTTTTTGCCCAACAGAGTGGGAAGCAAAGCCAGTTCACATATATTATATGGATAAGAAAGTTCATCCTTTTCCACACATTTTAAGCACAGGCTAGCTTCATCTGCAAAATCATTGATCAAAAGAGATGGCAGAGACAATATCTTCTTCACCAACGTCATGCCACCAGTGCTTTGTTGCTCCAACCACAAGAAAAACGCCATAACATTCATCGACTCCATTATGTCTCGGCCGAGATTTATGATCATTTTTGTGTATAACTGGCGGTCGATCAAGTGATACAACTTGAATTCTTCATCTGTAGGTTTAGGGCATGGTGGAAATGGGGTGCAAAAAATGTTATGGATAGGAGAGAATGGCATCTTTCTATGCGAATATGTTTAAAATCAAAGTTTTTAAAGAACAAACATTCAATATTTTTGTTTGTCTTAAATTCTGGTTTATATAGCCAATTGTGTAGAAGAACGGAGGTGACTGTTGAGAGAATGGACCAGTGCCAACGTAACATCCTTTCATAGTTTTAAGACATTCTTAAAATGGTTGATGGGATGCTTATCTTTAATTAATCTTTTACATTCTACCTAGTCGACTCAAATTTATAACATTTGAGGAACAGAAATGGAAAATCACTGAATTTATCATTTTCAACCTTAAAAAAATTAAGAATGAATCTGTTGAAAAAGGATAAACTTAAAATTTCCTAAAACAAAAGGATACAATGATAGTTGATAGAATATGCAGAAATGGGAAAAGAAGCAAGGTGGCATTCCATCAAGAGAAATGAACGAAGATGATAGAAAGATACACAGGAAAATATAGACCAAAAAAGTACCAGGCCTTTGGTTGTTGACAATAATCCTGGGTTTTTCTCTATAGTTTTGGAATAATTATAAAATGATACGTTGTCAAAAAAAAAAAGGGTAATTTCATTTTCTTTACTAAAATTGGGAAGGGACAAATTGGATTTTCATTGCGACGACGACAAATGCATCATTATGCAGGTGTGTATCCTACTCAGCTTAAAGATAGGGTAGACCACTGTGGCCCAAACAAAATTTTTTGAATATTTGAAATGTCGATATATTTTAATTATTCGTTAATTTACTATATAAAAATGTTGACCAAAATTTAAGACTTTGAAAATAAAATTTCATAATATTTAGTGAAAATACAAATTACTTGTATGTATTTTTGTAAAATGATTTGTCATGATATCTGTTTAGTAGTTTTTCATGATCTTTAGTATTTCCCAACATGGTTTGGTGAAAACATGACCCAAAACTATCCTATCGTGGGAGGATGGAATTTGATTATTGAAATGGGAAAAAAATGATTTTAAAAATTCAAAAATTCGGTTATGTAGCTAATTAGCAATTAATATATTTCGTGACAGATTAGCAACAGCAATATTGAGTCACAAACTAGCAATGAAACTATTCTATCACCGATTAGCAACTGAAATTTCCGTATCGATCACTTCTAGTGACAGAAATTCAAACATTTTGTCCAGACAAACAACCCAAAAACCCTTAACCATATTCAAACACCAAGAAATTTATAGCATCCGCAACAACACTAACTAATTAAACACCAAAAATTCAACAAATATCTATTAAACGTTGTAAATCTTTGCAATGATCAATCAGATCAATTCAATTTTCATAGCATCATATATTAATACAATTGTAATACAATAGCAATCATTGCATGCACTTTTTTCATCACTGATCACTGCAAGTCCCCTCCATCGAACCCTAGTGGCTCTTTCCGGCAATCCGAATCCACTATGCATCTGCGTATATAAAGGGCAATATTTTTTCCATCTTACGGCAAGAAGCTACCCCTATTACGATATTCTCTCATCATAATCCTCTGATCATATAGCTCTCCTGCATCTCTCATATTTGTCAGCCATAGTCGTCCTCATGCCACTGGTGTAGATCTGGAGGCTATAGACAACAAACTGCCAGCGAGAGTGCCTCACCGAACCCTTATGTTCGGGATAGGTAGAGCTGCTGTGACAAGGCAAGGAATGCAACCCTTCCTGATACCTCCGCGCTGGCTTTAGTCATGATATCGTTTTAATGGATGTTCAAGGGCTAAGTAGCCGCACTGAGATCGCCAGGTGCTGAAGGACTCTGGGAGACTTGCGTCTAAGCCTCCTAACCATCTACAAAGTTGGTTCTCAGCTACTAAATGAAGGTGTTAAGGACTAAAGGTATTAATTCAGAAGAAATATCCTTTAGGGAGAATACCAATAGGTAAAAAGTTAATTAAAAAGGACTTGGGGAGGGTTGCTTCCAAGCCTTCTTATAAACTATATTCAAAGCTCGTTCTTCACCACTAATTGAAGGTGTTAAGAACAAAAAGTACTATTAGTTTAGAAGAAATATGCGTTAGAAAGTACAAAAATAATTAAAATGTTAATCTCACACATTCATAAGATTGCAAGGAGGTTTAGTACTCAGTTTTTTATAATTGTTTAGTGTGGCTCTATATTTTTTATTATACTCTCTGCTATAGTCTCTTCTACTCTTAAGAATTTGATATATTTGCATTAATTAATAGACTCCTGTGAAATTCACTTTCATTGGTGGCTAATTTCTAACCAAAATCGATCAAACATTTGATTTAAAAACACAGAAAAAAACATGAAAAAAAAAATATGGTTAGAGCACAAAAAAAAATCAAATAGATAAGTTATAGATAATTTTTTAATTAAATATTTGATTGATATTAATTAGGATTTAGCCAAAGATGAAAATGAAATTAACAAGTCGATTAATTAATATCAAAGTCTCAAATATTAATAATATTTAGATGATGTAGCTATTTAGTACTTTCCGACTTAGTTTAGTGAAAATTAAATACAATTTTTCTTTTACAATTTTTGAAAAATATTGTTCGCACTATTTTATTTCTCTCTCATAAATCATAAAATGTGTTGAAGAATGAGTTAAATGATCCCCTTTGAAATCATATTAAAATTAACTTGCAAATACATCAAATTGGAAATTCCATTTAATAGATAAAGAGAAATAATTCTACGATA
This sequence comes from Voacanga thouarsii, assembly GCA_026120185.1. NCBI lineage: Eukaryota > Viridiplantae > Streptophyta > Magnoliopsida > Gentianales > Apocynaceae > Voacanga > Voacanga thouarsii. The sequence continues at coordinate 636,587 of JANUWF010001050.1, read as the reverse complement.
ATTTCTTTAAAAAAAAGAATAAATTCGCTAATAACCATGATAGATAATTGTTCAATTCGCTAAATATAATCTAAATAGTTACTCAAATAATTTCCTCAAATGTTAAATCTAACTCTTTTGCCATAAATAAATAGAAGAAAAATAAATGTGACTCCCTCTCACGCTATTTGTTTACTGCTTCTCCCTTTTTGTTTGCTTTGTTTTTTGGGAGGATGAACCATTTGGGACTACTTCGCTTCAAATTCAATTCCTTAGGCAGTCTGGTCCTTCTTCTTATTCACATATTTCCTAGCCCACACATGCTTCCCGAAAATGTTGTACTTGGCTCTTCCGCCTTGCACAACCATATCCACAGTGGCAGCCGAACGGGAAACGATTCGTGCATAGAGAACTTGCTCATTTTGGGGGACTTCTTGCATATGTATAGCCTCAATGAAATCGCCAAATTGCCTACACAAAAAGAAATGAACACATTGAAATGATACATTTCAAAAGAAAAAAAAAAAAAAATGTTGGGGGAGTGGGGGGTTGGGGGAAAGATGGGCTATCACACCTTGTGAAGAAGTCTCTAACTTCAGCTTCTGAAACAGGATAACCTTTTGAGAAGGTTATAAAGATGGTCCTATTCTCAGGCAAGATATTATCGTCTTCTTCCTCGGAAACAACACTAAGGCGGCCAAACAGGTTACTTAAAGGGTCATAGGGTTGTGGTTTTCTTGTAGGAGCCACCGGAAAACCAGGGAAACGTTGCTGTGTGCTCACAGCACCACCAAGTGCAGCCCTTTGACCAAGCACTAGTACTCCAGCGGGAGGTTGATACACCGGAAAACCGAACACTGGTTTTGAAAAACCATCACCATTAGTTGGAGTTTCAACAGCAACGGCCTTACCTTTATCCGGAAAAATATTAGGAGGGGAAGGAGAACCACCGAGGGGCCTATTTGGAACAATGTCTTTAAATGCCCTAAGACAGACATCTTTAACAATTTTATTAACATTAAAAATCACAGAACCTCGATTAAAGTGAAAATGGTGAAGCGAAAGTTTTTGGGCTGACACATTTGGAAAAGCCAAGTTTGGTAGCACAGCAAGTTCATAAAGTGAGTCTGAAAATGGCAAATATTCGAGGTTGCAACACAGTAAACAAATCACAGTTTCATCTGCAACTTCATTAACTAGATTATATGGCAAGTCTACCAATGCATGCATTAGATTTACTTTGACACAAACATCTCTCTCCAACCACATCCAGAAAGCCATAACATTCATGGATTCGGAAGGGTCTCGTTCGAGATCATTGACCAAAATTTGATATAACTTACGATCAACAAGGTGAAATGCATGGAATTGAGCATCAGAGATTTGGAAAGCAGGAGAAGGGAAAAGAGGGGCAGAAGAACCATCCATCATTTTTTTTTCTTTGTATTTAGAGATGGGATGCTTATGAAACAACAAAGAAATTGATGAGTGATTTTTAATAGAAGTTAGGAAGGTGTATTTATAGGGAAAGATGATGAACAAAATGGACATTTCATTGGGGCTAAAAATGAAATGTTGAATTAATCCATATACAAAAAATGGTAAGTAAAGGAATTTTTTGCTAATTAGAATGGGTGGAGATGAATTTTTCCATATTTTGCATATAAATGGTCCACGGAGATGCATTTTGAATACGTTGACTTATTATAGGGTCATTGTCAATTACTAACTTTCCAAATTATGTTGATATTTTTGGCAGTTATTGTCAATTTGCATAGATTACCAAAATTTCATTAAAAACTATCATTGTTAATTATCAGTAAGTACTGTGTTATGAAAATTTCATAAAATTAATTGCTTTCATAAATATTTATTGAGTATGGCTTTAATGATGGAAAATATTTTCAAGGGTTACCTGGGAACTAGGTCAAAGAATTGCTACGAAATATTTCATCCGTTTCAAAATAACTGTTACTAAGAAATCACACATATTAAGAAAATTCTAATATCTGTAGAGTTTTTATAAAAAAATACTGAATCTCATTGGCAATTGTAGAATTATTTTAAAATTTGAAAATCAATTAATGCTATGGTTTAATGGATTAATAAATAACACGGGTATAACGGGAAAGAAGACAACAAATATATGTTATTGATTTTTTAAAATGACAGATCATTTGAAGTATAAAAAGTCTATAAAAGTAATAGTTAGTTTGAAATGGAATAAGTATTGAAAAAGAAGTTTGAAAATATGTAGTTTTTTCTTTTATAATGAGTAAAAAACATTGTTCGACGTTCAAAATTGGAGCTATATATAATAATGATGTGTGCATGAGCTTTAATATATATATATATATATATATATATATATATGTGTGTGTGTGTGTGTGTGTGTGAGATTTTAAATTTTAAAAAGAATTATGAATTAAAGATCAATATTGCAAAATATTTAGAATAAATAATAAAAATATTAATATTTCACAAATAAAATTTATTATATTAAATCTTTCTTTCCATAAAAAAAAAAAAAAAAGCCTCAAGTAGTATTTTTCTGGAAAAAAAAAAAAGTTGAAGGACTACAACAGTGTTGCCTCCCTGTGACAATGTTTCCAAATGCTTCTAACTATACTTTTCATTGAAGAGTTTAAATTGAAAATCACATAATGGCAATGAATTTGTTAAGGTTAATTAATTTATTATATTGAAGACAAGAAAAATGTTTTATTAATTTTGAAAATGAACCAGAACAACAATGTATACAAGCTCGACCAAACGATCAATGTATAGAATTTGATTTCTTGGTGTTAAACTTTCTATCAGTTCTTGAATTAATTATATGAACCAGGAAATAATTTGCATGTGTCTATTGCATCCACAAGAATAAGGAAAACAAGATTGGAACACCTTTAAAATGTACATGCAAGGGACCAAAGTTATATTCTCTTATATTAATAACTATTAAGAGCTTTATATTAAAGTAATGGATCATCATGAGTGTTGTATTTTTTTATATTGAAATAGACTTGGGAGAGTTAATAAATGCATTGAACAATTCCGTGTACGACGAATAAAAGACGTATTAATGTATAAACAGTCCAAAAGTTTGTCTTTAAGGGAGGCTATCAGTGAGCTCATTTTGGACAAATCTAACTCCTCTGAAGAGAGTTGATTTATCAGAACTAGGCAATTGTTCTCTATAGTGATGTTACTATACATTTTATACAAGCAAAATTTAAGGGCCTAAAAGTAAGGAGCTTAACATGTAAAGGTAAAATAGCCTTGTGTCAACATATGCTTAGTCGGGTCGACTTGGCCTTGGTGTGGACATTGGCAAGTTCAGCATGCACCTTGGCACTCACTACAAAAAAAAAAAAAAAAAAAAAAAATCCCTATTTGCGATGGCCAAATCCGTCGCAGATCGAGCGTTGCGACGGAAACGGCCATCGCAAATAAGAGGGTCGCAAACAGCGACAAAAAACTAAATTCGTTGCAAATAACGATACATTTGCTACGGCTAAATCTCTGGTCAACCAAATTAATAGAAGCAACATTTTGTTACGAAATTGCAACGGATTTTAAAAATCATCGCAAATCCATAGCAACTTAAGAGGGATTTGCGATGGAATAATTGAAAAATAAAATAAAATGTGAAAAAAATCCATCGCATATCTATTGCAAGTTGCGACGGATTTGCAACGGAATATTTTCATGGATAAAATAAAATGGAAAAAAGTCCATCGCAAATCCGTAGCAAATTGCTCCAGATTTGCGGCGGAATAATTACATATTAAAATAAAAAGGAAAAATATCCATCACAAATCCGTTGCAACTTAAGAGGGATTTGCGACGGAATATTTGGAAATTAAAATAAAATATGAAGAACGTTGTCGCAAATCAGTAGCAAAGAGCTATGGATTTGCGACGGATAATATACAATGGAAAAAAATTCCGTCACAAATCCATAGTAAAGAGCTATGAATTTGCGACGGTATAATTACATATTTAAAATAAACGAAAAAATATTTGTCGCAAATCCGTTGCAACTTAAGAGGGATTTGTGACGGAATTTTTGGAAATTAAAATAAAATGTGGAGAATGCTGTTGCAAATCTGGAGCAAATGGAAATAGCTACAGATTTGCGACGGATAACACAAAATGGAAAGGTGTCCATCGCAAATCCACAGTAGATTGCTACGAATTTGCGACGGAATAATTACATTAAAATATGACGGATTTGCGACGGAATAATTACAAATATAAAAATTTTAACAAAATCCATCGCAAATCCGCTGCAAGTTAAGACCCGAATTTGTGTTAGAATTAATTTTAAATAAATAAATTTAAAAAACCTATGACAAATATTTAAGCAATTGTTCTCTTAAATATCAAATCTGTAATGTTTTTTAATGTGAAAAAATCTAATAAAAAAAATAAAATTTCGAAACTAATAATAAATTACAACATTCTAAATCATAAAGTAAAACTACAATAATCCAAACATGTGTATACACATAAGTATCACAATAGATAAATAATATAAAAAATACAATCATGTAGCTAAAGGATTAGGAGCACTAGCTCAAGGAGGAGTGGGAGAACCATCAAACACAGTACTAGGACCGGGGTGATGATCAGGTGGGGAAACAAATAAATCATCGTCCTCATCCACGTCCTCGTCCTCAAACACCGAAGATATCTGTGGCACAGCAACCCCCATCTTCTTGAACATAACTGCCATCTAAGAAGTGATTCCCGCAACTTTATATTCAAAATTCTTCTTAATCCTCTCCTCACGACGCTTGTACTTATCCTCACGACTCCTCTCTTGATGCCTCCATCGATCCTCAACCTCCTGAATCCTCTGCTAAACCCTAGTCTCAACTATCTGGTCAACATCAACAGGAGTGGATGAAGATGATCCTAATAGATAAGACTGATGCATCTGCTCCATAATGCGAGTAGCCTCTGATCCCAATCTATAGACATGACCCTTGTTGAATTCGCCAACTGCCTCAATGACAATGGCCTTGTCATTTAGCATAGCAACGGAGTCAACGGACCCGCTAGATTCCATTTGAGAGTAGCGCTCCTTGATGACATTTGCCTCCTCCTGAAATAACTTGAGTTTATAAAAATTAAAAGAAGAATAACAATAAGTAATGTAAGAATAAATTATTTTTACCAATATCTTCTACGGACGCTCGCCCAGAAACTGACCCTGTCTTGCCCCGTTTTGGAACATATGTAGTTTTTTGAACATGTCCTGATAGCTAAATGTGTCTCATTCACGTCTCCTCTGTATTTAAATTAATAGAAAAGAATATTATTTCGAATACGATAAAGAAGATTGCAACAATTATGAAATATACAAAAGTTAATAAAATTGAATTTACCATGCGTTTCTCGTGCTCAATGAAAGAGATGGAACCTCCTGTGTGAGTGACATCGCAACGAGACCAATTTTCCTTGGCAGACTGCACGATTCGTCGATACGTGGGATCCAACCAATGTTTGTTCATCTCCGACCAATTAGTTAGATTAATCCAAGTTGGACACGAATTAGCAAGTGTGATCTTTCAGGTCCTCGACAAAGTATTAGAAAGCCTTCTTTCACACTTCTTTTCCTAATTTCTCCGTATCTGGGGACCATACTCAGGAGCCCAATGAAATAACTTTTGCAAATACAGTAAACCATCGCCATTAAAGTTTAAATTAACAGCTTAAAGTAAATTTGTTTGCAAATACAACAAATGACATCTGAGCTTATAAGTTTCAATAACATATACATGAGATTAAATTTGTAAGAAGGTAAAAGAAACATACTTCCCACTCGTCGAACCACATGTCCCGAACGTGTATCAGGACATGTGAGTATGTAACATATGAACCATTGAACTGTCTCTTGAATATGCCTTGAATCTCTTTCACACATTTTTCTGAACCAGCAAACCTATTTTATATAACCAGAAAGGAAAGTAATATGATTATTAAAGAAGATATACTAAATTGGAAATCAATCAATAATTATAAATTACTTACCCATCTCCTCGAGGAATAATCACAGGTCGGGGGTCTGTAGCCTGTGATCCTATATGGTGTGATGCAGAAGTAGGAGCTTCTGCTGAAGAAGCACCTCTTGATTGCGAAGGTAAATCAAAAATTGTTTGTGGTACGGAGAGGCGCGGTGCGTGTGACGGTGATGAGGTGTCAAAAGGATGAGTATGTTAGTCCGTTCCAACACCTCCAGAAGACTGTCCATGGTTAGACATCCTAATTTTGAAATAAAAATATTTAAATTTCAAACACATATATACTATATATGTAGAACAAGTTATAAATACAAATTTATAAAAAAAAATTGACAAAGTCTCCCCTATAAAATGGTCATTTTTTAGGAATTAATGCCACATTTAAACATATTCCTAGCATCATCAACACATTAAACACACAAAACATGTACAACAAAACCTGTATAAAAGAACACATTTTCCATTACAAAAAATGAGTGTTCTTTTATACAGCTTTTGTACAGGTTTTATTTCCTAAAAAAGAAGACATCTATAATAAAAAATCAATGTCAACAACAACAATTAACTTAAGGGTAATCACCCATTACTCAAGATGAGTGATCACCCATCACTCACGGGGAGTGATCACTCATCACTCATGGAGAATGATCACCCATCACTCACAGGGATCCAGTTCATATATTAGACAAAAAAATATACCTTTGGAAAAGCAAAGAACTCCTGCAGAAAAAAAAATAGTAAGCATTCACTAACAGTTAACTATATTTATAATTAAAAAAAAAGCATATCTATGGAAAGGCAAAGAACACCTGTCGAAAAGAAAATAATTAGCATTGCCTCATGCTTAACTGTATTTAAAAAAAAAAAAAGTATACCTGTGGAAAGGCAAAGAACACCTATGGAAAAGAAAATAGTTAGTCTCCCCTAACACTTAACTGTATTTAAAAAAAAAAAAAAGCATACCTATGGAAAGGCAAAGAACACCTGTGGAAAAGAAAATGGTTAGCATTGACTCGTACTTAACTGTACGATATAGGCAACAATAATTATTGATTATTGATCATCCAATAATTAGTAAAACATGAAAGTTTAACATTGATTATTGATCAACAATATAGGCAACCATCATAAGTGATTTAAACTTTACATCACAAACGTATAATAAATGTACTTTATTCACTCGAGTCATCCACTGATATATATTCTTCTTCTTCCATCTCTGTCGTGCTATTTGTATTCCAATTTCCTTCATCTTCATCTTCATCTTTGAGTTCATTTGTATCCCTAAGCAATCATTCTTCTTGAACATCCAAAAATTCACTTGTGCTCGATTCATGAGCTAAGGGACCAAAATCAACAACTAAGGAAATGCTCATTGCATTGTGAATATCCACCTCTTCTTGGTAAGCTCTATCAATCACAGATGCATCAATCACATGTCAAGCTTTTACTTTACACACAGCTAACCAATTGGATCTTGGTCTTTTGCATCCTAGATATAAGTCATAGTACACCTGAGATGCTCGTTGAGCTAACACAAACGGATCATATTTTGGATAGCTTCTCTTGCAATTAATATCAACAATCTTATACTCATTATGTATTCTCACACCGCGATTTGTTGTTTGATCGAACCAATCACATTTAAAAAGCACAACTTTCTATGATGGATTGCCAGGAAACTCAACTTCAACAATCTGTTTAAGAACCCCATCATAACCACTCTCTACTGAGTTCTTTTCACTCCCCTTAACACAAACTTCAGAATTCACTGTTTTCTTTCCTTCGGCATGTTCGTAAGTGTGAAATCTATAGCCATTAATAATGTATCCAGCATATGTTTTCACTTTTCTCGAAAGTCCCCAAGCAAGAATCTTCAAACATATATTTTACACATGGTTTTGTGGATCATTCACCTATAAAGCATGTGAAATGTTCAGGTGAACATACATTAACTAACAACATATGTTCACTTGTACAAAAATTTAACTGATTTTTGAGGAGCATATATAATCTGTAAACTATCCTACAAACTCATTCTCTATCGTTCTTTGTACATTCAATTCCGATATGTTTGAGACAAAAGATTGTAAACGAGATGTGAACTCACTGTAAAGAAGAAAATTACACAATTACCAATGAATCTTATTTCTAATATCAACAAAGGGGCAAGCATCTCACCTAATATATGATTGAACCTCTTCATAGTTAAGTAATATATAATTTCCTGCCACTTTGTATTCTTCATGAGAAAGGAATCGGGTTGAATATTTCCTAATATCTTCCCATAAATATTACATATTGATAACGAAACTTCATCTACATCTCGCCTGACTTCACCTTCATCATTGCGAGTCATGGATACATGTTTAGTCCGCACATATGCCTCAAAATAATAGGAGAAGAATGTAGATATTTCCTCAACAAGATAAACATTGCAAATTGACCCTTCTACTCGTGCCTTGTTTTTCACCTTTAACTTTAAACGAAACAAGAATCTAGCATATTTCAAAGTATGATAGTTAAAAAGTATTATGCAATAACTACAGCTCACCGTAGCATAATTTGAACAATGACAACTACCTCTCAAAAGGATACATCCATCTATATTGTACAGGACCACAAACCTTTGCTTCGTAAGGCAAATGAACCAAGAGATGTTCCATAACATCGAAAAAACTTGGAAGGAAAATCTTCTCTAACTTACATAGAAGAATCGGTATCTCTTGCTCCAACTTCATCATATGAGATACAGACAATTTAGGAGCTCAAATGTCCTAAAAAAATAGACTTAATTCTGTCAAAGTTCCCCAAACATTAGCCGAAAGGAATTCTCTAAGGGCAATCGGAAGTAATCTTTCCATAAAGATATGGCAATCATAGCTTTTCATGCTAGACAGATTTAATTCATTAAAATCAACACTTCTACAAAGATTCGATGCGTATCCATATGGAAGAATTAATCCTTTCAACCACCACAGCAAAATTTTCTTCTGTTCTACCATTAATGTGCGACATGCCTTAGGTATTACTATCCTCCCTTCTCCGACGTTATACACATGTAGTTCTAGCCTATTGCAATATACTTCAACATCACTACAGGCCTTCAAATTGCCTTTAGTTTTGCCATAATTGTATTGAAGATATTATCTAACATATTCTTTTCATTATGCATTATGTCAATATTATGACGAACCAAATGCGTTCGCCAATACGGCAAATCCCAAAAAATACTCCGTTTAGCCCAATTATGACTCACATATCTACCTTCCGATCTCCCAAGTTCTCTTCCCAACTCTGTTATTTTCGAATACTGACAAACACTACTCCAAAGGTCATTCCCAGTGGGACGTAGAATAGGTTGTAACATATCAGAGCCCTTATCTCTCTTAAATGATGTTATATCCCATCGAAATGGGTGATCCATAGGTAAGAAGCGGCAATGGCAGTCAAACCAAGAGTGTTTTACCACTATGTTGTAGATGAAAAGACTTTGACCTCTCTATGATAGGAGCTAAATTAGTCATATTTTTTCTAGTTATTTGAGGTTCATTTGTAATACATTTTGTTCAATAACTAGTCGTATTCTTTCATATTTGAGATTTTACCTTTAGAAAGGTATTTTGTTCATCATTACAGATTTTTAAGGTAAAACGAAACAAAAACGTCGTAAAGCAAAAGAGAGGTGGCGCCGGCTAGGGCCCTAGAACCGGCGCCGGCCATGCACTGTTGAAATGAACTTCGAAGCAACGGAAAAATTGGTGAAATAGAGTGGAATCGACATCGACTCCAAGAGTCAAGGTAGCGCCGGCTGTATTCTGGACACATTGTGCAAAATTCGAAGAAAAATCGGCGAACGAGTAGAGAAGCAGAACACAACCGACGCCGGCTCCGAGAGCCAAGGCAGCGCCGCCTGTGCCCTGGAGTTAAGGCTACGCGGTTTTTGGTAATCTGAGGAGTTTTAGTATCTTCTAACTTTTACTCAGCCAAGAATATTGTACCTACGAGTTTAAGCACTTCCTAAGCCTATAAATAGATGAAAAACACAAGGAAAATGGGAGAATTCATTGATCATCATAGAAAATCACTCAATCAAATGAGGAATTCTTCAATTCAAGGAGGGTTGTACAAGAATGTCTTCAAATGAAGAAGAATGAGACTTGTTTATGAGTGTTTTCTTTTACTTTATTTTCTTTTTCTTGACAATGATGTTTTAATTGTTTTATTGTAATTTTACATTGGTTTAGACATTCATGGTCTTTAGAGTTATTTGAGCTTTTGATTAATTGATTGTTATTCTTGGTATTTAATTACTCGTGCTTATTACAAGATTAATTGATTGTGGCTTTTCGTTAACTTACTTGAGAAGATGGTTGATGGTAGTTCAATTGATTGATTTCATATTTGTTGTCTTTTAACTTGCCTGAAAATGGGGTTAATTGTTAAGAACAGAGTAATTAAAGGTTAATTGATGTCTGCCAGAGTATGGATTCAATTGGTTAATTTCATGGGTTAAGTTTGCCTGAGAATAGGACTTAATCAGAGAATTGTGTTTAATGCATATTTTGGGTAAGACTGGTTGAGATAGAGTATATGATACTAAGTTACTAAAAGATAGGGATTCATGGATTGGGAAAGAAGTGAGTCTACTATAATTCTCCATGATGCCAAGAGAATAATTAGTTATGATAAATGTTGGATACTTCAAGATCATGTTTGTCTAACCAATGGCTCGAGTTACATAAATCTACATCCTTGACATGTATATATTTTTATTTTGATTTTCTTTTCTTTTATTTCTTTTGATTTATTTTTCACTTTATCAAGTCAGTTAAGCAATGAAAGAAATGTGATTAATGTCTACTTGTTCCTTGAGGATCGACACTCGTTTGAACCTTATACTCGGTTAATGATGAGTACGCTTGCTCATATGTGTGATTTGGGTTGAACGTTTTAATTTGAACCTGATTGGGAATGTGCTTAGTTTTTGTATGATTTTTACACCCAAGTCCAGACACATCACTCCATATAATATGGACATGCTAATCTTTCAGTTGTGCTCCATCCACTCATCATTGCATAAGCAGGAAAGTCTTCTGCAGGGGGTTCCATCAATCATAAGACCCTGGAACAGGTATTTAAGCTTATTGAAAATTTGGCTTCTAATAACTATTCTTGGGGAAGTGCATGGTCAAGAGCTCATGTGCAAGGAGTGCACAAAGTGGATGCTATGGCAGCATTAGAGGCTAAAGTAGACGCCTTAACTCAAAAGATGGAACAGTTTGTGATGCCTCAAGGCCAAGTTTTAAACGTCAATTGTGATTTCTATGGAGAATGACACCCCAATCATGAATGCTAAAATATAGGGTCACTCCAAGAAACATCGGAACAAGCGGCCTTCGCAGGTAATGTCCGGCCAGGTAACAACCCTTATAGCTCTACCTATAATTCTGGCTAGAGAAATCACCCTAATTTCTCTTGGAGCAATAGGAATCAACCTAGGCGGGGTTCTTTTAATTTCGGAGGCAATCAAAGGAATCAAAACCCCATGAACAACACGGCAGCACCTCCAAAACTACCATTGGAAGAGTTGATTGGCCACGGAGATTAAGTTCCAAGGAGTCGATGCGACAACAAGGAACCTAGAGGCTTCCATGCGTAATTTGGAAAACCAAATTGGTCAGCTAGCCAAACTCTTGGGGGATCGTCAAGCGGGGACACTACTAGGGAATATTGAGAAAAATCTATGGGGTCACAGCCGTGGGAAACCTTGAAGCATTTTTACTCTTTTCTTTACTTTTTGTTTTTGTGATTAAGACAATTTTTCATGTTGTTTTGATTTATGGTTATTCAAGTGCATTATTCAGCATTAGTGTGTTTTCTGCATTTTTATTAAAAAAATAAAAATAAAATAAAATAGAGAACTGAAAGAACAGAGTCGGCGCCGACTATAAGAGCTCGGACCGGCGCCGGTTCCTATCAGGTGAAGTATAATTTAAGGGTCACTTTGGCTACTTTTCCTTCAAAATCTCCATTCTCCCTCTCAAATTCTCTCAAGCCCGCGCCGGCTTCAGATCCCTCATCTCCTAAACACCTCCATAACATCTATTGACTTTTTTTTGTTGATCCTACGGATCAAACACCTCAAAAGCTTCGATTTTTCACAACAAAATCACATTCAATCCACAAGCAAAGAGCTTAGATTTCTAAAAAAGCTTGCATTTTTTGCTTGCCTATGCATACAAGAGCATGAAGGTATGATTTTTATTCAATTCCTACGGTTCAAAATGTTGTAAATAACTTTGCCTAATTTGAAGAATACTGTTGGCCGAGAATAGGGATTATGTATGCTATGATTGACTTATGCATTCCTCCTTGAGCTTCATGAATTGGATTAAATTAGGAATTATTGAGCCTTCACTACTTGGTGCATGCTTATGATCATTTGAGACTTCATATAGCTAAGGCTAGAATTGTGGCTATTAGTGATATTTAAATATATGAAATGTGCATTATTGATCACATAATACCATGATACTGGCTTCATTCATATTTCATGTTTACTAGCATGCTTTGAGGATATCAACACATTTATGCTTTACAATGAACTTTACATGTATTATGCAGGTTGTGTTGTATTGATTGAAGGTGATTGATTGAATTGGTTGTTGGAGTGGATATATATTGAAGGAGTTTGGGTTTTGTGGATTGTGAGATTGGTTTAGGGTTGTGTGAGATTTGAGGAATATCTGTGCAGGGGTAGCTATCCTGTTTTCAGTCTTTGAGCTTACTTGTTCTCTCTTTTTAATCTCCTATTCCTTACTTGATATCACGTCTAGAGCGAGAGGTCAGTTTTCTAAAAGGGCGAGAACTTCCTCTTCCTCAGCCCCTTCATCTGTTAATCCTTTGTCCCTAAGACCTACTGAGTTTATAGATGCATCTTGTGAAGAATGGTACAATAAGAGAGCCTCTAATAAGATTATTGTCGAACGTACTTTCTCACCTACCTTAGACCGTGCACTCAAATTGGGAATGATGTTTAGACGGCTAGGATGGGGGTCGATAGTACAATTGAAAGGGAAGTATTATCCCGTGCTTATTAAGGAATTCTATGCTAATATGACGGATAAGGGTAATAAACATCTTCCACATATTGAAACAAGAGTGAAAGGAGTTCCTATTGTCATCACTCAAAACCAATTAGCTAACCTCCTCTAGGTTTTTGACGATGATACTTGGCAAGGGATTGATGTGAGTAATCAAAAGATTCTTTCTGACCCGAATTAGGATGTTAGAGGGACTAGAGCTACCCTTGGCTTACATAAGCATAATGCCTTCCAAGCTAATAGTTTCTATTCCAACAATGATTTGGCAGCCAACTTTCGAGCTCTAATTTACATGTTTGGGTTCAATGTTGTATCCCGTGCTAGTGGTTTCATTAAGACTAGACTGATTGATACTTATATTTTGCATCGGATGATGAACACATTACTTGTCCCTCTTGTACCCTTGATAATCCAATCTATTAGGGAGATTGTTCATCACCATCTCTCCACAAAAGCCTTTATTTTTTCCTTGGTTATAATGAAAATTCTAAAAGACTTTGATGTGAGTCTTGAGGAAGAACTCATGGAGGCTACCACTAAGCACGATATGGTCACTGAGCAAACTCTTATGAGTTGCGGGTACAAGTACAACCAAGAGTTGAAAAAGTGGCTAACTCCCTTCAAGGTCTGACATCCCGGGCAGGTAAGGCCACCCACAGTGGAGGAGGAGCACCCACCACCACCAGCACGTGCACGAGCTAGCAGTTCTCAGTCCCACTCCTGGACTGACTTTGAGACTACCGTGCTGGGGCGATTCGATCAGCAAATGGCAGTACTCCTACACTTGTAAGGTACTATGGAGGACATGGCAAGATGGCAAGCTACTATGGAGCAACAATTAGCCGAGTTGAGGCAACATTCTTCTGGGCCACATGGTGGTACGGGTACCTCTACACCAACTGAGGAGGACTGATGATTTTTCTCGAGCACTCTTGTTTTTCCTTTCTCTTTTAATGTTTTTTTTTAGTTAGTTTTTGGATTTTTTTCGTGTACTCTTTTCTTTCTTTTGTTTTTGCTTTATTTTCTTTTCTAGTTTTTATACTTTGGTGTGTTTTTTTGTAGTTTTCTTTTTTAGGTACTTTGCCAATGCCTCATTCTTCAAGCATTTAGATCTTATACGACACAATGACAAGTGAATGAAAGTTTGTTTCTTTTATCTCTTCTCCTTTATATTTTTGGTCCCATGGTATCGTTTGTTCTTGTTATATTTATTTGGCCATTGAGGACAATGTCCAGTTTAAGTGTGGGGGAGTGATTTGATTGACAAGTCTTCTATACATATTCTTTAGCCTTCTTGGGAGCAAATTTTTGTGCAAAATTTTTCAAATTTTTCTGATTTTCTGGAGATTTCAAGCTGTATTTTTTTTATGCATGACTTTAGAATGGATTATAGAGCATGTGTTCTAGATCATTTATAGCTTATGCATGACTTTTTGCACTCACTTGGACAAAGTAGTTCTTGATCAAATGCTTTGTGTTATTCTTAAACCTGTTTTTTCTCTAAAATTCATAGAACATTCTAGAACTTACTTGAATACTTCTCGATGCGAAATAAGAAAGACAATTATGATTTAACTTAGGGATGATAGTAATAGGCCTTCTTTGGATAGTTTGAGCTTTTCAAGCCTACCTATTGTCATATTATCCCTAATGCCGATTTTGAACCTAAATTGTTGATTTCTTTCATTAAAACCCATCACAATACTTTGTCTATTACTTGTTTTTGAGAGTTTGAATGATTTTTCAAATCTTTATACTCTTGGTGGATGAAAGTGTATGAAAGGAAATGTTGAGGAAGAATGTTGGGGAAAAAGATCATGACTTGTTGCTTTCAGTCATGGATCAATAACAAGTTGAGCTGAAAAGAAAAAGAAAGAGAAGAAAGAAAAAAGAGAGAGTGAAAGAAAGAAAAGAAAAGAAGAGTAGCAGTAAGTGAGGGAAGAAAGCAAAAAGCTGCTAGAAAGAATGAAAGAAGAGAAGTGAAAAAAAAAAAAAACACAGCAGCAGCGAAAGAAAAGACACATTGAAGGAAGAAGAAGAAAAGAAAAGATCACAAAAAGGATGGTGATTGAACTGTAAAAGTTAAGTTCATAATCTTTGACACCATTGCTGGAAATTTGAGTGATTTTGTGAAAGAAATAGAAAAGAGTTGATGAAAAAAAGAGTTGAAAGAAAAAGAGAAAAAATGCAGGATTTGCTTGAGTAGAGTTGTAATTGCTATATAAGGTTATGGTTTGTTTGATTTTTGGAATATGAGAGCAAAAAGAATTGGAAATTATTGATTCAATTTGTTTATCCTTTTCTTGCGAATTCTCAGTTTCTTTGATTTTTGATTCTCCTTCGTTTGATAAGCTACATTACAAACCTTTAACCATACATTACAAGCTTAAAAGTCCTACTTGATCTACGTAGAATCATGATATGTCTCGGATTAGTGGAGAGAGTGTATGAAAAGTAAGCATATGGAATGCATATTCTTTTTAAACTAAATTCTTTCCAATGGTTTGAGAATATTGTAGAGTATTGTGATGGTTCTACTAAGTCATTTATCACTAACACAAGTCTTGCATTGGTTGTGAAAGATTTAGTATCATATGTTTTATATTCTTGAATAAAAAAAGAATTGAAGATATGGTTTTGAAATTGATTGAGTGATTTGTTAAACCTTGTGTTTTGCTACTTGTTCTTGATACTTTGCTTGAGGACAAGTAAAGAGTTAAGTGTGGGGGAATATGATAGGGGCTAAATTAGTCATGTTTTTCCTAGTTATTTGAGGTTCATTTATAATATATTTTGTTCAATAACTAGTCATATTCTTTCATATTTGAGATTTTACCCTTGGAAAGGTATTTTGTTCATAATTACAGATTTTTAAGGTAAAACGAAACAAAAACGTCACAAAGCAGAGGAGAGGCGGCGCCGGCTAGGGCCCTAGAACCGGCGCCGACCATGCACTGTTGAAACGAATTTCAAAGCGATAGAAAATTTGGTAGAACAGAGCAAAACAGAGTGGAACCGACACCGACTTCAAGAGTCAAGGCGGCACCGGCTGTATTCTGGATACATTATGCAAAATTTGAAAAAAAATCGGCGAACGAGTAGAGAAGTAGAACACAACCGGCACCGGCTCCGAGAGCCAAGGTGGCACCGGCTGTGCCCTGGAGTTAAAGCTGTGCTTGATTTTTTCTACGCGATTTTTGGTAATCTGAGGAGTTTTAGTATCTTCCAACTTCTACTCAGCCAAGAACATTGTACCTATGAGTTTAAGCACTTCCTAAGCCTATAAATAGATGAAAAATACAAGAAAAAATGGGAGAATTCATTGATCATCATAGAAAATCACTCAATCAAAGGAGGAATTCTTCAATTCAAGGAGGGTTGTACAAGAATGTCTTCAAAAGAAGAAGAAGAGGCTTGTCTATGAGTGCTTTCTTTTACTTTGTTTTTTTTTTTTCTTGAAAATAATGTTTTAATTGTTTTATTGTAATTTGATATTGGTTTAGACATTCATGGTTTTTAGAGTTATTTGAGCTTTTGATTAATTGATTATTATTCTTGGTATTTAATTACTCGTGCTTATTACAAGATTAATTGATTGTGGCTTTCCATTAACTTGCTTGAGAATATGGTTAATTGCTAAGAATAGAGTAATTAAAGGTTAATTGATGTCTGTCAGAGTATGGATTCAATTGGTTAATTTCATGGGTTAAGTTTGCTTGAGAATGGGACTTAATCAAAGAATTGTGTTTAATGCATCTTTTGGGTAAGACTGGTTGAGACAGAGTATGTGATACTAAGTTACTTAAAAGATAGGGATTCATGGATTGGGAAAGAAGTGAGTCTACTTTAATTCTCCATGATGCTAAGAGAATAATTAGTTATGATAAATGTTGGATACTTCAAGATCATGTTTGTCTAACCAATGACTCGAGTTACATAAATCTACATCCTTGACATGTATATATTTTTATTTTGATTTTCTTTTATTTTATTTCTTTTGAATTATTTTTCACTTTACTGAGTCGGTTAAGCAATGAAAGAAATGTGATTAATGTCTACTTGTTCCTTGAGGATCGATACTCATTTGAATCCTATGCTCGGTTAATGATGAGTACGCTTGCTTATATGTGTGATTTGGGTTTTTGAACTTTTTAATTTAAATTTGATTGGGAATGTGCTTAGTTTTTGTATGATTTTTACACCCAAGTCCGAACACATCACTCCATACAATATGGACATGCTAATCTTCCAGTTGTGCTCCATCCACTCATCATTCCATAAGTAGGAAAGTCATTAATAGTCCATATTAGTGCAGCACACATCTAGAAGTTTTGTTTCTTTGCTATGTCATATGTAGCAACACTTTGAGTCCACAAATGATTTAATTTTTCTATTAATGGTTGAAGATAAACATACATTTTATGTTCAGATTCTTTGGCCTCGATACAATGGTTGTTAAAAATATCACAGGATATTTCATGCACAACTACGGTCAGAGATTATAAGGAGTGACAATAACTGGCCAACATGAATACTGCTTTCTTGACGTGCAAAACGGTGAGAAAACATCAGTACAAAGCCCCAATCTCACATTCCGCACTTCCTTTGCAAAATCTGGATGAATCCAGTCAAAGTGCTGCCAAGCCTCACCATCTCTCGGATAACTCATGATTCCATCTTCCAGCTGAGCCTTTGCATGTTAACTCATGTGTTCAGCTGTAATTTTAGATGCATACAACCTCTGTAACCTTGATGTAATCGAAAAGTAGTATATTTTTTTGAAATGGATCTCAAGCCTAACCTTTCTTTTTTTTCCACATTTTCTATGGACATACCGAGCATGTTTGCAAAATTTGCATTCTTTCAAATTGATATCGTCCTTCCAATAAAGCATGCATCCATTAGTGCATGCATCTATCTTTTGAACAGGCAACCCCAACCTAGATACTAACTTCTTTATTTGATAAAAGTCATCAGGTATCTTGTTGCTTCTTGGAACCACCTCTTTCATAAGCTGCACCACTTGGTTAAAAACTTTTTCAAATACGTTATTTTCATACTTAACATTTAGTAGCCTTGAAACTAACGAAAGCACCGAGTGGTTCGTACACCCTTTCCATATGGGAATGTCTGCTGCCCCTAACATATCATAAAACTTCTGAGCTTCCGTGTTAGGAGATTCTTCAACTTGCTCATCTGACGATCTTTCCAAATTAAAATTAGGACCCGCCGCATCAATGATCATTTCCAACTACAGATTTCTAGAACCTAAATCAACTTGAATTGTACTAGATGTTGAGGTAGACATGCTTTGATTTAAATAGTAAGGTTCACCGTGACAAATCCACCGATGGTAGTTGCTAACATACCCATATCTGTACAAATGGATCTCAACTTAGTCCGGAGAGTCAAATTTCATGTTCTTGCATTTTGTACAAAGACATCTAATTTTACCAGACTTGAAATTCGATAAAGCGAACACAATAAATCCCTACATCCCCTGCTCAAATTCAGTAGTAAACCCTTTACCGGGCAACTGCCTTCTATACATCCAATCGCGATCTTCCATCTATATGTTCAATATATTATGCGATAAAGAGGTTTGACTGTAAGTTTATGCATGTTTGCGTAAAAGGTTTAGGAAAGTTTAAGGGTAATCATTTTTATTATACTTTAAACAACAATTATAAATACATGAATAGCCAACTACATATTTCATGAAATACTTTTTTAGTAATTTATATATACTTCTGTTATCGTGCATCATACATGGGTTTCTGATGGTGAACCATCGTCGCAAAACACCAATCGGTTTCCCAATCATGTTTATATAGACACCCAATATACTTAGCATAAAATTAAAATTATTAACCTCTCTGACAATACCTCAATAAGTAACTAGATTTAAACTATGAAGCATCAATCAACTCAGCCACTAACTGACAATCAAAATTATGTTAAACCAACAACCGCAAACACAACCACCAATACAAAATTCATTAGGGATTTCGGCAGAGTTTTCCCTATATACTGGACGTTTCTAGGCACCAAGCCACCACAAAATCAACAATATTAAAAAAAAAACATTAACTGTCACAACAATTATTCAATAGAACTAATGTAATGGTAATCACCCATTACCCATGGGGAATGATCACCTATCACTCACAGAGATCCATTCATATAAGTTAAAAAAGGAGAAAAAAATATGTTGTTGGTATCCGTTGAGGGAAGGGGGGTTTCCATTCAGGCAAATGGCATGTCTCAAGCTTATGTTCCCACCTGCACGCATAGTTGGCAACAATTAAGGGGAAAAAGGTCGAATTGCTATCAAATGCCTGTCCATTAAGCTAAGAGGTAGTATGAACTTAACAACAATATGAATTGAGCATTAAATGATTTGGCAACTATCAAAAAGCAACATTCTCTTTTTTCTGTCAATAGTTTAAAAGTGCAACTTGAAATTCAAAATGCTAATTCCAGAAAAATCCCACATCAGTAATCTTTTTCGTTTAAAGCAATTTAAGAACAAAGTCAGAAATTTAGAAGATCCAAAAGAGTTCTACGGGCATAACAACCATCTATACCAAGAACTTTCAGCAAGACAAAGGTGCAAATAGAACTAGCCGCCCCATTTCAAGATTAACTATCAAGGGAAGGAAAAAAAATAAAAAACTAACAGACTTTAAGATTACAATAGGCTGGCCAATAATAGGAGTAAAATGCCAGAGGTTCGATGCGTAATTCCAAGGAAAACAGAAGCACTTTTAGCAAAATTACTCGGATATAAAGCAATCAACTAGCTTTGTTCCATAGATAAATTGTGTAGAACTATAGGAAGGAAAAAGAAAAAGAGTATAAAAGAGTACTCACTCTTCGCGATTGAGGGACTTGAGAATGGAACCCTTGCAGGACTCTCTCTCTCTCTCTCTATATATATACACACTCACACACACATAATTAATGAAATTTTCTTATTAATTAATGTCACGGTAATATAGTTAATTGCACTAATATTTCCAATGGCTTTTGTTGTCAAAAAAAGAAAAAATATATATCATATCTTTATTTTTTTTTAATACACACATATATTTCTATACAAAAATATTACATTCTATTTTAAATTCGTATCAATTCTTTTTCAAGAATAAATAAGTTAGAGATAAAAAAAATAAAATGTTTAAAAAATATTTGACCATTTTAATCAAAATATTTTATTTACATATATATATTGTAGACAAAGAATTTTGAGATAAAATATATTTTTCAAAATTAAAAGAAAATTACATATTTTAATCTTGATTAATTAAAATTAATTCATGAATAAATATAATTATTCTTGAACTAATTAATATAATTAGGCTATCATTAAAAGCCCATTAAAACCAATAGATTGTAAAATTGGATTATTGAAATTGGGCTATTGTTAATGGTCCATTTTATATTAAATCCAATATATTATGGATTAAATGAAATTTGACTAGGCCCTAAAGTTGGACTTTTGAAAATCTCATGACCTAAATATAATGTGGATTAAATGAGATTGGGTTAAAACATAAATTAAGCCCAAGTCATCTTAAACCTAAGTCCATTAGGGTTTGTTGGGAGGCTCCTTCAAAATCCCATATAGACTATTTATGCTAAAGTCAATGGATTTTTAGCCTATAAATAGGGTCTTCCCTCAATGGTTCAAGGCACCCCCAAATCCTCAAGCTTAAACTTCAACAAATAAGAGGCATCTCAAGTTTCAATAAACTTAAGCATTCAAGCTTCATCAAATTCAAGGTTCAAAATTATCACCAAATTCAAGGTTCAGAATCGTCATCAAATCAAGATTCAGAATCTTCTTCAAATTTCAAGGCGTTCATCTTGCTCCGCATCAAACAAGTCTTGAAGGCTTGGCAATCAAGTGTTCATCATCAAATCTCGTTCGATCCGAGATCAAGCTCTTCAACCCTCGAATCAACGTTTTTCAAAAAGAGAAGAATCAGAGGACTTATTCTGCAATTTAGGACTTCTTCGGAGATTTGTAACCACTTTTCATATTTACTAAATATTTTGTAAATTTTAATATTTTTCTTTTCTTATTTACAGACTTGAAATTTTTTGTCTACAAATTTCTAGCACACCTAGTGGGACAATCTCTGCCTCCCATCTCTTTTCTTCAAATCAATCCCAAGTTCAAGTACAAGCACAAATCAACTCAATGGCCCCAAAGAACAGTAAAACTACATCTGCTCGTTCAAAGGTTGCTGATATCATGAAGGCTACTACAATTGTTGGCAAGGCTCCACAAGTTTCAAGCTAAGGCATGCTGACAAGAAGTAAGACTCGAGTTCTTTCACAAAGCGAGGCACAAAACTTCAACATTGTCTCATCGCCTGCAACTACAAAGTTGAAGCAAGATGCTACTTCTACAATGCGCAAGATGTCACCTTCATTGGAGAAGACCAACATCTCCAAACAAGCTGACCAAAGTTCAAGCACTGGCTCTGCGCCTCAATTCCCCCATGGGGACCTCAAATCAAAAGCTTCATTCAATGAAGATTCTACTGCTTCTTCTGTGGCACCAGTTATGATGACGGGCACACAAAATCTAGAAGAGCAACTCGCGCACCTCAAAAAATTGGTGGAGGGGCTCGCCAAACGTTCCCAAGAGCAAGATCTTACCATCGCGCATCTTATCAATCGCTTTGAGAAGATTGGCGAAATAAGTCAAGCTCCTCTAAAGAGATCTGAAGTGCAAGAGGAAGTGGAAACTTCTAAGAAATCACAGGATATTCAAATATCCTCCGAATGTATGATTCTTGTGGAACAGCTCAAAGACTTCATCATGGGTACGATTAAAGACAAGTATGAAGGAGGTAGCAAATCTACCTTCACATATGCAAAGCCTTATTCGCAAAGAATTGATAATATGGGAATGCTAGCTGGATATCAGCCACCAAAATTTCAACAATTTGATGGCAAAGGAAATCCTAAGCAGCACGTGGCTCACTTCATCGAAACGTGCAACAATGTTGGAACTTACGGGGATCTACTAGTGAAGCAATTTGTACGACCCCTCAAAGGAAATGCATTTGATTGGTACACCGATCTGGCACTTGGTTCCATCAACAGTTAGGAGTAACTTGAACAAAAGTTTCTCAACAGATTCTATAGCACTCGTAGAATCATCAACATGGTAGAACTCACCAACTCTCATCATTGGAAAGATAAACCAGTGGTGGACTATATCAACAGATGGAGAAATTTGAACCTCAATTGTAGAGATTGTCTAAGTGAATCATCTGCAATTAAGATGTGCATTCAAGGCATGCACTGGGGACTCCAGTATATCATTAAAGGGATCATGCCGAAAACTTTTAAAGAATTGGCGACCTGTGCTCATGATATGGAATTAAGCATAGTCGCACATAGAGGTAAGGCACTTGTTCAAGACCCCAACAAAGGTAAAGAAAAATAAGATTTTAGGAAAATGAACAAATTTTTTTCTAAAACTGAAGCAAAGGAGTCCATGGCCACAGTCGCGGCTCCAATAAAAATATCTTCAAAGGTGACTAAGAAGATGGATCCTCCGCAGAAAAAGAAAAAGGTAACCTTAGAAGAAAGGCAGTCTAAGGAATATCCTTTTCACGACTCTGATGTTTCTTCAATGTTCGATGAATTATTAGCTGCTAAAGCAATAGAGTTACTGGAGGCAAAGCATCCGAATGAAGTTGGACGAATAAATGATCCCAACTACTGTAAGTACCATCGGTTAATTGGTTATCCAATTGAGAAATGTTTTGTATTTAAGGACAAGATCATGCAGATGGTCCGTAAAGGACATGTAGTCCTTGAAGAAGACAAGGTATCTGCAAATTTATCAACTGTTGTCATCCCTCCCGCCGAACTCGTTATCTCGGAGGTTAAGTTTGGAAATTTTGATCCTGTCAAGATTGAAGTTGACAGACAAGTCCTTCCTACCAAAGCATATCAACAAGAAGTTGAAGAACCTTCTGTCCATGGCGAAGATGAAGGCTAGACGCTTGTGACAAAAAGAAAGAAACTCACCAAAGCCTCAAGAGGTGGAGCTTCACTGGTCAGAAGCAGATTCACAAAGAAAAATGTGAAAAAGGTCAAAAGTAAGAAGACCAAATCTGCATCAACAGTAGATGATTCTTTCTGGAAGAAATTTTCGACACCTGTCACACTTAAAGATTTCATACCAAGGGAACTTACTGAAAAGTTCAACATTGTTTCATACTATGCCATACATGATAAGGAAAGTAAAGAAGACAATGATGAGTGTATAAATGAAGGAGACCTGGAGAGAATTGAAGCTTCAGCAGACTTTAGTAGCTATATAGCTGAGATCACATTTACTAATGATGATTTGCTGCTTGGCTCAAAGCCTCACAGTAGACTGTTATTTGTGGCTGGCTACGTGCAAGAACAGAAGGTGAATAGGATACTATTAGACGGAGGATTGGTAGTAAACATCTTACCTCTGTGAACATTAAGAGAGTTGGGCATTTCTATGGATGAATTGTCCCAAAGTCGCGTTATGATACAAGGCTTCAATCAAATGGGGCAACAAGCTAGTGGGACTCTCCGATTGGATATATTAATTGAAGATATGCTTTCAACTACTCTTTTCCATGTTATTAATGCCAAGACCTCCTACAATATTCTGCTAGGAAGGCCATGGCTCCATGATAATGGTGTAGTGCCATCAACCCTACATCAGTGTTTCAAATTCTGTCAAAATGGCATGGTGAAGAAAATAGATGTTGATGATAACCAATTCACTAAAGTTGAGGCGCATATTACTGATGCTAAGTACTATATTAAAAAGGATAGTGAATCGACTAAGATCGTTTTATCAAGAGGGAAGGAAGATAAAAAGGTTGCTTTCTCCAAAGATGTTAAAGCTATAGTATGTGCAGAAAGCTCTACCAAGCAACCTGTATGCAATAAGCCACTAGGGGGGGCTCACTTTACCTCTTACAAAGGTTGATCCTATCAAGTCATCAAATACTCCTATAAAGGGATTTGTTCAGCCAGAGAAAGAAGCAAAAGTAGAGCATGGTGAATTTCCAACCTCACGTACGGAGGAAGGATTTGACCCAAATGCTTATAAACTCCTAGTAAAAGTTGGATATAATTCGTAAAGTCAAGATTTGTTGGGAAAGCTTCCTGTTGATATTAACAAGGAAAAGGGTCAAAGCTCGGGATCTATCCAAAGCATGCTAACAGGAAAAGAGCGTGCTAGATTGGGTTACAAACAAGCATCTCCCATCCGACTCAAGATTAAAAGGGCCAACGTACAGTATATTACTGTAGAAGATGAAGTGACGTTAAAATTGCGATCTGTTTTTGGTAGGATAGGAGATACCAATTCACGTCCATCTATCTTCACTAGGTTAGGCCCAAAGAAAAGAAGAAAATCTATTTTCAAGAGGCTTGGAGTCACAAATACTTCAAATGCAAGACATTCCAACAAAGTCTCCTCCAAGGCAAGAACGGTGGTGAATTGCAATGGAATCTTCAAAATAATAACACAAGTGACACCTGATGTACCTTGTGATGAAGAAAGTGTAGCCTTTTGTAATCACATCACCATCTCTAATGAAGAGTGTACCGAGAAAGAAGATGATAAGCATGCTCTAGCGGAACATGAAGAAGGCGTAAAGACCACAGTTGATGAACTCAAAGAAGTAAATTTGGGCACTATTGAAGATCCTCGCCCAATTTACATAAATGCACTCTTATTACTTGATGAAGAAAAGGCCTATGTCGACTTGTTAAAAGAATTCAGAGACGTCTTTGCTTGGACATATAAAGAAATGCTGGGCTTAGACATCAAAATTACTGTCCACCATTTAGCTGTAAAGGATGGGGCAACACCAGTAAAGCAAGCCCAACGGTGTTTTTTACCTGAGCTAGTTCCATTAATTGAAGTATAAGTAAATAAGATGATCGAAGCCAAATTTATTCGAGAGGTCAAGTATCCAACTTGGTTGCGAATATTGTCCCTATAAGGAAGAAAAATGAACAAATTCGAATTTGTGTGGATTTTAAGAATCTAAATGATGCCTGTCCGAAAGATGATTTTCCACTGCCTATTCCTTAATTAATGGTATATGCAACCACTGGCCATGAAGTTCTATTTTTCATGGATGGATCCTCTGAGTATAACAAAATCAAAATGGCACCAGAAGATGAGGAGCTTACTTCCTTTCGTACTCCAAAAGGAATCTATTGCTATACAGTAATGCCTTTTGGTCTGAAGAATGTTGGAGCCACATATCAAAGAGCAATGCAAAAGATCTTTGATGAAATGCTACACAAGATCGTGGAATGCTATGTGGATGATCTGGTGGTCAAGTCATGTAAACAAGCTGATCATCTTCAAAATTTGAGAAAGACTTTCGAGCGACTCCGAAAATATCAATTGAAGATGAATCCTCTTAAATGTGCTTTTGGTGTCACCTCTGGAAAATTCTTGGGTTTCATTGTTCGTCATCGAGGTATCAAAATAGACCAATTAAAGATCAATGCGATTATGAGGATGCCTAAGCCGAGAAATATTCATGAACTAAAGAGTCTACAAGGAAAATTGGCTTACCTCCCAAGGTTCATCTCAAATCTTGCCGGACGTTGTCAACCGTTCAGTCATCTAATGAAGAAAGGTATATCATTTGAATGGGATGAAGCATGCCAAAATGCTTTCAAATGCATTAAATCTTACTTGATGAAGCCTCCTGTGCTTGCTGCACCTATCCTGGATAAGCCATTGATTTTATACATTGCTGTGCAAGAACACTCAGTGGGGGCATTACTTGCTCAAGAAAATGACAATGGCAAAGAAAATGCACTCTATTATTTAAGTCGGATGATGACACCAAATGAGTTGAATTATTCACCAATCAAGAAGCTTTACCTAGCTTTGATAGTTGCAATTCAAAAATTGAAGCACTATTTTCAAGCGCATACTGTACGTCTTATTTCCAAGGCTAATTCTATAAAGTATGTTATGACAAAACCGGTGCTATCTGATCGGTTGGCAAGATGGTTCCTTCAACTCCAACAATTCGATATTGTCTTCGTCCAACAGAAAGCTGTCAAAGGGCAGGTGCTGACGGATTTCTTGGCTGATTATCCTATCCCTGCTGAGTGGGAATTAAGTGATGAGTTGCCTGATGAAGATGTTCTTGTCATTGAGATTCTCCCACCATGGAGGATGTACTTTGACGATGCAGCACAT
Source organism: Voacanga thouarsii (assembly GCA_026120185.1). Lineage (NCBI taxonomy): Eukaryota > Viridiplantae > Streptophyta > Magnoliopsida > Gentianales > Apocynaceae > Voacanga > Voacanga thouarsii. The sequence continues at coordinate 610,221 of JANUWF010001050.1, read as the reverse complement.
CATGAAGGTGTTGGAGCTGGTGTAGTATTCATTACCCTTAAAGGAGATGTACTACCATACTCTTTCACCTTGACTAAAAGATGCTCAAATAATGTGGCTGAATACCAAGCCCTTATACTTGGATTAGAGTTGGCTATTGAGATGAAACGACTACATCTCGAAGTATATGGGGATTCCCAATTGATTGTTAATCAATTACTTGATGAGTATATTGTTAAGAAACCGGAGTTGATCCAGTGTCATAATTATGCGAGATGACTTATGGGATATTTGGGTGATGTGATGATCGAGCATGTATTAAGAAGCAAAAATAAGCAAGCCAGCGCGTTGGCAAAATTGGCTTCTACTTTATGTCTACATGATCGAGAAATTCAAATTCCTATATGTCAAACTTGGGTCATATGCCTATTTTTTAAGATGAAGATGATGAAGGACATGAAATCCATTTCGTCTTTGTTTATGAAATTAATGAAGAAGATTGGAGACAACCTTTTGTAGATTATCTCAAAAATGGAAAACTTCCGGATGATCCATGAAGACGGAGTGATATTCGCCGGTGTGCCACCCGCTTCTTTTCTATAGGGATACGCTCTTTCGACGTTCATTTGAAGGTGTCTTCTTGAGATGTTTAGACCAAGAAGAAGCTGTACAAGCAATAGAATAAGCTCATTCTAGCATATGTAGAGCTCATCAATCTGGTTTGAAGCTTCATTTTCGTATCAAGAGGACGGGATATTATTGGCCTACCATGGTGAAAGATTGTCTGGGTTATGCTAGAAGATGTCAAGCATGTCAATTCAATACTAATTATCCACATCAACCACAGGAGCCATTGCACCTGACAGTTGCTTCATGGCCATTTGATGCATGGGGATTGGATGTTATTGGACCACTACTAAAGTCTTCTGCTGGGCATCTTTATATCTTAGCTGCAACAGATTACTTCTCTAAGTGGGCAAAAGCTGTAGCACTAAAAGAAACAAAAAAGGAAAATGTTATTAATTTTATATGTGTAAACATTATTTATCGATATGACATTCCTCAATATATTAACACAGATAACAGCAAGCCATTCGATAATAATTTGATGGACAAGTTATGCGAGAAATTTAAATTCAAGCAGTACAAATCTTCCATGTACTATGCCCAGGCTAATGGACTCGCTGAAGCTTTCAATAAGACTTTATGCAATTTGTTGCAAAAAGTGATTACTAAGTCAAAAAGGGATTGGCATCTTCGTATTAGAGAGGCACTGTGGGCATATAGGACCACTTACCGCACTCCAACCCAAGCTACCCCATATGCATTGGTATATGGTGTGGAAGCTGTCCTTCCACTAGAGCAACAAATTCCTTCCTTGAGGATTGTTTTTCAAGAAGGTCTCACCAAGGAAGATAATATCTGTCTCAGACTTGAAGAGTTAGAAGCACTCGATGAAAAGAGGTTAGAGGCACAACAAAAGTTAGAATGCTACCAAGCTCATGTTTCCAAAGCCTTTAACAAGAAAGTGTATCTTCGTTCCTTTCAAGTTGGTGATTTAGTTCTCGCTGTGAAAAGACCAATCATCGTCAGACATAAACTAAAGAATGTTTGCAATAAGTAAACAAAACACATGTGCGAGAAAAGGTTGAGACAATATGAAAAAAGTATATTATTGATGCTAGTAAGGGAGCAACCCTATTTTACAAGAAAGAAAAAAAAATACAACTGCTTAATGAACATATGAGGTGCGACGCGACATCAAGTAAAAAGCTTAAAACTTTCCAAGTCTTGTTCCATTGCTGATAGGGGTTAAATTAGTCATGTTTTTTCTAGTTATTTGAGATTCATTTGTAATATATTTTGTTCAATAACTAGTCATATTCTTTCATATTTGAGATTTTACCCTTGGAAAAGTATTTTATTCATCATTACAGATTTTTAGGGTAAAACAAAATAAAAACGTCGCAAAACAAAGGAGAGGCGGCGCTGGCTAGGGCTCTAGAACCGGCACCAGCCATGCACTGTTGAAAGGAACTTCGAAGCGACGAAAAAATTGTTGAAACAGAGCAGTACAAAACCAAGGCGGCGGCGGCGGCTATGAAGCTGGCACCGGCCCGGCTGCATTCTGCTCTTCATTGTGCAAAATTCGGAGAAAAATTGGCGAACAAGTAAAGAAGCAGAACACAACCAGTGCCAGCTCGAGAGCTAAGGCGGCACCGGCTGTGCCCTGAAAATAAGGCGGTGCTTGATTTTTTCTGCACGGTTTTTGGTAATCTGAGGAGTTTTAGTATCTTTCAACTTCTACTCAGCTAAGAACTTTGTACCTACGAGTTTAGGCACTTCCTAAGCCTATAAATAGATGAAAAACACAAAGGAAAATAGGAGAATTCATTGATCATCAGAGAAAATCACTCAATCAAAGGAGGAATTCTTCAATTCAAGAAGGGTTGTACAAGAAGGTCTTCAAAGGAAGAAGAATGAGGCTTGTCTATGAGTGCTTTCTTTTACTTTGTTTTCTTTTTCTTGACAATGATATGTTAATTGTTTCATTGTAATTTGACATTGTTTTAAATATTCTTGATTCTAAGAGTTATTTGATCTTTTGATTAATTTATTATTCTTCTTGGTATTTAATTACTTGGGCGTATTACGAGATTAACTGGTTGTTTCTTTTCATTAACTTGCTAGACCAAAGAGATTGATGGTAGTTGTAATTGATTAATTTCATATTTATTGGCTGTTAACTTACTAGACCAAAAAGGTTAATTGCTGAGGATTGAGTAATTAAAGGTTAATTGATATTTGCTAAACCAAGGATTCATTGATTAATTTCATGTTTTAAATTTTCCAGACCAAGGAAATTTAATCAAGGATTGTATTTAATGTATCTTGTGGATGAATTAGTTGAGACAGACCAAGTGATGCTAATTTACCTTTATCCTTCATGGTGCCAAGAGAAGAATTAGTTATGATAATGATTAGGTCCTTTGAGATCATGTTTGTCTAAACAATGGTTTAAATTACATACTTCTCCATCCTTGACATGTATATATTTTTATTTTGATTTACTTTTATTTTATTTTTATTTTTATTTATTTTTCACTTTATCGAGTCGGTTAAACAATAAAAGAAAGGTGATTAATGTCCACTTGTTCCTGAAGGATCGACACTCGTTTGAACCCTATGCTCAATTAATGATGAGTACGCTTACTTATATGTGTGATTTAGGTTGAACGTTTTAATTTAAACTTGATTGGGAATTGATGGAAAACGAAAAACAGGGGTATGCACTGTAAGTTAAAAAAAATGGAGAAAAATAAAACGCGAGCCTTAAAGGCTATGCGGAAGCGTGAGGATTATACCTTTGTGTTCCTTAACCCTCCTAGGTTGCGTAGGAACAGATTGAACGGCTGGAATCGGCTCGCTTTGCACACTTGAAGGAGCTTCCGGTTGAACACCCGCTAGCCTTCGACTCCGCCTTGTTTGCATTAACGCTTAGCTCTCTAGCTCTCGGGATATTCCTCAGCCTAACCTCTAGTTGGTGAACACAATGGGAAAGAGAAATGGTCTCAATTCTCCTTGGTTCGCTCGCTATTGGTTAGCAAAGAACAAGGAGAAAACAAGAAGAAGAAACGTGAGAGAGCAAGAGCTAGAGAGACGTGAGAGTCTTGTGGCTAGGGAAAAGAATTAGGGTTTTTCCTTTTCAAAGAGTTGTTTTTGAGTTAGCCTCAACTAGGTCTCTCAATATCTGATAAACATATCCCCGAGATTTCAAAATACCCGGATGTTATCCTAAGAATCAGTTTGGCCTAACCCTAAACTCCTCTTAACCGTATCTGGAAAAAACCCTAAGGTCCAAGCTATTGGGCTAGAAAAATATTTATTATTTTTCTTGGACCCAAAAAGCCCAAAATAATAATAAATATTAATTATTTATTTCCTGGGCTTACATAAGTAACCCAATAAATAATTAATGAGCCCAAATGAACCATAATAATTAATCTTTAATTATTTATTTCTTGGACCTATATAAATAACCCAATAAATAATTAAACATTAATTATTTCCCCTAGTTTAAGCCCAAGTTAATTTCTTAATTATTCATACTGGACTTAGGCCCTGAATAATTAATTAACCAAATAAACTAGATAATTAATTTCTCTCAACTCCTATTTTATTTATTTATTTATTTTATTCCAATCCAATAATAAATTAGACTTCCTGAATAAAATAAAATAAAATAAAATAAAATCCTCTTCAACTGAGACCAATTCCTCAATCCAAAATAGTTAGGACTTACGGGCTATTCCGAGGACCAAAAACACACATCGCCTTGGCTGCTAAAATGACCAAAATACCCCTGCTATATAAATAGCTGTATTTTGCATTTTAAATATTTTCTAATATCACCATAAGGAAATATTGACCCCAAGGACAATGCTGCATTCGCAAAGTCTCCGACCTATAGGTGAAATGACTAAAATACCCCTCTACACATCGTCGTACATTTAGAGAGGAAGAAGTGTACTAATATCCCCCTAAATGACATCTACCATCCTTAGGCTTCTAGTCCAATGATCCACGACTTCCTGGAATGTTTCCGCTTTCCAAGGGAGCTACCCTAAAGCAAACATCCAAGTCATGTTTCCCAAGGCCTTGGATAATTTAGACCATTCGGACAGCCACAAGGGGCGATATAATGCAGAAACTATCTTATATAAGTCTGTCTTAACTAACTAGTCACACATACCCAACATGCAAGTATATTGGCCCTACGATAGAACCTCAACTACAGCAAATCAAAGTATATGCTTCCAGCTTCGCTAGACCACCAACTCATACTCAAGTCGTAGAGTACTAGTCCACGCTGTAGGGGTAGTAGTCTAGGTTTCTACCATATAGTACTTTGAGAAACCACTACTACAGGTCATGTTCTACGTATTCGAAATACGCTTATGTCATGAAGTGAGTGGACTACCCACTGGCTAAAGGTAAGCCATTCCCCATTTGGAATTCATAACATAATAACCTAAACATGATGAGGTTCCCAGTCTCATCAATAGGTTAAGAACAAATGTTTATGTGTTAAATAACCCGTGATCCATACCTTACTGTGAAAGACCATCATTCACATGGATCACTTATTTAAACACAATGGGTCTGTTCCAAACGAAAATCGTGCACAAACCAAAAATAAATTCACAAACAATTTCTGAAAATAAATTCTTTTATTAAAATATTCGATTTTACATCAGAAACCTAGTCTAAGAGGGCATACAATCCAACAGGAATGTGCTTAGTTTTTGTATGATTTTTACACCCAAGTCCGGACACATCAATTACCACTAAATGTTCTCTTATATTCTTCAAGTTGGCTTCATCCTCTTCGTTTGCTTTTGGGGCGTTTTGAAGTGAAGCAAGCTCTTCTTTGAGGGATAAGTAGGTGGACTCTACTTCTAAAAGCTGCTTTTTCTTTTCCTTAACAGTAGTTAAATGTTTTTTATCCTCTTTCTTTAAACGTTTGAGCTTCCTTTTTGAGAACGGTAATATTGGCTTTAACTCGTTGTGAGTTGACCTTACTTTCTTCAATTTGACTTGTGAGGTCACACTTTTTAGCCTCAACATCACCTAAGTGTTGGCTAGCAGCAGAAAGTAATTTTGCATGAGACTCCTTTGAGGCTTTCTCTGAAGAGGTGGATCTAGCATTGTCAAATTCACACGCTCTAGCAAAGAAAGAACTCAAGCAATTATCCAATGGGGACAAGTCGACAATAGGATCCTTGCTCAATTCTTTAAGAATATAGCAAGCCTGATCCTCAAGTGAAGAGATCTGCTCGAGAAGCGTTTGTCGAATTCTTTGATAAAATTACTGCCATACTTCCTTGACAAACTTCTTTTTGTAACTTGACAGTAGGGACTCTCTTGGGAAGGTAGAGATGGTTGAACAATGTTGATGAGTTACTACTTTAGATGTCAAATCCTCATGTTGAGAGTAAGAGATGTCCTTGCAACCATCTTGCTTTGAGTAGTGGGAATCATTGATTGAGCCTTAAGAATAAGCATCCTTATCAATGGCTACAACATTGTCCACCTAATGAAGTAGAATAGCAAAAGAAAAGAGGAATAAAAAAAATAAAAAGGGAAAAGTAGGTTTACCTTGTCCTTGAAGGTCCCTTGAGCCTTAGACTCTTGGTTTAAAGTTGTAGTTGCTGCCTTCGTTCTCTTCCAACAACGGTCTCTACTACTAGAACTGGCTTCTTCAATGCGATTCAACTCCTTTCATTTTGAAGATGATGAAAGTTTCTCTATAACTATGTCATGATCCGAAGAAGAATGTCTATCATGTCTTAAAGAATTTTCTAACCCCTTTGAAGCATTGAGAGTGATAGTATCTTGATGAAGTTTCTTCTCGAGGTAAGGCAAGTTCTACTTTCTTAAATATAGATTTTTGGGAATTCAATATCGAGATGTGATCTTCAAGAAAGGTTCCATACATTTGTTCCCACCATGCTTAATACTCTGGAGTATAGTGCTTCTTTATGCTATAAGGAATGGTTGAAAATATTAGTTTGGCCATTGTTTCGCGAAGTATGCATCTTACCCAAAGACGTAAGCCATCTATTAAGGCGGCCTTACAGGTGGAAAACTCAAAGTAGCCTAGAATATCTTGTAGGAATCCAAAATGGCAACTAAAGCGATGTGGGCTACAATGATCAATGATGAAGTGATCATCCTTCCGCAAAGTTAGAAGACTTGAACGAAGGCTCAAGAAGTAAAGTTGTTCCTCCAAAGGGGCTGCCTCATTATCAACAAAGTCATGCTTTTTGTGCTTGATAAGAATGTTCGTAGCCCAAACAATAATCTCACCTCTATAAATCCGCGTGCGGGCTTCGTCTTCACTAAAGTACTTTTCGCTACTTTCACCAGAATAACTCACCATGGGATGGTTGTTTAGGCCTTGAGAGACTTCATAGTGAGTTTTGAAGTAGTGTGCAAACCATCCATATATATAGTGAGTTGGGAAGATATATTTCTCCTCACTGGGATGTTGAGAGTTGGAAATACGATTCAATCCTCTATAAATGTTGATCAAGACGAGAATAGCCAAACTAACTCGTTCCTCGTACGCCATCAAACTTGTCATTTTGAAGGTATTTGGACGAATGATGTCTACTTCTTCATTAGGTAAGACAAAGACGCAAGGCCAACATGATAAAACTGCTGCAAGGAATGTTTGATCTCTATTGTGGCTTCTAATGCCCAACCTTGAAAACAAAGCTTCTTCTTCAGATGTCCATGTAGTATGAGGTGGGATAACTCCACATGGATTATCAGTAAACTTGGGCGTGATCTCCTTTCTTCCCTTGGAGGAGGCGCTGTATACTTTATTGCTCTTTTAAACCAGAAGTCGAGCCACTTATTGATGGAGACACTAGAGTTGTTATTGTCCTTTTTGATCAAGTGGTATGCATGAAGGAGATGTTCGCAACTTCTTGGAAGGAATCGCTTGCCATCATGGTCCACACCTGTAAGTTCCGCGGCATGAGGAACAACTTCATCGTAGTAAGTTCCAAGTATGAGTAAGCCTCCAAGTTCATGCGAGTCCCAAAGTGAAATGCACATCTCACCAGTTGATGTTAAAAACGTGTTGGTGAGAAGACACTAAGCTTCGCAAAAGGCTTTGAGAACTGTGGGGTTGCAATCGTACGTAAAAAGTGATGCATAGACAGCCTTATAGATCTTTGTAGATCGTAAGTGTCCTTCGCAACGACTTAGAACGTCGTGTGCCCACTCCCAATATCTCTCCCTAAAGTGAAACACGCCCAAGAAGTTGAGTGGTAAGGTCCATTGGGTCTCCTTTTGAATCATTCAACGTCTAAGTGAAGGTAATACACTGGGATGAGCTTAAGGTTGATGATTTGAGGAAAGAAGAATCCATGCCTTGAAATTGACTTCCGTTGACCATTTCTTCACAAGTCGTTGGAGTGTCGCCTTTGGAAGGGGCCCCGCATACTTGCCTGACTTTGCCTCATAAATCGTCAAAGTCGTCCCTACTTCAGTTGAATCATTCCCGCAATCGTGAATGACTAGCAGTTGTTGGCCCGAAAAAGATCGCAAATTTGAGAAGTGCACTATAATTGGACCTAGTAAAAAAAAAAAAAAAGAGTTAGCTTAAAAAATAATACTAATAATAATAAATAAAAAGATAGTTAAAAAAAGGATTGAGTTTTAAAAAAAAAGGGGGGGGCACTTTTCATATTTACTAAACATTTTGTAAGTTTCGATATTTTTCGATATTTTTCTTGTCTTATTTACAGATTTAAAATTTGTCATCTACATATATATATACACACACACATATTCATATACATATAAAAATATATATATTCATATATTCATATATGTGTGTGTATATATATATAATATACACACACACACACACACACACACACACACATACACTCACTCACACACATATAATTAATGAAATTTTCTTATTAATTAATGAAACTCCTTATTACTCAACTTATAAAACACGTAAGTTGTTCTTATCATAGTAACCATATATATTTTAACTCTAAGAAAATTATCTATAAAGAACATGTAAGAATATTTTTTATAATAAGCAATACTAGTAAGAAAATCATGGACATATTCCATGATAAGAACACTCATGTGTATATAGTATACAAAATTATACAAAAAAGCCATATAAATAAGTAACTTTAAATGTATTTAGATTGAAATTATTTAAAGCAATAAACACCAATCTGTTGCAAATCTATAGTAGATTTGCAACAGATTTTCTAGAGTAAGAACCTTTTTTAAAACACCAATCCATCGCAAATTCCTTATCGCAAATCCCTTGTAGAATTGAGAGGAATTTGCGACGGCTTACTATAAGCCATCGCAAATCCGCTGCAAATACTTTTCACTTAATTAATTCCCTTTTCGAATTTTTCTGTTAAATATTCCGTCGCAAATCCATAGTAGAAATTGCAACGAATTAGCTAGAGCGAACACTTTTTTATTTTTTTTACTTCATTTTTTCCACAAAAAAAAAAAAATCCGTCGCAAATCCCTCACAATATTACAAGGGATTTGCACTAACATTCTACGGACCGTCGCACCTATTTTCCTAAATCAGTACTTTCTTTTTTTATTTTTTTATAAAATATTCCATCTCAAATCCATAGTAGATTTGCAACGGATTAGATAGAGCAACACTTTTTATTTTTTTAATTCATTTTTTTCAAAAACAAAAATCCATCACAAATCCCTCTCAATTTTGAGAGGGATTCACAACAGCTTGCTGCGAATATTTTCATAATTGGGTATTTTTCTTTTCAATTTTTTTTATAAAATATTCTGTTGCAAATCCGTAGTAGATTTGCGACGGATTAGCTAGAGCAACACTTTTTATTTTTTTAATTCATTTTTTTTCCAAAAACAAAAATCCGTCGCAAATCCCTCTCAATTTTGAGAGGGATTCGCGATGGCTTGCTGCAAATATTTTCATAATTGGGTATATTTCTTTTCAATTTTGTTTATAAAATATTCTGTCGCAAATCCATAGTAGATTTGCGATGGATTAGCTAGAGCAACACTTTTTATCAAAAAATAAAAATCCGTCGCAAATCCCTCTCAATGGCATGCCGTTGTAATTCCGCTGCAAGTATTTTCATAAATGGTATTTTCTTTTTCAAATTTTTTTATAAAATATTCCATCGTAAATCCGTAATATAGTTTATGACGAATTAGCTAGAGCAAGTACTTTTTAATTTTTTGCTTCAATTTTTTTTTAAAAAAATAATTTCCGTCGCAAATCTCTCGCAATTGTTAGGAGGGATTTGCGACGACATCTTTAAATCCGTCGCAAATCCACCTTAAATAATTTCCATCGTAAATCCATCTCTAAGTTTGCGACAGATTAGCTAGAGCAAGTATTTTTTAATTTTTTGCTTCAATTTTTTTTAAAAAAATAATTTCCGTCACAAATCCCTCGCAATTGTTGCAAGGGATTTGCGACGTCGTCTTTAAATCCGTCGCAAATCCACCTCAAATAATTTTCGTCGCAAATCCGTCGCTAAGTTTGCAATGGATTAGCTAGAGCAAGTATTTTTTAATTTTTTGCTTCAATTTTTTTAAAAAATAATTTTCGTCGCAAATCCCTCACAATTTTTTAATTTTTTGCTTTAATTTTTTTTTTAAAATAATTTCCATCGCAAATCCCTCGCA